>CM037858.1:9010275-9566753 GCA_021292105.1 Anadara kagoshimensis | reverse complement strand
AGAGAGAGAGAGAGAGAGAAGAGAGAGAGCGTTTATACAAAACTAAGTCACTAAACGGTCGAAATTCGACTCACTTTCGACAGCTCTGTGTTAAACTTTCGACAGGTCTGTACTGTATTGGTTAACGTAGATCTACCGAAAATTAAAACTCAGTACCAGTACTTGAGTCTTTTGTTTGAATTCTCCTCATACTTTAACTTTAACTCAACGAAGAAGCTCTCTCACGGTGACTTTAATTGTTTCACTGTTCATTATATAACTACACAGACATATGTCAATTGTTTCCTAATGATTGTCCGAGTTTAACATCTACCATCATCATGAAAAATTGCCATAAATTCTGCAAATTTTGAAAAATTGCCATAAATTCTGCAAATTTTGAAAAATTGCCATAAATTCTGCAAATTTTCATGTTTAGTGACATGCCTATATAATATCAAATTATGCAATAGTGTAAATTGTACAGTGGATTTGATTTGAAAAAATTCGAAGATTTTACTAGTGCGCATGCATTGCAAGCACTGGTATGAAGTGAACATATGAGTGAATTATTTGTTAGTAATAAAACAGGTAAAAAAAAACAATATGGAGCGTAAATAGTTCCCATTAGTTCATCGATTATATTGCACAAACTTGTCCAACATTTGACTTTATTTTTATACTGTATATTCGGAAAAAAATGCACAGGTCTACATAATAAAGATATTGTACTAATGTTTATTCACACATTAAATGTTAATTGATTGTCATAAACATTCAAATATACATTAAACTGTACAGTACAGATCTGTTGAAAGTTTAACATTAAGATAACTAATTAATACCATTTATCTTGGCCCCCTCCTTAGCTATATTTTCACAGCTTTTTGGCAGCTGTTATCTATCTCTCGACAGTTTTTCTATCACAAGCTATCCATTTGATGGATCGCCGGTCACGCCCACTATGTTCCGACCAAAGGTCGACATGCTTGAATTACACGCAAAAAGAATGAAAGCTCGGCCTGAATTGTGTGGTTTAATGGGGTCACTGACACTAGAACGTCATTAGTTGCCGTGACGCTGCTTTGGTACCGTGATGACGGCCAGTGACGGAACATTGTGGGCGTGGCAGGCGATACGTCAATTCGGGGACTAGGTAGCCAAACTTTAGACTACTTTTTGTTCGCTAAGTGTTAAACTTTCGAAAGGACTGTACTGTCTACACATGTATGTACACAGTACAAACATGTCGAAAGTTTAACAATAAGATTTTAAATTTGTGCCGAATCGACAGATCATCTTGGTCCCCGGTTACTAGTAGTATATTTGGACAGGTGCGTTATATATCTCGACCACTAACTATCTATATTCCGGTCACTCTGCAACCGTGTTTTGACTCCTTTTAGTTAGCTCAATATAAAACTTTCGACAGGTCTGTACTGAACCATGCAAGCTCTTAGCTTTAAAACTAGTCATTGATAAAAGGTCCATCACTCTTCGAAATTAGAAACTTATGTTATATATTGTATATGAAATCCAGATTGGTATTTTTATATATTGTATATGAATTCCAGATTGGTATTTTTTATATATTGTATATAAATTCCAGATTGGTATTTTTTATATTGTATATAAATTCCAGATTGGTATTTTTATATATTGTATATAAATTCCAGATTGGTATTTTTTATATATTGTATATAAATTCCAGATTGGTATTTTTTATATATTGTATATAAATTCCAGATTGGTATTTTTTATATATTGTATATGAATTCCAGATTGGTATTTTTTATATATTGTATATGAATTCCAGATTGGTATTTTTTATATATTGTATATAAATTCCAGATTGGTGTTTTTAATATATTGTATATAAATTCCAGATTGGTATTTTTTATATATTGTATATAAATTCCAGATTGGTATTTTTTATATATTGTATATAAATTCCAGATTGGTATTTTTTATATATTGTATATGAATTCAAGATTGGTGTTTTTTAATCTCTCACTCATAACTTTGTCAAAATATTCATTCTGTGCCACAGTAAAATGGTTCTTCCAATCTGCAACTTCTCCTGAAATGTATAAATGTATCAGATTAGCATTATGCTTATTTAATAAACTCAATACACATGAAGACGTGGTCGTGAAAGTTATATAATCGAAATATTAACTGCGAAAAGGAATTATTATTGGTTATTAAAAAAATAATTTGTAAACTTAAATTTGAAAAAATAAATTATCTTTTATTTACCACAGATTTTTATTTTTCATATTTATATTTTTTGAAGAAATGATAATGAAAACTTTATGACAAACGTGATGACTTCAATTTTTCTATTGTCAACTTTCCTTTTTTATGCAACAATATATGGTGTATTTGTTTCCCAATTAATACGCTATGGTAGAGCTTGTTCCCAATACGGGGACTCTGTACAACGAAGTAGGCTGCTTGCAAATAAATTGTTGACTCAGGGATATTGCAAGCCTAGGCTTATCAAGTCTCTTCAAAAAGTTTTATGGCCGTCATCACAGTATTGTTGATAAGTTTGATGTCTCTGTGTCCAGGATTGCCCTGGATATGTTCCTTTCACACAATTTTGATTACACACGTGGCGGGTGTAGCTAGCTAAACAGGAGGTGTTTACCCTTCCGGAGCACCCGGCCTCACTTCCCTGGTGGAAGTTCACGTGTCTAACCCATAGGCGTAGGAGCAGGGGGCCAGCAGGGCCCCCCCCAATGTCAGAGAAGGGGGGGGCAGGCCCCCGCAATATATTGTGTGAAATTTTGTATCATAGTTTATGTTTATAGTGTAAGTGCTAAAAAAAGAAAAAAAAACAAGAGCTTTAACAGGAAATGTCCATCTGGTAACCAATCAATTATCAATTTCATCATTATAATTGTAAAAGGGCGTCAAAATTTTCCGGGGTACCCCATATCCAGTGGCGGATTCAGTAGGGGGCGTACGCCCCCCCCCCCCCTTTATGTCGCTAATAATACATATTGTTCAGCTCAGATTGCACCAGAATGCAGGATTTTTGCGCCAGTTTTTCCGGGGGAGCATGCCCCCGAACCCCCTTGAAGGTTCGAGCCTATGGCTCTCACATTATACGCCCCCCCCTTTCTAAAATTCTGGATCAGCCTCCGATATCCATCTCCAATGAGAGGGTTGATTATGAAACTTGTGTCATACGGTTATTTTATATAATCTTGCCTTGATATCACAGTATTTTTACCTATCAAAACGATGCACAATACATTGAAAATGCGTCTAGACAGGACTTAGTTTTGAAAATTTTTACGGACCCCCACCTATGCGAGGGGTTTAGCACCCGTCTCATACTCTCCCCGCCTCGTGCCATAGGCACGAGATCGTACCTGCGGCACGACATAGACATAGCTTCGGTTTGCCCCCCCCCCCCCCCAATATTAAAAACCCTCCTACGCCTATGTAACCTAACTTGTCAGTTCCAAAGTTTAACTTTGCTTCTGGATTGTGATTCGGATTAGTATGTTTGTTGATAGACCGTACAATGCGTTTGGACGTATTTAAATGATGCTTTGTACGATATTAACGAAAAACAAAATAATAGAGGAAAACATATTCAGCTGAAAATCATATTCATGTATAGGTAAACAACATTGACCTGTTCGTTTTGACCTTTCATTAGGAATATTCATATAGGAGCGTCCACCCAATACATGGGTAGGTTAGGAATCGCAGTTAATACATTTACACATTGTTCATGATTAATGTTCACATCAGGTATACAAAATATGCACTAATGCTCCCTATTACCTGAATTTACTAGCCCCTAATGAATATTTAAATTAAAGGTCAAGCGGACAGGTCAATGTCTATATTTACCAATAGGTCATGCAAGCATGGACACAATCAACGCAGAGCAAATCAAACACGAACATACCGGTCCATGCTCGAAATACAATTTCAAAACTGTGAAAACTGGAAAATTACTTACAAGGAGTAAATTTCCAATAGAGAACTGAGGCAGGGTGCTCCCTAAGGGTAAGCAACTCCTGTCGAGCAAGCTAATGACAAAATGGTGTCGATTGGTGATGATGGGTAATTCTGTGATATTTTATGTTTGATAACTTTAAACAGTCAGTCTGTTTTAACAATATTCTTGGAATAATAAGTAACAGATTCCTGGAATGGATACGATAAGCACTGTATGATATGATTAAACATTGTGCCTTTAACCACGTGTTTATAACATCGTGCCTTGAATTGACCACGTGTTTTTATAAAAGTAATACTTTTTTCAGAAGGATTATTTATACTTTGTGTACAATATTAGAGCTACGAGCAGGAATAATCTAGAGTGTTATTAATATTTGACACAATCAAGTCCAGTTACCTGGGATTAATCGCCAATAGGTACTTTAATTTGCACTTCAAAGGACCATAACTTCCAGAATAATGAGCAAACCAACTCGGATAAATGATATGCATCCTTCCTACCAGCGTTAATGATTTGCACCAAGTTTCGCAAAAAATAGCTCTTCATAGTTTGGAGAATTACTGCGGACAAGAAGTGTCTGAACGGACGGAAGGACGGAAAAGCAACCTTTTGGGGATAAATAGGTTATTAACGACGTAATTTTACCTTTTCTGTAATATTTTTCTCGACTTTCTCTGGCTTTTTTGGCATCATCGGCTGACATTGTTTTTGTTTCCTCGGATAGGAACTCAAGCTTTGCCGTTCTCATGTTTGTAAATTGTGTTTTGTGAACAACGTCATTTATAAATACTTCATCAGTTGAAACTCCCAAAAATTCAGCAATTCGTCTTATTTCACCAAATGGATTCTGAAATAAATAAAAAAAATGGATATTAAGGTATATAAATAAACATAAAAATGTGTACCTTACATAATAATAATAAAAACTAGAGAAACTTTGAGCCACAAGCTCACAAAAAATCAAAAATCCATCGGATCAAAGTTTTAAATAAGAGGTACACATCTACATTATATCACAAAGATTGTGTGAAAGTTTTATGAAAATCCATTGAAGGGTTTAGGAGGAGTTGCGGATAAGAGATAGGTACCCTAAGGTGTAACGGAACCTTAAGGACGGAAGGACGGACGGACACCCCTATCACTATATACCCCCACTGTTTAAGCGGGGGGGGTATAATAATAATAATAATAATAATAATAAGAATAAGAAGAAGAAGAAGAAGAAGAAGAAGAAAAGAGAAAAAGATTGAGGAGGAGGGGTAGGAAGAGAAGGAGAAGATGGATGAAGAGGAGAATAAAAAGAAGGAGAACAAGAGTTTTGTGAACCTTCTTTCTTACTTATTTACTTAATTCTAAAATATAACAATATGTACAATGTGCATGATACAAAGTAAAAATATTGAATATTCAATAACGACGCATTTGACATGGCGACTAGAAATGTAGTTCTCTGGTTTTCTCTTACAGAGCATCAGGTCTCGCTTTCCTGGTGGAAGTTTACGTGTTTAACTTATTTTGCCAGTTTTTAAAAATTTTGCCTTGGAATTGTGAGTTTGACATGGATTGGTATGTTTGAATTTGATTATTCAATAATTACAGTAAGTCCGTAAGTGGCAGGTCGTGGGTTCGAACCACGACCGGGTCTGACCCAAAACTTGAAAGTGGGTATTGACTTTTCTTTCGCCAAGCACTCGGTACTCCGGAATGAAAGTCACGGTTCTTTCGGATGGGAACTTAAAATAAACGAGCTTCCGTGTCACGGTAGATATGGCACGATAAAGAATGCCTACAGCGGCGCAACACACAGACAAAATATCTGCACCTTTTCTATAGCTGACTACGTCTCGATATAAGTGAAATATTCTTGATTTGGACGTTAAACACCATTACTCAACTCAACTCGGTATTCTTAGGTGTAACTTGGTTTACCTGTTTCATCTTCTCGTAGTATACCAACAATATAGGATAGTCCGGGTTCTCTGTGATGGCTTTATCCCAACCAAGTGTGATTCCAATCCAGAAATGGTAGTTGGCTAAAAATATAAAAAATTTAATAATATAAAGAAAAATAGAGAGATGCTAGCTATTTTCAATCTGATATTTTTTAATTTTTGGATCACAGATTACTACTGCAAATCAATTAATTTTATTTTGCGACATAAAAGTTATGCATTTACCTGTTATTACCAATATTATCATTTATTGTAATATGATGTACTCCTGAAATCAACGTTGTTCTATAAGCCTTAAGACCAGGTTTAATGATAATCATAATAATAATAATAGGTGTCCAAAAGGTTTAGTTACTTTGTCCCTTGGCGAATTATTGATAAGCCCTCAGCTTACAGGGGCCACGTACGGTTGTCGAATGGTAAAAAGTGCCTCTCATTGGTAAGGTTAGAAATCCATAGCCTAGTGTGAAAAATAGTTTATTCGTCAAGACAAGACACCCTCTGATTATACTATTTATAAAACTCCCGACCTTAAACGGGGTATTGGATCTCATAACATCCAGTGATGTGGTCAAAGTACTCCTGTAAGGCCTCAACTATATATACATGTATATGATAAAGTTTCAAACAATTTTCTCGATTTTTTATGATCTGGGGTGGGGGTGGGGTTAAACGTACAAGGTAGCCATAAAATAAATAATAATAATATACTTTACCTTCATCTGCGTTGGCAAACAGATTCACATAATCGTTCCAAGGAATGTCGGAATTCATCTCACTTTGCAAAAATTTGTGAAACGAAACGCATACATCTTTTGGATTTCTTTGAACGTAGACAATTTTACATTTCCTATTCTTTATATCATCTGGTATGTGGTGGAACTGCAAATGTGTGCTTAGTACCCGTGGAGATGCCATTTTCTCGAAAAATTCCTGTGTTGAATGTTCCAAAATTGTTGGTCTTTTTCTGCCTTTTTGATATTCAGCTGCTTCCTTTGTTAGCATGCTAACTATTTCCCAAGTCCAGTTTGTGCCTGAAAACAAATAGCAGTGTCGTTTAAAATAATATAAGCACTGTACATAACGATTTTTGTCCTTAAATTTAAGAAATTTAATTAAAATACATTTTACAATGTACACTGCGTCCACTCGTCAATTATGGAAGTTCACGCGTTTAACTTAATTTACCAATGTCAAAATTTTTACTTAGCTTTGGGATTGTGGTTTGGACAGGGATTGGTATGTTTGTTATAATAATAATAATAATAATAATAATAATAATAATAATAATGGTGGCGATTCCAGGATTCTATGTTAGGGGCACACTGACAAACTTTTAATTTGTGTTTGGGGACAAAAGCTATATAGAGCAGTCCTTACCCCATGTTATAATGTGGTGAAGAGACTGCGACATTTTTCAGTGGGAAATTAGGGGCCTTCAAATTTTAATTGTCAGTTTCACTCAAAGGATTTAAAAAACATTCTTCTAGGGTGCTTCTAGGCATATGCATCTACGATTTTATTCAGGTCAAGGGGTATATCTTTTATTTTTAGAAACAAAAAGGCATTTATGGACTAGTAAAATATTTCTTATAATGAATACCCGAAAATTTTAGGGGGGGGGGGGGGGGGGGCACAGGCCGGATCTGCGCCTGAATAATAATAAAATAAAGTGAATTGAAAGTACTTATCGATAAAACAGCCATAGTTCACAATAAAATGAGCATACCAATTCAAGTTAATGATCTCCAATTTCATCTCCTATCAATCGTGATGCTTTGCAACAAGTTTTAGAGAGTTATTTAGGACAAGAATTGCCTGGATGGATGGAAGGAGGGGGGCTTTGAATTGAATACCCCTCTTTCTTAGAATTGGAAGGGACTAATAGAATCTATCACAACATAGGGAAATCTCAACCTGAGTTCTAATACATTTGGTCCAGAACGAGGCTTGCCAATTAGTTTCAACTTATCGACACACCTCTGATTTTGTTGATAAAATTTTGCGGGAAAAACAGCGAGTAGGCTATCTAGCACAGGGGGTGCAAAATGGAGATATCATGCACCTCTCTTTTTATGAATTTTTCTATCTGGGTTGCAAGAAAATAAGATCCAGAAAATGTACTTGGTAACAATAAGAAACCAAAAACGTATTAAAGAAAACATAACAAAAATCGACTACAACAGTACACATGGGAGATGACGTTACCTGATCGGCGGCATCCCACCACAAAGACGTCATCATCACGGCCGTTCATCTTTGGAAGTGCTTCTAACAGAGGTTCAGGGTCGTAGGTTTTCAAAGCATCTTTGTATCCATTGAAGTACAAGTCTCCAATTTTAACATATTTCAATCTCTTGCCGCTGAGTGTCTCAACGTGCATGAACTCTCTTTTTCTTTTTTCTGAAAAAATTAGATAAGTTTCGGTAATATACAGTTAAAACTGTTGACACTGTTATCATGTTACTCCGGTGTGTGTGTGTGTGTGTGTGTGTGTGTGTGTGTGTGTGACGGTTGTAAATGTTGAGGAAGACGGTGAAAATCATTGATACACATCGACTTCCTGTAAGCAAACTGACTTTTTACACAAAAAGTGACGTTTTACTCGGGTTATTTGATGATTGATTGAATGGAGTTTAACGTCCTACTAAATATTCCACTCATATCGAGACGTCACCAGCTATATATATGAAGTTGAAAAAATTGTTTTGTTTGCAGTTAACTCAGGGAAATGTGCAGGGAGGGCTCTTTAACCTACATGTCACGACAAGGATAATCGGTTTTTAAGGTCTCTTACATTTCTAAATGCCGAGTGCGTGGCGAAAGAACAAACACTACCTATTTTCAAGTCTTGGCCAAACCCCGGTCTGGATTCGAACCCACGACTTCTAACATACAGAACGAGCACTCTACCGATTGAGCTACCGTCGTTTACTATGAGGAGAAATATTCTACGCTTGTCGCGGACACGCATGGCAATATATTCTGTTACGACTGGAAAATATCAATTTTTATTTAATTTTATGGA
Source organism: Anadara kagoshimensis (assembly GCA_021292105.1). NCBI lineage: Eukaryota > Metazoa > Mollusca > Bivalvia > Arcoida > Arcidae > Anadara > Anadara kagoshimensis. The sequence continues at coordinate 9,557,806 of CM037858.1, read as the reverse complement.
AATAAAGCACAGTTCACTGTCACAGAAATAGTAACCATGGAAAAGGGTGGCCTAATTTGTGAGACCTACATTTGACCATGAAATGTATTTGAACTCCGGATATCATATAATCAAGGTTAATATGTTATCTTTAGATGATTGCTATCCAATATTCGTGTAACTGTAATCATTTTGCTCGGCTATTATATAATAAATGTCGCTGACTTTAAAATTACCATATTTGTTTTCGCCGGCATATTGTCTTTCTAATAATTATATTATAAATCTAAACGTTTATAAATGCCATTTTGTGATAACTTAGTTGAAGATGAATATCATTTTCTTTTCATCTGTCCAAGGTATCAGATCAATTCGCCCTATGGTAAATTCGTCCCCACTTTCAACAAATTCGCCCCCGTTCAAAATCGACCCACTTCTTGCAAATTCGCCCCCACTGTCAAAATCGCCTCCTATTTTTGAGAAATTGTCTTCTTAATTAAGATGTTAAAAGTAACATAACATGAATTTTACGACCTTGGATATGCCCAATTAACTGCAAATAAAATGTATTGTTTTATTGTGCACAATGTTGTTTTTGTCGCGCATTTATAATGCAAAATGCATTGACTGAATTCGCACCTCGGACCCGATCCGACCCTGCATTTTTTCTCTTTCCTGTTACATATATATATATATAATTCCAAATATGTTGATAAAGTTTATCCTTTTTGTGAGGTAAATTTATATATTAATATATATATATATATATATATATATATATATATTAGTGGGCCGGGTATATTTTTAAAAAAAACCCAACAAACTTAGCTTGCAATGGTTTTTAAATATATGACCTACGAGACACTAAACATAATACAATATTAAGATATATTAATTTTCGGGTTTTTTCCGTGACAAATGACGAACCTAGTAATGGTATAAAATTAAAAATATAATAATATCATATACTCTTTTCTTTTATTTAATAATAAAATACATTCAAAAATGGTATATGACAATTTTTAAAAAAATAAATCTTATGATTATTTGCTTTTAAAAATGGTTTATAATAATAATAATAATAATAATAATAATAATAATAATAATAATAATAATAATGGAACGACTTCCATTTGTACCATCCACTTATTTTTTATTTTGACTAAAAAGTTTTTAAAAAATATCACATATTCAAGTTATTTTGAAATTTCTGTGAAAGGCCAATGTTATTCCCACGTATTTTTTATACCCGTCTTACCGTACGCATCGATTGAAAATACTTGGTAATAACACATTTGTAATTGACAAGTACGGGGCAATAACCACTTCGTTTTTTTTAAATTACGTAACAAAAAGAAGTCTTACCATAATAATATTCTATATTCTTTATTCAGCTATAAGTAACAACTCATAGGCAAACATAAAATTTGAAAAGTATGAACAATAAATAAACAATAATAATAATAATATACACATGGGAGGATTAACATTAATAAATAAATATTACGTTATACATTGTTAAGTTTGTCTATTGAAGATACATATCATAAGTACATAATAATCAAGTGACATAAGATTTTCTTAGCAACTCAGCTTCTAATAAATACTTAGCTAAATTTCTTAATTGTTTTGAATTTTGAATACTAAAAAGTTGAACTAGCTTGAAAACAGATGGACGAACCCAGTAATATTGTTTTATATATTGTTTACGAATACTTAAATAGCAAGGACAAATTAAAACAAAGTGAAAAACATCTTCAATCTCATTGGATTTACAAAAACACACCCTGCTGCTTCTTTCTATATTATTATACCTTCCCTTTTCAATTAATAAATCATGCGATGACAATCTATATTGACACAGTATTTTTGGTATTTATATGACAAAATTGTAAATAGAACCTATCAACTAAATGTCTATACAAGTCACACTTTGAAGAATTATTAAAAAATGAAAAAGAAGTTTGTAAAAAGTTATCCTTTATAACACTGGTAAAGATGCTTAAAAATTTTTTGTATCAGAAACAGACTGTTGTAATAAATATGTTTCCTTTTAGTTCCATTTCAAATTTTGATACAGTTGTCACACCAATATTTTTCATAATTCTTGAAGTAATAAGAATTTTATTAGTTCCTAATTCGATGAATTTCCACGAAATTGCAACAATTTTATAGTATACAAGTGTGTTGTCATATACAGTTTTTAAATTTATAAAATAAAATGAAATGAAATGAAATGAAATGAAATGAAATGAAATGAAATGAAATGAAATGAAATGAAATGAAATAAAATAAAATAAAATAAAATAAAATAAAAGATATATGGCAAGTGCAATAACGTTTATATCGTTATTATTTCCATGTGGATGGATATTTTTTAAGTTTTGATAAATGTGTTTTATACTATACCTTCGGTTATATCACGGTTACCCATGCTGTAAGTCTGTCAGTAACTCTGTAGCAACTTCTATACGGGTAAGATGGACAATAATTAGCTCCAGTTGAACCATATATAGTATTCGGACTTGGAATGGCCATGACTTGACGGCTTAGGGTTGCCAATGAAATGGCTAGGTCGAGTATGTACTCACGAGATACCCATGCCAGTTTTGTGATTTGATTATGAAATTATCAAAGTGAACTATGATTAATCTTATTATCTTATCTCTGAAATGAAACCATTTTAAGGTAAAAATATTCTCTTTGTAATGAGTAGTCTGTAGCTAGTTTTGAAGGCATACCTTTCGGAAGATAAAAGAATACCGCGTCCTACGATTTTTTATTCAGATAATAATAATAATAATAATAATAATAATAATAATAATAATAATGATAATATAGGAAGACAGTAATTATTTTATTAACGTGTCACATATCAGGATGACAGTTCAAAATTATTAAAACAATATCTACAAATAAATACATTAAAATAAGTGTGATATCCTGCCTAAAAGACATATGAGACACATTTTAACAATAATTATCGATTTAAATACAATAACTAAAATAAATAGAAAATAAAAATATTACACATTTTACGCCTTTTAAACATAAAATTAAGCGTTTTAGCTAAAATAGTCTGTGCTTCATCATCTGACATAATTTTTAAAAAACTTTTCATTGCTATTTAGAAAATTAACATACTATATAATATATATTAGCTTATTAAAACTGCATAAAATACATGCTATAGCATACAAAACAATATAGTTTAACAGATATGGCAGAGAACAACATCAAATATAGTCAATAATAATAATCTCCTACGTCCCGTTTCCACATTTTATAAAAGAGTTCCACTATGCAATTTTGTCAAAAAATTAACATGAAAATTATAGTTCACATATGATTCAAAACAAAATTATTGTTTACAAAAATAAAGTTATTACAAACGGTGCATTTCATTTACGCAATTTCATATGATTTTTCCGCAAAAAAAGAAAAAAAAGATGTCATTTCCGCAAGAATAAAATGATTTTCCCACAATTTTTTTTTCTTTTTATTTCCGCATTTCCTGTTGTTAATCCTTTGTTTTACATTACATTTTGGACACATTTGAATGTGCCATCAACATAAATTTCTTTAATGTCATTGCACAAGCATTCCAGATTTGTATTACATGTAAATATTTTAATTCCAGTATCCTTATTGTTTTCAATAATAAAACTTTCATCTTTACTGGTCTTAATGCACATTGAAGACACAATGTCACGAGCATCATCGCGACTTTTTGGAACTTTGGGTTGATTTTTTTCTTCTTTCTCTATATAAAGCCAGTGCGACTTTTTTCAAATCTTTTGGTTCAAGATTAGATTCATTCAAAGTTTGTAATTCAGTTCTCACAATCTTGGAAGGACGGGACGAAATATCTCCAGATTGTTTCCGGCAGTGCACACGTAGTTTTTGTGCCTCCACTTTTCTCTCGTCACTGTTATGAGAATGATTGTAGTCAATTTCTAATACTTACCTGTACCTGTACCTGTAAAAATATTGATTGCGGAAATAAAAATAAAACAATATGCAGAAATGAAAAAAAAAATCATGCGGAAATGAATACATAACTTTGTGAAAAGATTGCGGAAATGCAATGCGCCCGTTACAAAGACGAGACTCGGAGAGCAACTATTCAAAGCTGCAAACCAAGTTTGCAAACCATAATAATATAGACGTTTATTAGTGACACACACACAACACCGAATAGTGTACAGTACAGACATGTCGCTACGCCTGGCGAATACATATGAGGTTTTAAAAAAGGCGGATGTTATTACCGCGTACGTATAACCGTACGCTTGTAACATCATACATCGATTGAATAGGATGAAATAGTCTAATTTTTAATTAAAACAAAATTTTATTGATATTTTCCCAAATAGTTGCTGTCTAAATGACTGATGATCGATCTGTGATCGTGATGAACTGCAAAAAACGATCCGACGAAAACAAAATGGCGGATCTAAAACCGTATTTACGTTTTTTTTTTTTATCAAAATAATCTATTATTTGACCCAAATATGACAAGTTTCTATTGAATATACTTTAATTATCACTAAATTTGTGTATTTATAGCCAATCATAAAGTTATAGCGCCCATGTACATGTATCCTATAAAATACGGGTAAAAAAACGTGGTAATAACACATTTGTTATTGACACGTAAGGGACAATAACCACTTCGTTTAAAAAAATCTATAATTATTCTACTGATGGTGTAATTTATGAAATAAACGTTTCTTTTCAATTTTCGATATACTGATGCTGAAAAATAATGTAAAACAGCTAAAATTTCACCAGTAAAGACATCATTCTCAACAACTTTTGTTTATCCAATTAAGATATACAGTACAGGTCTGTCGAAAAGTTGAACACACCGGTAACAAAAATCTAGTGTCGAAACAACAGTTCATCTCGCCACACCGTATGGTATACACAATTCACATTATGAGAACAAAATAAAAATTGCGAATGATAATTAAAATTTTACATAATTTAGTTTCGATAATGTGCGCCGTAATCACTTATATTCCCATAAAGTGCATTATATACTAGTATACATAATGCTAATTATGTAGTTAATGTGATTGAGGCTTTCCATATATATATTCTCACAAAGTGCATTATGTATACATAATGTGAATTATGTAATAAAAGTGACTGGGGCTTTCCATAGGTATATGTAAGTAGCTGTTATGTATTTAACACTTGACAATCTAGCATCGACTCCTCTTTATTATTTAATTTTTAAATCGACAGGTCTGTGCTATTTTAATCCTTGCATGAAAAATGTCATATATCATATATAAATTCTAGCTCTGTGTCCTTCAATCTTTCACTCATAACTTTGTCAAAATATTCATTCTGTGCTACTGTAAAATGGTTCTTCCAATCAGCAACTTCTCCTATAAAAATAAAAAAGTTTATGTACATGAATCTCTCTCTCTCTCGCTCTCTCTCTCTCACACACACACACACACACACACACACACACACACACACACACACACACAGCTGTACATTTGACGTGTGTGGCAAGTTTTATGAGAAATGTTTCCCAACTATAATCCAGATTTATACAAAAAGGAAGTTTTTAATCACCAAATGCTTCTTTAAAACTGTTGGAGGGCATTCTTCTATAAGACGTGATGCCGTTTCGCGCTTTAAATAAAATACATTATTTGATTGCAAGTGGAGCTCCACAGACAGTGTCTGGATTTTTGTTTCACAAATAATCAAATTTTAGCACATGACGCACCATCCGTTATTTCATCTATGATGAAAACATATTCTAAAATCGTATTAAAATCAACTACTAGCTGAAAAACCGTCGTTCCTGAACTTTTAAGAATGTGTATTTTTAGTTTTATGCTTAAAACAAATTATCCATTGATTGATTACATTGTGCAGTCCAACCTGCCTTAAAGGTCACCTCTATATAAGGACTACCTGCTTATAAAGGCCAGTAAAATTTATCCCAATTGTTCTTTATCCATATTATTTGAACATCTATATAGGGACCACTTGCCCATAAAAACACTTTCACTGGTTCCCTTGGGTGGCCATTAGATACAGGTTTGACTGTACAACAAATGCAGAACGAGGAACTTTAATAGAATATTTTATTTTTTGAATATAACATTCAGTTGTCATATTAAAAGTTTTGAAAATTTAGAAAATTAACAATATATATATGCGTATACATGTATATACCTTTTCTGTAATACTGTTTTCGGCTTTTTGTTACTTTCTGGGCCTCTTCGACAGACATGGTTGACGTATTATCTGATAAATACTCAAGTTTTGCCGTTCTCATGTTTGTAAATTGTGTTTTGTTAACAACATCATTAATGAATTCTTCATTAGTTTCGACTCCCAAAAATTCAGCAATTCGTCGTATTTCATCAAAAGGATTCTGAAATAAAAAAAACAATTAAACTATGATAAAATTTGCTTTTACATCTTTTAAAATATTTCTTTCGTCTTTGTAATAATATTTGAATTTTTCAGGGCCGTACATCTAATATTTAAGGGTGGAGGATTGGGGGGGGGGGCAGACTTTTTGAATGCCAAAGTCACGAATAATGAGGGAGATCCGATGGCAATCTTTATAATAATTGAGCAAAATTGTTCATTATGATGCTATCTGAACAGCAAGTTTTCGGTACTTTTGGCATAATTGAGTACTGCTTGAACAAAATGAAAATATTAATATGAGAATTTAATTGATCTTCTCATTAACTTTGAAACATGTGTTTTATTTATGATTTAGGAAACCGAAACAGTCATTATGAATAATATAGTGATGATTATTCAAGCAAATGTAGTACATGGCTCAATTCTTTTGAAAACATTCAGCAATGTACGTAGCTTATTTTGAGCTAGATACCATAGTGGAAGTATCAGACAAAACCTAAACACTGAAACGGATAAGATATTGCTCTAATAAAAACGAACTACCAACCCTTGTTCAAGTCACAATCCAAAAGCAAAGTAAAAAATTTGAAACAGACAAATTATGTTATACAAGTGAACTTCGACCAGGGAAGTGAGGCCAGATGCTCTTGAAGGATAAGTGAAATTCCAGAAACGATTTTGTAAGGAAAGATTATAGTAACACGGAGTTAAATATGATGCATTTAGATTAAATAATTGGATGACGACTTTGAGCGAAACCGTTGAGCAATAGACATACACTTTTACCCCTGTGTTACTGTACCCACGTTGTTGCCTTTATTTTATAAAGCAGTTGTGTTTACCTGTTTCATCTTCTCGTAATATACCAATAATATAGGATAATCCGGGTTCTCCGTGATGGCTTTATCCCAGCTAAGAGTGGTTCCAATCCAGAAAGTGTAATGTGCTAAAACGATAAAAATATTTTTAAAAATATGCGTTAATATTATATTGAACTAAAATCATCCACCGTAGAAAAAATTTAAAAAAAATCAACAATTTACACGTTGTATCAAATACATGTCGATATAAAAATTATATAAAGTGACAATTTGCTTAAGATTTTGATACCAAATCAACAACCGAAATCTAGTTTCAGAAATAAATACACGTTTATAACGAAGCCCTAGGGACCTTATTTTTAACTTCGTTATATAGCGACTTCGTTATATTGTTTTGCATGGACTTATATAGAGAAATGGTCGGGCAAAATAATTGGCTTCGTTCTATCCAGGTATTCGTTTTAAGCGTGTTCGTTATATTCGTGTATTTTATAAAACACTGAAAACTGTCTACTGTACCTCTCACCAAATACATGGTTATAGACAAAGACCATTGTACCTGTCCATTTCACATTTATCACCCATTGCATGGTTATAGACAAAGACCATTGTACCTGTCATTTCACATTTATCATCCATTGCATGGTTATAGGCCTGTCCATTTGACATTTATCACCCATTGCATGGTTATAGGCAAAGACCATTGTACCTGTCCATTTGACATTTATCACCCATTGCATGGTTATAGGCAAAGACCATTGTACCTGTCCATTTCACATTTATCACCCATTGCATGGTTATAGGCCTGTCCATTTGACATTTATCACCCATTGCATGGTTATAGGCAAAGATCATTGACCTGTCCATTTGACCTTATCACCCAATGCATAGGTAGGTTGAATTGGCAGTTAATGAATAAACAACGTAAGCTTTCCTCATGTCGATGGAACAAACACACGTACATGTGTTCCCTATACATTTGATCCTAAATAAATATTTTATACATGTTTATTATATTAAAGGTCAAGCGGACAGGTCATTCTTGTTTGCCTATACAAGTACCTTGATCAGCATTCACAAACATTGGCACATAGTCCTCCCAAGTTACTTCAGTATACATTTCACTTCTCATGTATTTGTGGTATGATACTGCCACATCTTTTGGGTTCCTCTGAATGTAGATAATTTTACATTTTCTTTTCTTCATGTCATCAGGTATATGATGAAAACGTAGATGTGTACTTAGTACTCTTGGTGACGTCATCTTGTCAAAATAATCCTGCGTTTGGAATTCTAGAATTGTTGGCGTCTTCCTATCCCTCTGGTATTGACCTGTTTCCCTAATAAGCATGTTAACAATCTCCCATGTCCAGTTTGTTCCTGGAAAACAAAACATTTACGACATGTGTAAAATATAGAATTGCATAAAGAACTTGTCCTTAAGAAAACAATCTCCCATGTCCAGTTTGAATCTAAAATATAGTACAATGTATACAAAACAATGCTATGTTATACACAATAAAATGCAGCTAGACTTTGCTTTGTAATACTAGATGTTATGGAGTGTTATATCATTGTATGAGGGTACATAATGGTAACATTAAAAAGATACAAAATAATCGTCCAAAGGAGATAGTCATAATAAAATAATTTTTGATATAAACCGAAATTATAAATAGAAAACTAACAACATATTACTAAAATTATACACACGGATAGTAAGTGTTCGATAATAACGTACATATACCTACCCATGAACGATCCCATTTACTACACATACAATCAAACCTGTCTATAAAGGCCATCTAAGGGTACCGGTAGAAATGGCCTTTATAGCCAAGTGGCCCAAATATACAGGTTAAAATACCGGTATGAAAAAAAGCAATTGGAATAAAACTTTTCTGGCCTTTATAAGCAGGTGGCCTTTATATAGAGGTGGCCTTTCACACAGAATACACAGGTTAAACTACAGTCAAACATGCCTTAAATGTCACCTCTATATAAGGGCCACCTGCTTACAAAAGCCAGTAGAACTGTATTCAAATTGTTATTTCTATATATTATTTGAACCTGTGTATAAAAGCCACCTGCCCATAAAGGCCACTTTGACTGGTTCCCTTGGGTGGCCTTTATAGACAAGTTTGACTGTATATTTTATTAATTTATCAAACATTTTCAAATATACTACCAACGTTGTCATGTGCTGATTTTGAATGCATTATTTTAATAGACATTAAAAATCAGCATTCGACAATACCAACGCCTCGGGTTTCTCATAGAAACTCCGAATTGTCGACTGTTAAATCGCTACCTCGTTGATTTAAAAAAAACAAACATATAGGGCTATGCTCAAAGCATCACCCCAAAAGCAATGTAAAAAAAATCAATTAAACTTGTTAATTTTCACAATGGAAGCGAGACCGTAAGCACCTGACTTGATATACACACGTATTATTCTATCAGAAAAGAATATTGTATAGTTACCAGAGCGATGACATCCACACACAAGTACATCATCATCTCGACCATTCATATTAGGAAGTGCTGCCAACAAAGGTTTTGGATCAAAATATCTCAAAGCTTTGTCGTATCCATAAAAATACAAGTCTTCAATTTTTACATATGTCAACTTTTTGCCGCTGACGGTATGAGTGTAAAGAAACTCTCTTTTTGTACTTTCTGTAAATAATAGAATAAACAATGATTTTATATACAGTGACAAACGTACATATGACTCGAGTTTCGAAAAATATTATAAAAACATAAGAAGTAAATATAATTCATGGTTCAACTGAATTCATTTGAATTTGAAATTAATCATGATAGATTTTAGGTTCAGTATTTCAAGAGTGCCGAATATGACATTTAGTAGGATATAGGATCAAAATGTTGCACTCTCAAAGCGCTTCTTAGCAATGTTGCACTCTCAAAGCGCTTCTCAGCAATGTTGCACCTCGGAGCCTTCTCAGCAAAGTTGCACTCTCAGAGCGCTTCTTAGCAATGTTGCACTCTCATAGCGCTTCTCAGCAATGTTGCACCTCGGAGCCTTCTCAGCAATGTTGCACTCTCAGAGCGCTTCTTAGCAATGTTGCACTCTCATAGTGCTTCTCAGCAATGTTGCACTCTCAGAGCGCTTCTCAGCAATGTTGCACCTCGGAGCCTTCTTAGCAATGTTGCACTCTCAGAGCGCTTCTTAGCAATGTTGCACTCTCATAGCGCTTCTCAGCAATGTTGCACTCTCAAAGCGCTTCTCAGCAATGTTGCACCTCGGAGCCTTCTTAGCAATGTTGCACTCAGAGCGCTTCTCAGCAATGTTGCACTCTCAAAGCGCTTCTCAGCAATGTTGCACTCTCAAAGCGCTTCTCAGCAATGTTGCACTCTCAAAGCGCTTCTCAGCAATGTTGCACCTCGGAGCCTTCTTAGCAATGTTGCACTCAGAGCGCTTCTCAGCAATGTTGCACTCTCGGAGCGCTTCTCAGCAATGTTGGACTCTCAAAGCGCTTCTCAGCAATGTTGGACTCTCAAAGCGCTTCTCGGCAATGTTGCACTCTCAGAGCGCTTCCCAACATATTTCGTGTTTTAGTTTCATTTATAAATAATTTATGTTCGTTTGAGTAGAACGAATAAGAACATAACTTTAAAAATTTGCTCTATGTACAGAATTAAAGTCACTTTTGGATGAATGAAAAATATTTTTTCATATTAGGTCAGTATATCTTTGTATCATGTTTTCACAGGTTGGAAAGTACGAATGTCCATATTGAACTCATTTTGTCGAAATACAGTAGTCTAGATCATATATAGGGTCATTATATAATAATAGAGGTTGTAAATACAATTAAGCAGGTTGTCTTCTCATCTGACATTGACATATTAGAGATTAAGTAGTAGGTTTAGATTAGCGGCTTTCAATAGTTTAACTTATACGTAATAGGAATTATAATCTCAATTTGATAAAATCGTACGCGTTTCTGAATGTAACCCTTGTCCCCTTATCCTTGACGGGTATTTGTATAAACAGTCCAAGCTGTGAAATGTGCGGATGGTCAAAAGGATAGCTTAAACATGTTTCGATTTTACAAGTTATTATTGATAACAAATGTATGACATACGAATATGTTACACGTTTTTAATATTCACGTCACGTCTCATCATCGTCCCGAAGTCCATTAGTCCATTTCAATCATTTGTATGTCCGGCAGGACTGTCATTATATATATATAATAATGATATTGTATATTGTCATTGAATGTGTACAAATGATATATAAAATTAGCATTGACACTGTGGCAGAAATATTGCTATTTATTTACGTTAGAGTTTCTGCTAACATGATCCAATTAAGAGTCTAGAAAGCACATACAATGTAATTGGAAGATTTAATTCACGAGGTATCAATTGCATGGCGAACTGCCTTGTCGGATTCTAGGGTAGCAAACATAATAATAACCACATAACGGTTTTCATTGGCTGTTGTTTGTTTTTGCAACCAGAAAGGTGTCATTTTATATTTTGTACAAATAAGCAACATATCATTTTTAAGCTTTATGAAAATAGGTACCAGGACATTTTGTAATGCAAATAAACATTACGCCAGTTTGTTTTGTTTAGCAATAAAGCGACATGAGAGTTTGTGTTATTAATGCAAATACGAGACAAGTCAGTTTGTGTTATTAATGCAAATACGAGACAAGTCAGTTTGTGTTGCTAATGCAAATAAGCAACAAGTTAGTTTGTGTTGCGCATGCAACTAATCAACAAATAAGTTTGTGTTGCGCATGCAAATAATTAACAAGTAAGTTTGTGTTGCGCATGCAAATAATCAACAAGTAAGTTTGTGTTGTGCATGCAAATAATCAACAAGTAAGTTTGTGTTGCGCATGCAAATAATCAACAAATAAGTTTGTGTTGCGCATGCAAATAAGCAACAAGTAAGTTTGTGTTGCGCATGCAAATAATCAACAAGTAAGTTTGTGTTGTGCATGCAAATAATCAACAAGTAAGTTTGTGTTGCGCATGCAAATAATCAACAAATAAGTTTGTGTTGCGCATGCAAATAAGCAACAAGTAAGTTTGTGTTGCGCATGCAAATAATCAACAAGTCAGATTGTGTTGCTAATGCAAACAGGCAGGATGCCATTTTATATTGTATTGCAAATAGACAAGATGACAATTTGTATTCTAATGCAAATAAACAACATGAGATTTTGTATGTTAATGCAAGTCAGTTCGTAGCAATAAAGCGACATGACAGTTTTGCTAATACAAACAGGCAACATGCCATTTTGTATTTTAACGCAAATAAACAAAAAGTCAGTTTGTATGTTAATGAGAATCAGCAACATGGCATTTTGTATTTCAATGTAAATAAGCAACGTGGCATTTCGTATTTCAATGCAAATAAGCAACATGACATTTTGTATGTTAATGCAAAAACACCACATTGTATTGTTTTGTTATGCAAATAAACAACGTGGCTATCATATTTTAATGCAAATAAGTAATATGACATTTCGTAGATTAATGCAAATAAACAACATGACATTTCGTATTTTAATGCAAATAAGCAACATCACATTTTGTATTTTAATACATATAAACAACATGACATTTTGTTGTGTTAATGCAAAGAAGCAACATGACATTTTGTATTTAAATGCGATTAAGCAACATGACATTTCATATTTTAATGCAAATAAGCAACATGACATTTCATATTTTAATGCAAATAAGCAACATGACATTTTGTTTTGTTAATGCAAATAAGCAACATGACATTTGGTATTTTAATGCGATTAAGCAACATGACATTTCATATTTTAATGCAAATAAGCAACATGAGATTTTGTTTTGTTAATGCAAATAAGCAACATGACATTTGATATTTTAATGCGATTAAGCAACATGACATTTCATATTTTAATGCAAATAAGCAACATGACATTTTGTATTTTAATGCAAATAAGCAACATGACATTTGGCATTTTATGCAAAAAAGCAACATGACATTTTGTATTTTAATGCAAATAAGTAAAATGACATTTCGTATTTTAATACAAATATTAAGCAGCCTGACATTTTGTATTTTAATGCAAATAAGCAACTTCTCAGTTTGTATCTTATTTCAAATAAGCAACATGAGATTTTGGGAGTTTGCGTCTTAACGCGTCTTCTTAGAGATCAAATGATGCTGTCAATATCGATAATAATAATTAGTGCAGAAAATGAAAGTTACCTAAAAATGAATCCTTTAATATCATTAGGTTGGATTCATTTTGAATTAAGAATTTTGTTTGCTTATAAAACTAACTAAGTATACACCTGTATGTTTCGTACTTTACCTCCATCACGATTTTCCATGGCAACCACTTTTTATCGCTGTCTTTTTTCTGTGTAAAAATGGCACAAAATATTGACACAGAATCGTTGGTTATCAATAAATAAATTTGACCTTTTGTTATTGACGGGTGACTAAATTAAATGACCCCGTTGTATACAGGGATTGTGTAATTTAAGACAAACATACCTATTGGAGTTATCATTTAAAGATTAGAGTCGGAATGAAAACCAGGGTCATACGCTTACTTATGCTATAATATGGAGGTGTGAGAGGAATTCGATCACTTGGGGCTGGGATTTTATGTTAGATAGACAAGTAAAACTGATTCAAATGCACATCAACGTAGTAAATACTAATAACAATGGATGCTTTTAAACTGATAAAATTCGGTCACATGATATAGTGACGTATTACACAAGGAGGTAAAAATTTTGAGGCGCAAAAACGGACATTAGACCACACTTTCGACATGCCCTATATTTTTAGCCAATCACAGGTTTTGAATTGTCTTGTCTTTTTCCTGAAGAACTACAAAAATTTTATATTGCCATGTGTTAACCCTACGTTCGTTCATCCATCACTTATCATATACATTTGTAACTCATTTAAACAATAGCTATCACTTAAATAACTAGAAAAACTGTGAGCCACAAGCTCACAAAAAATATATTATATCACAAAGATTGTGTGAAAGGTTCATGAAAATCCATTGAAGGGTTTAGGAGGAGTTACGGATAAGATATAGGTACCCTAAGGTGTGACAGAAGGACGGACGGACACACGGACGGACACCCCTATCACTATATACCCCCACTTTTTAAGCGGGGGTATAACAAAAGTTGACTGCAACTCCAAAGTAACATCAACAGGTGTAGATTAAAATGACTGTGTTAATTCATGGTTACAGCAACGCACTAGGTCTCCTTATCGCCGCCGGATATTTTACTGCGGAATAGCAAATGAGTCCGGCCCTGGTTTTACAATTAACCGCTGCTCGCTCCGTAAGTGGAAAGTCGTGGGTTCGAACCCCGACCTGGTCTGGCCAAAGACTTGAAAATGGGTAGTGACTGATCTTTCGCCAAGCACTCGGCATCACGAAATGAAAGTCACGGCTCTTTCGGATGACAACTTAAAATAAATGAGGTTCCGTGTCACGGTGGGCATGACACAATAAAGAATCCTGTTGTAAAATGTTATCAGCGCAACGCACAGGCAAATTTTCTGCACCTTCGCCTATAGCTGGCGACGTCTCGATATTAGTGAAATATTCTTAACTGGAACGTTAAATACCACTACTCAACTCATAAAAATCAAGTATAATAGAATGTTGTCTGAACTGTGAAAAATATTTACAACCATGCATTATTTACATGTGCAGTTAATTCAGAAGTTGATTAGTTATATAACAATCGTCATAATGTTCCTAGTTATCTGAACAAATATGAGAATAACAACAATTGAAAAAAAAACCCCTGGAACTGGAATTGACAAAATTTCAGATCTTTCCAGTAAGCAAAATAGCTCGAATTTCTTACACACTGATACGTGATACAGTGTCACTGCTTGGAATTGTACATGATGTATAATGTGGCTTCCGGGAAGTGCTACTAGATGTACAACTATTATATCAAGAGTTATCTTTCTTTAAATGTACATAGTATCGGGCTTTGAATTGTCAAAAAAGGCAAGAGAGACGTAATAATCTAATACATGTAATCTCTCATTTTTATCAAAGTAATTCTAAATGTTATTGGTTAAAACACGTGACGCAGCTTTGCATTTATACATTTCTTCAGTTACATATTATAATTACGTATCTATTGTACTTATTTTTATTGAATTACAAAAATATTTTCAAATACAAAACTATGTATATATGTCACCTCGATTACCTTCCCCTGGTGGTGTAGAGTGAAATAACAGACATGAGGTGCTTTCTTTTCCGGAGCACCCGGCCCCACTTCCCTTGTAGATGTTCAAATGTATGATTGCGAGTTAAAAACGTAATGGTAAGTTTGTTTTTGATTTCATATTGTCGAACACAAAATTTTATATTGTATTTCTATTTACTGAACACCACTGGTTCGTCTTTTTTCTCAATTCAACGTTCAATTTCCACGGAATTTTACTGTAAATTGGGCAACTTGTGCATGGTTTGCGAGAGTATATAAACATCAAATGATAATAAAAATAATGATACATTTTTGCGTATTTGTTTCATATAACTCATTGCATTGCACTGACCATCATTGATCGATGAGGTTATTTCATTTTTTATTTTTTTTTCTGATCTTTGTTTTCTTTGCTGTCTTTTATTCTTTTCTGTTTTGTAAAGTATAATATTGTTGTTATAGTATAAATTTATATAACCAATATTCCACTTCCTATATCTAACCACGCTCTTTCGCCTCAGTGGTATATATATATATATATATATATACGTTAGAGAATCACGTCAAGCACGTAAACGTCCACCAGGTGATTGCTTCAGCAGAAGAGTGAGCACTTCCTGTTTAGCAAGCTACTCCCGCCAAGTGTGAAATCAAAATTGAGAATGCAAGAAACACGGAACTTTGGGAAATCAAATATATTCTCGATAATTTTGGTTAAAGAGACATCATACTTATAAACAATACCGTAATGGCGTAGGTCCTTGGTAAGCTTGGGGTTGCAATATCCCTACAGTTTATTTGTAAGCAGTTTGCTTCTTTTTATATTTCAGTAAATGGAACAAACTGTGAAAAAAAACTATAATCAGGGAAAGCAGGTATATCGTTGCAAGATGATATTAGAAAAATTAAAACCACTTTGTTATTGAACAACAGAATCGTGTAACAAGTTTCAAAGAGTTTGAAAATCTCTATGGATGTTTTTTTTTCCTGCGAAAAACACAAACAAGTACAAATAATAAAGTCACGGTAGAATAATAAGCTATCACTAATTTGTAGCACCCACATTGTGAAATGTTGCTTGCCAAAACCATATGCCATAGATGTCAGAAATGGAATAAAAGAATAAAATGGAAAATCATTTAGAGCAAAGAAATATAATGCCACGAAAATAAATAAATAACAAAAAAATAATGTTATTATATAATTAATAAATTCCATCTTTATGATTGGCTAAAACGGTAACACGTGACCATTGGATCTCACATGATATACCACGGATTTTCCGGTGAATATCAAATTCGGTATACGTCATCGAATTTTGTTGACGTTCTCCGTAAAATAATTAGAACGTCATCAATTAAGTGTGCGCAAGTGATTTTTATAGAACGTTGACGTTATGCCATTATCAATTTGGTGTGTAATTGATTGTGTCTAATCCGGAATACAATTTATTTTTTTATAGAATCAGATTTAAAAAGTCAGATTGATCTTATTAATGCGGGATAATTTAGTGTGATCTGCCGGTCTCAACCAGGTATAAAGCAGGGAAATCTAACATCGGTAAAATAGTTAGATTACAATTGCCTGACCACAGGTTTGAGAAAACATTGTCAACCGAAGTGCCACAGTTGCTAAATTATACGGGAAATGTCCCGGCGCGAAGCGCCGGGAATTTCCCGTCTATAGGTAACACGTATGTATTATGACGTCATAGAAAATTGTGGAAAAATTCTATAGACCGTACGTCCAAATCATTTGACGCCGCGCGTGCACCACTTTTCTCACTTTTCTCAAGGCCATTGAAGGGGTCAAATCGACAGGAAGTGAGCTCCATATGGGGGAAAATCTCGCCCGTCTCCTTCATCAGAAATAAAACCAAGAAACGATTATCGTGAAAATAATTCATTGAAACAAGTAATAATTTAAATAGGTTGATCGAATACCAAATATTTACATTTCTTTCGCCGTTCTGGCTGATCTCCAAGTGTAGCGTTTCAAGATTCGCGATGACGTGATTTCTTTTGATTGGGTCAAAGTTCAATTCAGATCGATAACTACTGTAAGCCAATCAGCGACCGACTTTCCCACGTGCATCAACCATGATCACACAGTATACAATGCGGGAAGATACACAATTTGCCGATTTCAAGTTAGATAAATCGATAACCATAGTTACCTGACACAAAACTATTACGAGGTTAGCATAACCACAGTATACGACTTCTGCGGTAACTCTTTTTCACATATTATTACTTAATTGAATCAAAATTTTGAGTGCATCTGTGACCCTCGCTGAATGCAGTGTAAACAAAAATGGCGTTTGTCAGTACGGGAAAGACGTTTTCACAAACGATCGATTTTAAGAAAAATAATAAAATGCGTTTTTCGAAAGAATTAATTAACAGTTCTTCCCAATAATCATTTTTATGAAAATACAGATAAAATTTATTGAATTTATTCCGAATTTAATGTAAATATTGACAAATCCTCTTGTTTGTTTACATGTGACGTGGATGTCATGATCAGCTCAGACAGCTGATCGAGCTGGACCAGTTTGACTTAAAGGTGCTGACTAAAATTGACTTCAACTGCAATGACTGCACTCATCAAAAATCTAACTTGGACATAACTGATGAGGAAACTGTACATGTTGTGCAATGAGATGGACCGCTGTCCCAAAAAGTTGTGATGAAAATAACAATAATAAAACATTCATGTTGAGTTTAGCAGCTGACTGTAGTTAAGATCCACTTAGGTAAGGTCTGAATTGACTCCTTGAAAACATCCAGGGATGGCGACTGGACTACTGATGCTGGCAGGGGATTCCAATAATTTAGTTCTCGGAATGAATATAAAAATTTTAAATAGGGTAAAATCAACATTACCTTCTTCAATATCCCAGACTTGGTTCTCGAAAAAAAGTTGGTATAAGTGAATAAATGCCAATTTCCACTCCACCATCAACATAAGCGACCATTTCAATATAAATCTTAAAGCACCATCTTTCTAGTATATCATCCCAGAATGTTTCATTTCAATTTAGGTGAATAATGAATAATCTTGATTGGGGTAAAAAAAAAACTCCAACCCACCATCCTAGAATTAACCGTCTCAATATAAGTGAAAAAGCATTTTTAAGTTTCCGGGGCTGGGGCTCTTCATGCAGTGAAATTTAAAGGGGCTGGGCGAAAGTTAACATTATTTCGGTACAAGCCTGTCAAGTTTTAATTATATCATTTGTCACTTGCAGTGGTCTGTGCTTTAGATAATTCTCATCATGGTACTATATGCCTGTGAATGTTGAAGGTGTAAGACTGTATTAATATCGGGTTGTGGGTTAAAGGTGCTGCCTAACAGAGTCACAGACAAGCATTCCACTCCCAATTAATATAATTCTATAACCAGTCGATAATCTATCCTTTAAGCCAAATGTGGCTTGCAAAATGAGGAAGCAGTAACTCAAATTTTGAAGTATTGTCATGTATAACACAAGTCAGGTTGGAACCAAAAACCTTCCACTCTCCAAGAGGATGCTATAGCATTGAGCAACCAAGGCGGTTACAAACAGAATAGATTGTTGACCAAGGGATATTGCAAGCCTAGGCTTATCTATCAGGGCCTTCGGCAAAAAGTTTTATGACCATCATCACTGTATTGTTGACAAGTTTGATGTCTCTGTGTCCAATATTGACCTGGATGTTTTAGTTCCATGTTCCCTTCACTTAATATTGATTACACACGTGGCCGGTGTAGCTAGCTAACAGAAGGTGCTTACCCTTCCAGAAAACTCGGTCTCACTTCCCTGGTGGAAGTTCGCGTGTTTAACCTAACTTGTCAGTTTCAAAGTTTTTCTTACTTTACTCCCGGATTGTGATTTGGACATGGATTAGTATGTTTGTTTTTCATTGGTATAACTGCTTCATTAATTGAACTGTGATATGATACACATCTTGTTTTAAGAAACATGAGTAGTTATTTATGCAATCCATAAATCAGTAGATTAAATTATTCACATTGTATGGTAAAAAGTGATTAAAGATGAGAAGACATTACAACGTGAAAATGTTTTCGTGATATGGATGAGTATATTCACTATATTGGGTAAATGAATAGCCTTTTGTGTCCCTGATAAGATCATACCAAAATTCAGTTCTGTGTGACAGAACATGATTAAAAGATGAGGCAAGAACTCGGCGGTAGTTAACTATAGTCAGTCCCACTAGTATTTGGTGAGACAAAACAATGTGTGCCATCCCTTTGTGTGTGTGTGTGTGTGTGTGTGTGTGTGTGTGCACAATAACCCGATAATAAATTTGGACATTTCCCGGGATAGGCAATGCCTATTTTCATATTATAATAAAACAGTTATGGACTTTTTAGTGGTTGTATATAGTGAGATTCACCGGAAAAATAAATATTGACCTCGGCTGTCGCCTCGATCAATATTTATTTTCCGGCGAATATCACACCATATACAACCACTAAAAAAGTCCATAATTGTATATTATTCCGCAAACTCAGTACATAACACTGACTATGACAAATATGAAAAATAATAAACAAGAAATATTTACAGGCAAACAACCTGTCCGCTTGACCTTTCATTTAAATATCTATCACGGACCAAGTATATCTATGTATAGGGAACATAGGTGTTTATTCTGTATACATCATAAGATATACTCACATCGTAAAGCAAACCTGTGCACTGTGTATGTATTAACTTGGATCTTAACATTACCCATTTATTGGGTGTACACTCCTGTATGAATATTCCTAATGGAAGGTCAAACGGACAGGTCAATGTTGTTTACCTATACGCGGAAATTAGACAGTCCTGTGAGGTAAAAAAACATATTTGTGCAACTCGTTGATGGTGACCACTATGAGGCAGATGCAGGAGAAGAAACATGTATTGCGTAAAGATGACTACTAATTCGAATTCATTCATTTTTTTGGCGCCAAATAGGTTTCTTTTCGGGTATACGCCTTTACGTTTACAAGTACATGGTGGCGTCATTCAGTTTTGAATGCAAATTGGTGACCGGAAATGACATCACTGCAATTTTGTTTTATTCCGGGTGGCACAAAGAAACAAGAACATTGAAGTATTTAGAATATATATAAATTATGTTTTTGCACCAACATCAACTTTGTTGTTATAATTTCCAATATAGGAATTGAAGCAAATTTGGCACGCGTTTATTGGATATCAATAAAAGCACGTTGCCCGTTTAGCACTCTTTTGCACATTCTTGCTCAGCGTTATTATTTGTCCATTTAAATCAAATATTATCCAATGATATGAAGCAACTAAAATCTATACTTGAATGTAAAGAGTGTTTTTGTAACCTTGTGACTTTTAACACAAGTTTGACTACAGATATTTTGTCAGAAACTATTTGGGGCAAGATAAATACAGACGGTCTTTTGATTTCCTTCAAGTTGTGCTTCCTCGTTGTAAAGTGGCATCCACTATTGTATATTGTTTAAAGTGCTTGTCTTTTCTCCATATTTTATAATATCATAATTTGAAATTTAAGAGGCAATGGTAGGGGCATATTAATAATAATAATAATGTCATTATACATAATCAAAATTGAAAATGAAAGGAAAATGGAACTATGGGACATCAAATGTATCCAGGGTATACGAAATTTTAAAGAAATCTTAATTATCTACAATATGGCAAAATTTTAAATATATCCTTGTTGTCGCCTCTTTTGCAATATTCAAATCATATTTTGTATATATATATATATATATATATATATATATATATATATATATAATATTAATATATATATTAAAATGCTACAATGTTATGTAAAATTATTTCTCTACATATCTTAGATTAATATTAGTGGAAGTGAATCCAGAAAACATGCGTTTTTTAATGATAATATTGTTATTTCAGAGTTCTGTGGTCATATCGCAAGATATTTTGAGTTCTGCCTCGGATACTGACATTGAAAAATGTGGATGTTCTGAATACAAAGAGAAACTTATTAAAGCAGAGAAAGACATGGATGATTTAAAGTCCGAATGCACAAATGAATATTATGGTAAGTTTAAAAACAAATTTGATGCCGCACATGACGCGGGTATAAGAGGTGCTTGCCCTTCCGGAGCACCCGGTCTCACTTCGGTGGTGGAAGTTTTAAACTTGTTTTGCCCTATTTGTCAGCTTCAGAGTTTTTACTTTGCTTTGGGATTGTGGTTTGTACAAGGGTTAGTATGTTTGTTTTGATATCAACAAAGTGTTGTTTTTTATTTTATAATTTGAGTTTTTTAAAATTGAATTTAATATTTAGAATTATTAATATTTAATAAATAAGGGACCCAAATTGTAGAAAAAAAACTATGCCTAATTTAAAAATAACACAAATAATAAAGAGTTGAGATTTAGTTTGAATTCTATATTTATAATGAGGTCAATTTAATAATATGCTTTTCTTTCTTGTTTCTCTAGCGATTATATAAAAACACAATAAAAAATGAAAAATAAATAAAAAAAAAAAAAAAAAGAAATTGATAAAAGAAATATTTCATTTATTGCTTAACTGTAAGAGGACATCTTGTCGCTTGTTTTAGCAAGCACTCAGATGTAATGATCATTTCATTTCCAATGAAACAAACATGGTAAACAGTTTAGTTGACACTGTTAGCTGCGGTACAGGTTTTTCAAACCTTTCATGATTTTCTGTAAATTTATAAAGTTTTTGTTTTAATATTAAAATTTTAGTATTTTCACAAACCCTTGTCGAAAAGCCTAAACTTTGGACTAAAAGCAACTTCTGTACAAAGAAGTCCTTAGAAACTGTTGCTATACGACTTAGATATCTGGCAGACCTAGCAAGAAAAATTAAAGAACATTGCAAAGCATATGAAATAGGTAAGCAAAAGTGATGACAATAAAATATTCTGACACAAATATTGATTCATTGATTTATTTTATTGTTATATATGTCAAGAATTGTTCAAAGTATTTCTGTTTCAATATATAACGAATCAAACAACTTATAAATAAACGATTGACGTAGGGATATTGCAGGCCTAGGCTTATCAAAACCCTCAAAAAATTAAATGACCATCATTGCAATGTTATTGATAGGTGTGATGACTCTGTGTCCCAGATTGTTCTGGATATATTTCACATTCCATAGTTCAATGTTTCTTTCATTCTCAATTTTGGTCACACACGTGGCGAGTGTGGTTAAATAAACAGGAGGTGCTCGTTCCTCCAAAATGCACGGCGTCACTTATCTGTTGGAACTTCACGTGTTTAACTTTGCTTTGGAATTGTAATTATAACATTGATTGATGTGTTAATACAGACAGTGTCATGTAATTTAAATTTTAACATTTACATTACATACCAGTTTTTGATATATCTTCTGATAGATATTCATTTTAAATGCAGAGTGATTAGCGAAAGAACAGTCACCACTTATTTTCAAGTTTTGGCCGGAATTCGAACCCACGACCTCTCACATACGAAGGGAACGCTCTACTGACTGAGGATGAAACATGAAAATGTACTGGTCAGTCTTATCTAATATGCGGATAATACATTTGTTTTTATAGGCATCATCAGTGCCTTTTTGAACTGAACCAATCATAACTGAATTTGTGTTTTAACAGAGTCAGTTAACCAATGTCCGAATGGTTGGATCAGGCATGACAATTCTTGTTACCTTTTTGCCACCCAAACGGAAAGCTGGCATGATGCTTATGTAAGTACAGTCTAACCTGTCTATAAGGGCCACTCAGGGAAAGTTGCAAAAGTGGTCCTTATGGACAGGTGGCCTTTATATAGAGGTTTGTAAATCCAGTTATGACATCAATATAAATATTAGTTGGAAAAATAGTGAGCAGTTCTAATTTATTGTTTTTATTTGTTAAAATTTCTGTTACAAAAAAGGCATTAGCTAATTTTAACAGAATAATGTCTTTGAAAACAATTAAAGAAAAATCTTTTGACCACACTATTTATCAATCTTTGAAAAAAAAACCTTAAAAATCACCAAGTATATACACACATCTTAAATAAAGACATGTTTTCTTTAATAAGTAGGAGCCAGTAATGAAAACAATAGAAAATAGGATATGTATCATAATTAATAATGAGTAATAATCTATCCGGTTTATTCCCCGAACGCCTACTCGATTAAAACAAACAAGTAATTAGTTTAGGGATTAAGAGGCCTTCTTGAGGGACATAACTTGGTAACTTTTCATTTGCTTTTTCAATAACCCAGAAAAAATAAAATAACTAAAAAATAGAAGATTTTCGATTTTTAAAATAAAACAGAATTCTAATTCAATCTAAACTGATAAATATCTAGCAAAAACTCCACAATACATAATATAATGATAATAGTAATATAATTATTAAATTTATTCAGA
This sequence comes from Anadara kagoshimensis, assembly GCA_021292105.1. NCBI lineage: Eukaryota > Metazoa > Mollusca > Bivalvia > Arcoida > Arcidae > Anadara > Anadara kagoshimensis. The sequence continues at coordinate 9,533,954 of CM037858.1, read as the reverse complement.
ATCCTAAAATAAATTCAATTTAAACAAGAGACAATTTATCAACTAGCATTTGTTTGCAATAAGTATATTACAAATTGAAATAGATATAGTCAAATTTATTTATTTTTTTATTTACATGTACTAGTATTTATTTAGTTGGTCAATTAGGAGAGAAGCTGTTGAGTATTGAATTTCCCTAATTGAAATTTAAAATTTTTTAAAATCTTTTTTATTTGAATAAAATAAAATTTTAAATACAACCAAAGAAGATAAAAAATAAAATATGCTGGGCATATGGTGTTCCCTATGCATTCATTCTGATATAGTAATCCCACACGGTGTCTTCCCACTTAGCCAACATTTTAAAATTTCCTATTCCCACTTAGCCAACATGGTTAAATAAACATTTAAGATTTCACCTGGAAAGATTTTGCTATAGTCTTTTTCAGCAAAATTGTTTTGTGGTGCTGAATATTTTATATAGAATATCATAAAAGTCACAAAAAATAAAATAATTAAATAAATAAATAAATCAAGTATATAAAAAATAAATATTTGAAAATAAATAAATGTTTTGTGGTGCTGAATATTTTAATTTAATATATGTGTCTGTAGAGGTTTGGTCAATTTAGGCAATAATATTTTAAGATTTGTAATGTTTTAAAAATATTTAAAAATCTTTTTTTTACTGGCTACTCAAGTCTCAACTTCTCAACACCTGACTGTTCGCTGTTATTTATTTGTTATTTGTCATGTTGTAACATAATTTAATACAATTAATAATCTTACAAAAATATCAATAAACAAAAACATTATACATGCATGTATTAAACCTTTAATTCATTTCTGTATAAATATTGCAAGTTTTAAACATTTTAAATTGGTTTTTTTTTCATTAATTGAAATAAGCATGTTTGCCTGTTTCAATAAGTTAAACAATTAAAATGTAATACAACTGAGTTTTTTTCTAAAAAAAAAAAAAAAAAAAAAAAAAAAAAAGATTTATATATAAAATTTATTATTATTCTTTCTTAAATATTATACATGTAATAGCTTTGTTGTGAATATTTTTCTCTAAAAACTTGAATTCATGTACCTCAAGCTTCATGACTTCTTAACAAACGAGAGAGAGAGAGAGAGATAGAGAGAGAGGGGTCTAATATGGTTCTTCAATAGAGGAATTATATGATAATCCACTTTTTAAAAACCTTTTTAACGAACGTGAAACTCCATAGACATGATAAAATTCTCTAATGGGCTCTTGAAATATCATACAATGCAATATAAAAATTTATTTAAGTTTTCCTTTTGCCACATTATTTTTTAGGAAATTTTAGTTTTTATGGTGGAAAAATGATAATTTTATATCGTCTCCTTGTACACAAAATCAAGTTTGAATTTCTAACAAGTAATTTTATTGATATAGTTCGTAATTCTGTAAAAAAATTCCAATCTAATTTAAAGAAATATTTTTATTCAGATTTTATAATTTTGTTATTGATTTTCTGAAACAGACTTTACCCTCACCTGTAATTAATACCTATTGTCTTTGCTAATCCTCCAACGAACATCAATTCCCACTCAGCCAACATTTAAAATCTCACCTATAGGTACAAATTTTCAAAATGTTGGCTAAGTGGGAATGAACCATAACCTCCCACACTTTTTTACTTACAGGATAAGTTAGAGTTTTATATTAATTGACAATCTTTCTAGAGAATTATGGCCCTTGGAATAAAGAAAAGATTTTTGTTCTCCAAGACCCAGGGAGACAAATTTTAAGTGATGAATTTTAAAACATATATAAAATGTACAGCATGATAAAATTTCATAACAATGACAATGTATGATAGATATAGTTTCCAAAAAGAGTGTTAATTTTAGAGCAAACTATCGTGCACAATATCTATAAAATTAATTTTAAATTTCTTAAAAGGTTATATAATAATACAATACATATTTTATGTTCGTTTTTCTTTACTTTCAATAGTCAACTATTAATACTTTTATGGTTTTCAGCATATTTCACTTTGCATTGCACTGCATTCCTTTCAATTTTTTTATTTGTATTACATAACAGGCAAATTATAGGTAAAATTACAGGTAAATCATCCTTGAAAGACCCCTAATCCCCATCTCTAATGAGGTGTTGTTTTATGCGAGTATGCGCTCGGGGAACACACCATCTATCCTTAGTGCTTTATAACTTCATTTGTTGACATGAGGATAAATGACTTAAGATTGTTTTTTTTTAATTTTTAAAAAAGTTTCAAAAATATACTTTTAAAAAATTCTTTTCTTATCAACAAAAGATTTGGTTACATGTACTGAGTTTAATGATCAATGGTTTAAAGTTAAATAATCAATGTTTAAAATCTAATTTTAGCTTCAAGATTTTTAAAAAACTACATGGCTTAACATTTTTGCACAAATTTTTAGAAACTATAATAAAACTAATCCCCAAAATACAAATAAAAAGTGGCCTTTATAGACAGGTTCATGAGCCATTTTGTACAAAAATAGGGTGGCCTCTGGCTCAGTTGAACAGTGGCCCTTATATAGAGGTTAAATAAAGAGTAAAATGGCTTGGGAAGAATTGAAAGTGGCCTATATAGACAGGTGGCCCTTATATAGAGGTGGCCTTTAACACAGGTTGGACTGTATATACACGTCCTTTTTGCTAGGAACTTTACAATACGAATGTGGACGGTTCCTTGAGGAAAAAATGATAAATTGCAACACGGAACAATTTATTACATATCGCTTCTAATCTTCTTTAAAAGATTGTATCTATAAACTAGAAAAACTGTGAGCCACAAGCTCACAAAAAATACCCCCGCTCTCCTCACATAAAAAAGCCATTAGATAAATTTTTTAAATAGGAGGTGCACATCTACATTATATCACAAAGATTGTGTGAAAGTTTCCTGAAAATCCATTGAAGGGTTTAGGAGGAGTTGCGGATAAGAGATAGGTACTCTAAGGTGTAACGGAAGGACGGACGGACACCCCATATCACTGTATACCCCCACTTTTTAAGCGGGGGGATATAAAAATGGAAATTTACTTTTTCATCCACGGGGCAATGGGGATCATGAAAATGGCGCAAGTTAAATTTATTATCAGTTGTACACGTTTCTGGCAAAACAGTTTCTCATGTCTCGGGTTATACAACCTCTTGACGGCCATAATGCAGAGTATAAACTATACAAGTGTTTTGTATCTCTGCGGAAGCGCAGTTATATAGAACCACTTAAAAGGCGGAAACGAGTTATGATTCGAGGGGAGGAATGACTTTTCCTTGGGAATGCAATATCACATTTTAATTTGAGGGATTGAATTATAATCCATGGGAACGAATTATTTAAAAAAAAACTATTAGAGGTCCTATATTTAATTATTGATTTGTTCAATTGACTACTGTAAGGAATTATTTCAGAAGTAGGGGTAGTTGCTACCCATCGTTTTATCAGACGGAGACATTCGGTATAGTCTTATAAAAATTCATTCACTGGTTAAAAGTAAATTTCATACAGAATTACAAAATTATGACAGTGGAAATAAATGTATTTTAAATTCACTAAAAATGTATCAAGAGTCATTCTCAATAAGGGTCAAATTACTGTGGCATGTCACAGATATCGTTTCCATGTTAACAAACCACTAAGAGGACATTATCTGGAATTTCAGTCAATATTGGGCGCATTACAAATATGCCGCTATAATGCGCCATTTATGATAGTGATCTTCCATATTTTGCTTTTATTTGGAACTTCAATAATAATAATAATTAGAATAATAATAATAATAATTATGATTATTAATAAATAACACGTGCTATTGATACAATACGTGAAAACCTGCTTCGCCAATAAATTCACAAAACTGAGCCAATGTAAAAAAACAGAGCCAATATGAGTGCATGCAAATATTTTGACAGCATTTCATTAAAACACACAGAATGACTGACCACATAGGGCTTCTGAAAATCCAATAGAATTAAGTGCAAATTAAAACTTTTTTTCTCATTACAAAATATGTTTATTTAATGTGGAAAAGTTGCTTTTGTTTGATAAAAAATATTATCAATAAAAGTATCCCACAAAATATACAAAAAGCTACACATTTCCACCCGTTCGTCTCTTATGTGTTGTAAGCGTTTGTTTACAAACAATCAGACGACAACAAACTGATGCAGCGAATGTAAGACAAACATGTTTGTTCCGGGAAAGGCATGCTTGAGGTTTTATCGCATGACTTAACTTGTTATGAAATTCTGACAAAGATTCTGAGAAAACATTCTCTTGGATATCGAGACAGATACCAATCAACACTTGTCACAAAATAGCAGATTTGTTGATGTACTAATCGACGATGCTATTAAATTTATTGATAGCATGAACTGTTAATTAATAAAATTATCATTAATCAGGTATTTCATAATGGCTCAGTTATTTGGCCTTTGGCCTCGGGACAATATGACACACTGGCCTTGGCCAAATAACATGAAAATACCTTCTAGTGCTGTAAAGTTAAAACTGGTATAATATGTAATTTAAACCCCTGAGCCGATATCTCTGCTGGTGGCTGGTGCCCCGAGGATATCACCAACTCAGTAGGCAATAATTTCGTATTATTGTCAGAAATATACTATAATTGTCTAAATTTCCTGCAAGTTAAAATTTGAAATTTCTCAAAAACTAAGGTATACTCCCTCATGCAAAGTATTTCCTTAGCTTAATTTGGTAAAATATATTTTGGCCCTTTGGGTAGGTTTTCAACATCTTCATAATAATTTTGGTTTCATAACTTTGGCCCAAGCACTACTGATGAGGAATTGTATTCGAAACGGCCGTCTAGTGCTGTAAAATTAAAACTGGTATAATATGTAATTTAAACCCCTGAGCCGATATCTCTGCTGGTGGCTGGTGCACCGAGGATATCACCAACTCAGTAGGCAATAATTTCGTATTATTGTCAGAAATATACTATAATTGTCTAAATTTCCTGCAAGTTAAAATTTGAAATTTCTCAAAAACTAAGGTATACTCCCTCATGCAAAGTATTTCCTTAGCTTAATTTGGTAAAATATATTTTGGCCCTTTGGGTAGCTTTTTAACATCTTCATAATAATTTTGGTTTCATAACTTTGGCCCAAGCACTACTGATGAGGAATTGTATTCCGAAACGGCCGTCTAGTGCTGTAAAATTAAAACTGGTATAATATGTAATTATATAATATTAAATTATAAATTAATTAAAAAACTGTGTTTTTGATATAATACGTAAAATCTGCCTCACCAATAAATTCACAAAACTTGGCCAAAATGAGATTAATAGAATCTTACACCGGATAAGACAGAGATATCTCAAACGAGGATGAATATTTTCCTGTCCAGAACGAGCTTTAGCGAGTTCTGGACATTGAAAATATTCATCCGAGTTTGAAATATATCTGTCTTACCATGTCACTGGTGTAGGATTCTTTTTCTCACACATTTACAACATAAAACATGATTTGTAAACAAAAAATTGCATCATATGTTCATTTTTCATGTCACCATCCGTGCCTGCTGAAAATGACGTAATCAATTTTTGTTGACGTTCTCACGTAAAATGATTATGACGTCATCAATTAAACGTGTGTAAGTGATTGTGACGTTGAAAATATTGTTGGTTGACTTCGGAACTTTTCTTGTTATTCAGTCCTCCAAATCGGAGATTCCTAAATGACGTCACAATGAGAAAGTGCACGTGTACTTTACCGCCAATGTTGTATCACCACATACAAGATCCTGTATCATGCGTGTTCGATAAAACGTGTATTTTGCCAAATCAGACAGAAAAAAACTAGTCTAAAGTTAGATAAAGAATATTATCAATAAATGTATCCCACAAAATATACCAAAAGCTACACATTTTCTTCGCTCGTCTCTAGTGTTTGTAAGCATTCACGTCTTTGACGCGGCATGTTTAAAACAATCGGACGACAACAACGTGATGCAGCAAATGCCAGACAAACATGCTTGTTCTGAAGAAGGCATGTTTGAGGTTTTATCGCATGACCTAACTCGCTATGAAACGATGACAGAAACTAAAGACCTGACATTTTCTTGGCATTCTCTTCATTCGACAATACTGGCAAATTTATTGAGGTATTAAATGTTAATAAAATTATCATTAATCAGGTATTTTCATATTGACCAAGTTATTAGGCCTCAGTGTATCATATTGGCCCTAGTCGAAAACAAAGAGAAGAGGATTGCTGTACCACATAATCAACACCATTAACGTTCGTGCGGGCCGATTAGAGAAAAACGTTAAAGTATACGTCGCGAATTCTTGACATAACGTCGTTTTCAGGGAAAACGTGGACTTGGAGCCCACAAAAAAATTAGTTTAAAACATCAGGGTATCACGTGGTACACTGGTGAATTCAACTTACAATTTTTAAGACAAAAAATTACATTGTCTATACCAAGATGCTAATTTTAGTTTTCTATTCATTTATATGTTACAAAAAGAACCGTACACAACGGTGAAACATGTTTTACAAATAATAAATTCAGTTATGTTTTAGAAAACATTTCAACTTATTTTTAAGTTTTTAATATATATATTTTTTTTTCAATTAGGCCTACTGTGAGAAACAAGGATCATACTTGACAATTGTTGAAAGTGAACGCGAGAACAACTTCCTAAAAACAACAGTGCAAGATATGCATGGTAAAATTTATGAACCAAGTAATGCTTATGTTAGAATTAACTTTCAATTTGGTGTGTTTTAAGGGGGTATAAACAAGACTATAGAATTTAAACTTGAGAAGCAATGTATGATAGAGAAATTGAGAAGCAGATTATGATAGAGAATTGTTAAGAAATTTATGATAAAATTGCCACTTCTAAAATGTTGTTTATACCGTAAACCGCGATAAATTGAATTAACAATACTATGTATTAATCGTTGATAATTCTGCTAAGAATTTGCAAAAAGTAAACCATTAAATACTGGTTTCATTTGTTATCCACTGATTATGTCAGTGAATGGAACAGTGGCATTTAGCCATTCAGAGCATTTAGCCCGACTTCCTTGACGTCAATCCATCCCTTCAACGCATTTGGTCCCGCCTTCTTTGACATCACAATAAACAGCCCAAACAAGAGGTTGACAGGTCATGCTAGTTTACATTAATATAAACATTATTCCTGTCAATAAGTTTATGTAGAAAAAATTAGTGATTGTTAATAATCTGCGGTCCCTAAGTCACAGTAAAATTTAATACGATTTATACTGTGATGTCGATATATCATGTCGTAATCAGTTTGCTTTGAATAAATGTATCAAATCAAAAACAGACATACCAATCCATGTCCAAATCACAATATCAAAACAAGGTAAAACCAATAACGTGAAACACGTGATCTTCCACAGAAGAAAAGAGACCGGGTGCTCCGGAAGGGTAAACACCCCGTTTAGCTAGATTCAACCACCAAGTGTGTAATGTGTAATCAAAATTGAAACTGAATAGAACAAAGAACTATGGGACGTCAAATATTTCCAGAGGTTTTTTCATCCAGAGACGCTATAACTTATCCACAAATTTGTTATGACGACCATAAACCTAGTTGTGGGTTTTTTAGAAAATGGCAAACTATGTCATATTTAGTGTGGATTTTGAAACATATAATTTTTATACTGCCTTGACCTTCACTGTCAGTGAAATGGCAGCGTCCACATGGATAAACGATATCAAGATGTAGTTCTTCCATTCACCGTAAGTATTATTCTTACTGCTTTTAAAAAAATCACAAGTTTATATTAAAACCAAAAGTACATCGATTAACTGATGTACAAAATAACATTCCTTTTTTGTATTTAACTGTTAAAAGATAAAAGTAGAGCAGAACGTGAGATGGTACTTTGTGATTGTAGTGAATTAAAACGCAACGATTCGACGTAACAAGTGAAGATGACGTCAATTATTATCTATAACACTATGACATACAATTGTTCAATATGTGTCATAGAAGGAAAAAAACAATAAAAACTGTAAATATATGGTGATAGACTAACAAGAACTTCGTTATTGAACAAATATTTAGATTTGATTATGTGTGTTAGTTTTAAATATGTTTCAGGTGTCATTAATAGATTAGTATTTTATTATATGGGTGGATCATATATTGACAAGGAAAACGAATGGGTGTGGTCCAGAACAGGACAGCGGATTACATATACTGACTGGTGTGACAAAGAACCATACAATTTACACGATCAAGACTGCTTATCGCTCGGTGGATTTTGTCGATTTGGATGGGATGATATCAAATGCTCAACCAAGCAACATTTTATTTGTGAAAAGCTAAGTTTACACTGATTATATGTTTTACAAATCTAGCAATAGATTCGTCGCGTACTACCTGATACCCTCTAATATATGTTAGGAACAATTATTTCCATTGGATATCATCAGTTGATTTTACCTTAAATGACGTTTTATACAGTCTTGTGACATTAACGTCTTACACAAACGCTAATGGAATTGATAATGTAAAAAATTGGCGAATCCCATTATTTTTGTATAAAAAGTTCTGTTAATTATCATTTTTTTGAATGATTTATATGTTCATGATTTTAGTGATATTACGCTTTGGTCCTATTGATGGGGACAGTAGTGGTGTTGGTGCAATCATTGTAGCTTTGATTTTAATTGTTTTGATCGACATTAACACGGTATTGTTTTAATAAAAAAACATGTCCGAACCACATTCCAGAAGCAAAGTAAAAACTTTGGAATTGATAAGTTAGGTTAAACACGTGGACTTTCACTATGGAAGTGAGGCCGGGTGCTCCGGCAGGGCAATATCAATAAGCAGTTGCACCATTTTGCAACATATTCGTTACAATGGATTCTTAAAAAATAAAATGTGATTTCAAATGTTTCAAAGAACATTAAATTCGGTGAACAAAGAGCCTGTAATTTTGTTTTTATTTGTACTTTTTAATTTTCCCCATTTACAACACCATTGAATGGCATCAATTCTAAGTTAGGCGTTCTTATGAAGGTAAAACATTTATACCAAAGACTGTAGATTAGCCATGCTACGTTTTCAAGATTTAGATGCTTGAAAATTTACCTCAGATTGTCAATAATTTACTCCCCTAAAAGTGAAGAAAAAAAATGTTGCCTTACTCAGTTATCTAGGTGTCATTGGTCATCAAATTTATTTCTTAACCAAGATTTACTTAAATTTGGCAAATTTCATTCGATGATATTATTTATAAATTCTAAAGAAGTTAAGGAATTTAAGTTGTCAATTTGAAAAATTTATGTTGTCATTTCAATTTGAAGATCACTTCTAGAACATTTATATCTAGTTTTCCAAAAAAAGTTTATTCCTCGTTTCAACAAAAAAAAACAAAAGATTGACAAAATTTGTGAAATTTAAGTAAAAGAAAATCTTAGTTAAAAATGAAAATGAAACTGCTGCCATGAAGCAGACTGCATAAAAAATCGACATGATTATTTATACAATTTCACGTGTTGAACTTAAATTGCAAGTTGCAAATTTTTTACTTTGCTTTGGGGCATGGATTGGTATGGTTTTTTTTGTATTTTCAAGTGTTAATTATATATAATACGTGGTGCTAACCTCGTGATGAAACTGGACTGGTGTCACCTTGTATAATCATTCAGAATACATATCTGCTACAGCCGTCAATGGCACGTAGGAATGATCGCATTATAAATAGTTCGGATTATGTCAAAATCAATGTAGCCTTATTGATTCGTCTTAAGAATTTCAAACAATTTTTACAAAATGTATGTCTAGAAGATTGAAAAGGCCTTAGCAAGCACGTGAGTCGTGGCATTACCGGAAATTAGAAGACAGAAAAAGGATTCTGAAATATATGTGTTATTTGGAGGTAATTAATCAAAAACAAACATACTTATCCATTTCCGAATCACAATCCAGAAGCAAAGTAAAAACTTTGGAACTGACAAGTTAGGTTAGACACGTGAACTTCCACCAGGGAAGTGAGGCCGGGTGCTCCGGAAGGGTAAGCACCTCCTGTTTAGCTAGCTACACCCGTCACGTGTGTAATCAAAATTGTGTGGAAGGAACATGGAACTATGAGACGTCAAATATATCCAAGGCAATCCTGGACACAGAGACATCAAACTTATCAACAATACTGTGATGACGGCCATAAAACTTTTTGAGGGCCTTGATAAGCCTAGGCTTGCAATATCCCTGAGTCAACAATTTATTTGCAAGCAGCCTACTTCGTTGTACAAAGTCCCGGTAGTGGGAACAAGCTCTACCATAGCGTATTAATTGGGAAACAAATACACCATAAGCAGGAGAAGCAGGTATATTGCTGCATAAAAAAGGAAAGTTGACAATAGAAAAATTGAAGTCATCACGTTTGTCATAAAGTTTCAAATGTAGCCTTTCTTGTGCGTCATAATTCAGGTATAAGTCTAAATATGAAGCAGAACTTGAGGAATCAGTCGTGTCTTTTATTTCAAGCTAACTAGGATAGATGACATTTACATAGTCTCCAAATTTAGGATTGTTAAGAGACAGAACGTCATCTATGTATCTGTATGTTGAGTTGAATGATTTGGCGACAGTATTCTCTCCAGATTTAACAAGGTTCTGCATAAATTCTGCTTCGTAAGAATAAAGAAACAAATCAGCAATTATTACACACGTGGCGGGTGTAGCTAGCTAAACAGGAGGTGCTTACCCTTCTGGAGTACCTGGCCTCACTTCCCTGGTGGAAATTCACATGTATAACTTAACTTGTCAGTTCAAAAGGTTTTACTTTGCTTCTTGATTGTGATTCGGATATGGATTAGTACGTTTTTTTTTATTATTATTAAAGAGTTGTTGAAGATGACATGCCGTAAAAACGACCAATTTTTAGCTCACCTGACCAAAGGTCATGTGAGCTTATGGTATGGTGCAGCGTGTGTATGTGCGTGCGTGAGTGCGTGTGTGCGTGCGTGCGTCGTTAACACACATTTTCGACTTCTCCTCTGAAAGTACAGGGTGTCCCATAATATATGTCACACTTTCAACTTTTCACAAAATTTTTATTTCTTTACGCATCAAAGTCAAATTTTCAAGAAATCATATTTATGTTTTAAAGTTTTTATGTTATTAAATTTATATAATTTGCTATCATTTTTAAAAAGATATACCTGAAATATAAAAAGTGTTCTGTTTTATAACATGTGTTCCAAATGGCGTCCTCTTTCTTCAATGACCAACGTCATTCTTCTCCTGAAGTTGGCAATAACTGCTCTGAGGGTTTCTTCTGAAATTTTCTGCATTTCCCTGCGAATGGCACTTTTTAACATATCCGTGTTTTCAGGAGTTGGTGAATACACCCTGTCCTTAAGATATCCCCATAAAAAGAAGTCCAAAGGGTTAAGGTCTGGAGAGTGGGGTGGCCAAACATACTGTGTTCTGTAAGAAATGTATCGATCCCCAAATGTCGTATTCAACCACTCGATGACATTGCCAGCAGTGTGTGGTGTTGCCCCATCTTGCTGAAACCAAACTGAATTAAGATTGCGTTCTTTCCTTGTCAGCGCTGGCAAGAATTTAGTTTTCAACAGGCGCAAATAACGTTCAGAATTAACAGTTACAGTGTTATGTTCAGAATCCTGAAAGAAAAACGGACCGATTATTCCACTACTGCTAAGTGCGGCCCATACAGTCACTTTTTCACCATGTAATGGCTTTTCTGCATACATGTTTGGCTTGTCAGTGCCCCAAAACCTAAAATTTTGTTTATTTACTGCATTATTTAAATAAAATTGAGCCTCATCGGAAAACCAGATACAGCCTGGAAAAGACGCAGATTTTTCAAAAACCCAATGTGCAAAGTCAAGACGGCTGTCAATGTCTGATTGTTTTAAGTGTTGCATAATGCTTATCTTATATGGTGTCAGCTTTAAGTCAAATTTTAACATTCTATGTACACTGGTTTTACTAATTTCACCATTTAAATCTCGCATGACCTGTCTAACTGACCTTTGTGGTGTTTCTGTTATCACTTTCTCAACAGAAGCAATATTACTTTTGTGCACACACTCTTTGGTCTACCGGAATTTTTTTCTCTAACATCAGTAACTGTTCCTCTATTTTCAAATTTTCTTACAATTCTGTAAATTCTACTCCTTTTCAGCTTAATAAGTCCTGGATACTTCTGTTTCACAACTCTGATAACTGTAGTTGCTGATTTTGTCTCATAAAACAACTTCACAACATCAGCAAGCTGCTGAGCTGAAGGTTCCATGTTGAAATTATGATGACATCATTGATGACGTCATAATTCTTGAATGACGTCACACAATTTCCCGTACTTTTCCAGAATAAAATTTTACAATAAAACCTACACCTATGCAAAATTTAACTTTGATGCGTAAAGAAATAAAAATTTTGTGAAAAGTTAAAAGTGTGACTTATATTATTGGACACCCTGTACTTGGCAGTTTTCAACCAGACTTGACAAGAAGCATGTCTGGGTCGGTGCAATTCAGATTTGTTCGTGGCATTGCCATGGCTACCATAACTAGGTCAAGGTGACCTAGGGGTGCAACAATCTTAAAAAATCTTCTTCTCCGAAAGTATTGATTGGAGAAAAAATCTGATGTGATATTTGGCTTCTCTAGAGTCTTAAGTCTGTAGTTTGTTTATTTCGTGAAATTCGGTCGAAAAATGGGTTACGCGTTTTTGCGTTTAATTTTGAAAAAAAATCGTAAAATAGCTTCAAATTGATAAAATTGGACTACTTGAACAGATAATGACATGGGGTTTTCAGTTTTGACATCTTCTTAATAGTATCTTTAAAATGAGGTCAAGGTCAATTGTGAACGTCGTGACCTATTTTTTTTACCTCTGATTATAATTATTATCTTGAAAACTATAAACTTTTTGTATAGTCATGTATATTAGAATGCTGTAGGTATTGATAAAACGATCATTTTGATATATAGAAAAAGGTCATGGGTTCAAAGGTTAAGGTCACAGATGCGAAACAATACAGAAATGGTTAATTATTTTAAAAATTATAAACTATTTGTATAGTCTTTTATATTAGAATGTTGTAGGTATTGATACGACGATCATTTTGATGTATAGAAAAAGGTCATGGGTTCAAAAGTCAAGGTCACAAATAATTATCAATACTAAAATGGTTAATTATCTTGAAAACTATAAACTTTTTGTATAGGCATTTATAGTAGAATGTTGTAGGTATTGATACAACAATCATTTTGATGTATAGAAAAAGGTCATGGGTTCAAAGGTCAAGGTCAGAGATGCGAAACAACACCGAAATGGTTAATTATCTAAAAAACTATAAACTTTTTGTATAGGCATGTATATTAGAATGTTGTAGGTATTGATACAACGATCATTTTGATGTATAGTAAACGGTCATTGGTTCAAAGGACAAGGTCACAGATGCAAATCAATACTGAAATGGTTAATTATCTCGAAAACTATAAACTTTTTGTATAGGCATGTATATTAGAATGTTGTAGGTATTGATACAATGATCAATTTGATGAAAAGAAAAAAGTCATTGGGATTTAATATTCACATTTACTTTAAATCTATCAGCTAGCCATTAGTTATCAGGTGAGCGTATAAGGCCCATGGGCCTCTTGTTAAAGAAGGATTTACTTACAGTGACAATATTTGCAAAATGCTTGTAAAAATGGTAAATCGTGTACATTTAGGTCCCAAACAACACTGGAAATAATGTTTTTAAAAGTTTTGAATTAAAATTATCATGACCCGTATTTTTTCTTATAGCAAAACTGAAAGCGACATTAAAGGACGTGTAATGAACATTTGTCGGTTTTAATAAAAAAATTACGAGGAGAGGTCTAAAAGTTCATAGAACGGGGTATATATTGTCGCAACAAACCATACATTTTATTATTATTTTTTAATATAGTTCAAATTTACCCCAATGCACTTAGCCCACTTTTCTTTCAAAATGTCTATACCTTTGAAATAGAAATCTTCGGTTTGGTCCTGAAACCATGCCTCTGTAGCAGCATTAAGTCAATCATCATCAGGAAATCTGATTCCCCGTTAATGGGATTTCAAATTTTCAAATAGGAAATAATCACTGAGTGTCAAATCGGGACTGTAGGGTGGGTGATTAAGTTGTTCGAACTTGCATTCACGAATCGCTGCTTGTGCAATCCTTAACTTGTGCACAGGAGCATTGTCATGAAGAAGCAATATCCCTCGGCTCAGGTTTCCCCTCCTTTTAATTTAATAGCTGCTTCATTAAATCAGCATGGTAAGCCCCAGTTATAGAGATTACAGCATGTTTATAATTGATTAACAGAACACCTTTAGAGTCCCAAAACTCAGTGGCCATGACTTTGCTAGCTGACGGTTGGGTTTTAAATTTCTTTGGTTGGAGTGAGCCAGGGTGCTTCCATTGCATAGACTGGGTCCCAATGATGAATCCATGTTTCATCACCAGTTACTAAACGTTAATGAAAGCTGTCCGGGTTATCATTATAAATGCAAAGAAGCCCCCGACTTGACTGGAGCCTTTGGAAGCTATCCTGCACATAACGGTTTCTGGAGACCCACGATGCTCGTGGATAACCGTGTGTACACTTCCATGTGAAATGTCACACTCCCTAGCTATGTCATCAATCCTAATTCAACAGACGTGACAATTTCCTTTGTGATGGCATCAGCTGGCCGACCTGACCGTGGTGTATCCTTCAGTGAGGTGCGCCCACGTTTAAATTCAGATGACTATTTTGGTAATGTGAAATAGGCAGGGCCACTGTCACCGTACACCTCGGCCATTCGCCGGTGAATTTCTTTGGCATTTGATCCCTCTACTGTGGGGAACTTTATTACTGCCCTAAACTCAACATTTTGATTTTCCATCATTGCTTGATGGTCACAAACTTTAAATGCTTTTGAGAATTACACAAATATGTTGTGACAAATAAACTTGATATGTTTTAAATGACGGAATGTTGTGTTGTCTAAATAAGTAAAGAAATGAGTGTTACGCTTGAGTAAATACGCTGTTTTATGAACTTTCTGACTTCCCCTCGTAATTCATGTCCGAATCACAATCCAAAAGTAAACACTTTGGAACTGACAAGTTAGGATAAACACGTAAACTTCCACCGGGGAAGTGAGACCGGGTGCTCAGTATACACCATAAGCAGGAGCAGCTGGTTTATTGCTGCATAGAAGAGGAAAATTGTCAATAGAAAAGTCGAAGTCATCACGTTTGTCATACAGTTTCAAAGTTTCATTTTTATCATCCTAAATTCCACATAGTTTCTCAAAACCCTCAAGTCAAAAGATCATTTAAAAAATTCTGAATTCTGAATTTGCTTTTTTAAATTACATGGAGAGGAAACTTGTAAAATGTATTTATTTTCAATTATAGATGCATTAGAAGATAATTTAGAATTTTACAGTCAATTATATTGACTTAATTTGTTGTTAGGATCCGTACCGATAAAAACCAACCCTGCAGCGAAAGATGTTTCAAGTAGTTTGGCTTTTAAATTTTTACCTTTTTCAGCGAACGACATTATGTAGAAAGATAATGATTGTAGCATTTTTTTTATTCAGTATAAGTGGAAAGTATTGAAGATTTAAAGAATATTGCACCGCAATGATTGTGAAAACAGTTTGCTCACCTACGGAGAACAAAATCCGTCTTGTCTCGTTGACATTTCTTTCGACTGAAATTCCGTTCTTTCGACTGAAATTCCGATGCCACACAAGTCTGGGATAAGCACGTGCATGTTCACGCATACAATTTCTAATCATAAAAAGCGCATATTTGTATTTTAAAAATAATACAGTGAATAATGATAATATAAAAATTGGTCTTCCACGAAAAAATTCTGTCTTTCCAACAGAAATTGGTATTTTATTACCTTTTCAATCGCGATACCTTTTATTACAAATATATTGTACTATATGTATTTTTCATTCGATTTAAAACTGATTTTGTTGACACACACACATACAAACACACACACACGCGTAGAGTAGGATTTTTTTCACAATGCCACAACGTTTTACTGTAAGAGAACGGTAGAAAAATAGACGGACTAACGGAACAGAATGGAATCCATTTGGTAGCTGAATAAATCAATGCGTCCCTTAAACACATGTACGCAATTGGATCTGCAAATCTCGTCTTATTTCTTCGATTTTGTTCCCGAATATGAAGTTTCCCCGCAATATTAGTTCCATGCGATTACCAAGCACTTCTGAAGAAAAAACCTTTTAATCAATTGTCTTTTTAGTCGAGTTGACACTCCCATATACTCAATACTTGGACCTAGAAATGTTTTTTCCTATGAAGTTTTTTTGCTGTTTTGTATTTTATAGGGTTCCTTAGAGTAAAATTAGGTTAGTTGCCCTGGAGGCAACATTGGGCAAATTGAATAATTTGCATATATCCAAGATGGCTGCCTGACGCCATATTGAAAATCTATCTTTTGCAAGAATCGTTCTACAATAGCTTGCAATATACCGTTTTATATGTTTTTAGGGATGAGGAACTCATTTCCGTTGTTGTTTTTAACATTTGGGACATTTTTTGAAAGTATATTTTACAGTTTTGACTAGAAAAAGGTTTATTATAATTAGATTAACTCAGCATATCACATTCAATGCTGTGTAACTTAACCATGCATCTTGATACATTTTGATTAAAAGGTCATAAATGAGGCTCTTACAATTCCTTTTAATAAGAAATTAAAAAAATAATCTTTGGCAGCAGTGAATTGATTCAATTTTACATAAACATTGATACATTACGTCATGTAATGAAGTATTATGGTTTCGGGAATCTGCAGCAAAATCTGTCACTGATAATGCTCAACCTTCCACAATTGTTTGGTTGGAGTTGAAAAGTAGAACTCTTTTTTTTTGTTTTTTGATAGTTTTAATATTTCAATTAACTATTTCGACTTCAAATGGTCGCTATGAGACACACGTTATAAATACAGACTCCCATGTTCATCGATGTGGTATAAGTGAAAAGGTAGTGCACAGTGAAGATTTGGCTTACTTCTGGTGTCTCAACTTACCTAAGTTACCATTAAGCAACATCTCGACATCTAGACCTGAAACTGCTGTTTCACATATAAATTATACTGGACTGCAGAAAATAACATCCTTGTACTGTCTACCACCAAAACTATTTGTATCATGATTAACAAACCCAACAAATAATTTTATTGGATGCCGGACTTGTACAGCATGCTGGTAAACTTTCTCAGTGTCTGCTATAAACACATGCGTGTCCTGTCGAGGATATTGCATGTCGACACCATAGTGATTATTAGAAAGCTGTCTTTATTACCCAGTTTGGAGTACAAACTGCTATTAAATTTGAAAAAGGCATGACTCTCTAACCTGATCCTTTTAGTGGGTAGATTGGTGCTTCTCTGATCGATTGGAATGAATATATTCTGAGTGTGATACGGATCATAACTCAAAGAGTTCAATCCTCGATGTTTATTGGATATATATGACCAAAATGTATTGCTGATTCAAACTCCCTCTTACGAAAGCCTATTAAGCTCATGAATAAAAAAAATTAAAAGGCGTAATAACGCGAAATAAAGGCGTTATAATGCAAAAAAGGCGTTATAACGCCTTTAGAAAGGCGTAATAACGCGAATTGAAAGGCGTTATAACGCGAAATAAAGGCGTAATTACGCGAATTGAAAGGCGTTATAACGCAAAATAAAGGCGTAATAACGCGAATTGAAAGGCGTTATAACGCCTTTAGAAAGACGTAATAACGCGAATCGAAAGGCATTATAACGCGAATTAAAAGGCGTAATAACGCCTTTTTGTCTATATATAGAGCAGTCACTTCCCTGGAGAGTGTTAACAACCCTCACCAAAACAGATTGGTTTTAGTTTGAATAGCTTAAGGCAACTGTAGATCTATTCATACTAAGATTAAATCATTGTTAAAAGTTAGCGATTGACAATTGGACAGGAACTTTTTAATAAATAGCCTTGTGTACATTGCCAATGTTTATCAATGTTTATATTTCAGATTACTTAAAAGATTTCCATCCTCATATATAAAATGATACTCTTTATGAAAAAACACTTTAACATTGAAAAGAAACCTTTCTTTCTGTTTTACTGAAATAGTATGTTCATTTCAGCGCAGGATCGGATGATGTGCAGTTTTTTTTAATTTTACATTACATATAGTTGTGCAGGAAACACACACACACACACACACACACACACACCACACACACACACACACACACACTTTTAATATATATGTAAAGTGTGGGGGGGGGGGGTAGAGATTAAACCCCAGGACCTCCACATCATTATGGAAGGCATCTTAACTTCGCGTTAATCAGCCTTTATTTCACGTTATAACGCCTTTCAATTCGCGTTATTACGCCTTTCTAAAGGCGTTATAACGCCTTTATTTCGCGTTATAACGCCTTTCAATTCGCGTTATAATGCCTTTATTTCGCGTTATAACGCCTTTCAATTCGCGTTATTACGCCTTTATTTCGCGTTATAACGCCTTTCAATTCGCGTTATAATGCCTTTATTTCGCGTTATAACGCCTTTCAATTCGCGTTATTACGCCTTTATTTCGCGCTATAACGCCTTTCAATTCGCGTTATTACGCCTTTCTAAAGGCGTTATAACGCCTTTTTCGCATTATAACGCCTTTATTTCGCGTTATTATGCCTTTTAATTTTTTTTATTCATGAGCTTAATAGGCTTTCGTACCCTCTAAATAAAAACAGACCATAAGACAATTGTTCACAAAATTGCTTCAAATGTGTCAATGTAGTGGATTCAGTTGAAATGGATGTGAAGATGAGATAAGAGTACAACCCAGTCTACCTGATGAGTTTTATAATGTCATTATTGGCTCTATAAAAATGATAAAGGCAATACGTTTCAAAGCGACGCCGTCAAGATGCAAAAACAAAGCCGGTTATTGATCTTGGAAACCTGTTTCTTTGGTTATCGTTATTTGGACAACACGGGCAGTTTGAGCATAGCTTCTGCTTGCATTTGAAATCGGTTCTGTTCCTTTTTGACATTGATTGAAAATAGTTGTCATTGAAAAAGGAATGAAGTCAGCTCTAGTCAAATCGGTTTGTGGAGTTCGTTCACCCAAAACTCACCATCACAATGATTCACAGTTTTACTACCACATCTCTTGATTACATGGCGATAACCCATCAGATTTCATTGCATCAATCCAAAAAAGTTCATATTGGTACCCAGACACTTCAAATAAAATCTTGTTTTTCGACAAATAACATCTCATATATTCTAAGAAACCAGGACAGAGGGAACATCACAGCAAAATGTATACAATAGTGGATTCGGCCATGATGAATCCGGCATAACTATTGTATCGTATGTTCTCCAGGCTGCACAGACAGGGCATGATATCATTTGTGTGCTGATTGACGACACAAGATGTTTTTGTTTCCCTAGTGTATTGGGTGTATAAGCATGAGAACAATGTGATGTACAGATGGAGTAATAGGCCTAGGATAGAAGTTTTTGAACATCAATGCAACTAACTATGGTCTTGATTTGAGATGTCTTGAACTGCCAGGCATGCATGCTCTCAGTGTCATGGTCTTGGTTCCAGAAATCTTGAACTGCCAGGCATGCATGCCGTAAGTGCCACGGTCTTGGTTTAGAATGTCTTGAACTGCCAGGCATGCATGCTCTCAGTGTCATGGTCTTGGTTCGAGATATCTTGAACTGCCAGGCATGCACACTGTAAGTGTCATGGTCTTGTTTCGAGATGTCTTGAACTGCCAGGTATGCATTCTATCAGTGTCATGGTCTTAGGTTGAGATGTCTAGAACTGCCAGGCATGCACACTGTAAGCGACATGGTCTTGGTTTGAGATGTCTTGAACTGCCAGGCATGCATTCTATCAGTGTCATGGTCTTAGGTTGAGATGTCTAGAACTGCCAGGCATGCATGCTCTCAGTGTCATGGTCTTGGTTCGAGATATCTTGAACTGCCAGGCATGCACACTGTAAGTGTCATGGTCTTGTTTCGAGATGTCTTGAACTGCCAGGTATGCATTCTATCAGTGTCATGGTCTTAGGTTGAGATGTCTAGAACTGCCAGGCATGCACACTGTAAGCGACATGGTCTTGGTTTGAGATGTCTTGAACTGCCAGGCATGCATTCTATCAGTGTCATGGTCTTAGGTTGAGATGTCTAGAACTGCCAGGCATGCACACTGTAAGTGACATGGTCTTGGTTTGAGATGTCTTGAACTGTCAGGCATGCAAACTGTAAGTGTTATGGTCTTGGTTCAAGGTGTCTTGACCTGCCAGGCATGCATTCTATCAGTGCCATGGTCTTGGGTTGAGATGTCTTGAACTGCCAGGCATGCATACTCTCAGTGTCATGGTCTTGGATCGAGATGTCTTGAACTACCAGGCGTGCATGCTCTTAGGGACATGGTCTTCGTTCGAGATATCTTGAGCTGTTACGTATGCATATCCTTATTGGTTGTGATACAGCATCATAATTACAAAATTTTATTCTCCTCATTTAGCTGGTGTTCTTGGTTAACAAAGATCACAAATAACTTTATGGGATCTGAATCATTCTTTGTTGTTCTGTATTGCCAGCCAGCAGGAAAAACTGTGACGTTTCCTCGGGCTCTTCATAAAGAACACCAAAACCTTATAGTTTTAACTTTGTATCAAACACCATTTTCTGTTGTCGCACCTTCAGTTAATGTTGTGAAAGGTACCGACAGTCATGTCCTGACAGTATGAGATGATAACCGATTTCGGGTTAAAATTCAAAGATCAATTCTCATTACATACTATAGCGAGAGGATACTTGGCGCCCCAAGAACTTCTTTGTCATGTTATGTCAATGTAAGGCACAAAATCATAAGTGCAACACAAAAGGACATGCTTGCGTAAAAAATAATCCTGTACATACTTTTGTAACTGTTCTAGAGAAAGGGAGTGTTTAAATTTTTACACAAGGGTGAATAGCTATTTGACACATATGGTCGGTCATTATAGACATGATGGTATTTAATGTAAAACTAATGCCAGAATGCCCCTGCCTAAATATCCCTGCAAAGATGTATGACAATCTATTATAAATTTGTTTTTGTACAAAATCAATATTTCAAGATGGCGTCCGTCGGTCATCTTGTGTTAATAGCTTATTGTGTGAGTTAAGTGTTCCGTATGCAAAAATTAACACCAGAAATGGGTTTCTCATGCCTGAAAACATCTAAAAAGATATATTACAACCTATTGGAAGATATTTTATATCGCAGTATGTATTTCAATTTGACGTTTGGCGGCCATTTTGGATTTATGTATATTGTGCAAGTTGCCCAAATTTGCCCGAAGGGCAACTAAGTTAGTTTTGTTCAAGGACCCATAAGGAAAACAAAACAGCAAAAAAAACTTCATAGGAATGAACATTTCTAGGTTCATAAAATGCCTACTGGACTATTTCTAAGCTTACAAGTCACACCAATTCAAAAAACATCCCCAATATGTTTCCTCAAAAATGTACACTATTTTTATGATGTGGTTTCTTTTCTTCAACATAAGGTAGTCTTTCTCATCATAAAAATTTAAATACAAGATGTTTCAAGGTCATTAGAAAGCCATTTGAACTCCTAATTAAAATTTGAATTTTATCTTAAAAACCTAAATAGATCTAATATAGAATGAAACCAATTTTAAAATTTCTATAAAAATAGACTTTTCAAACAAATGAAAATCCTAGCGGGGGATTTTATTCTTGAGTGGTTTCAATGATTTACAAGACATTATTCTGTTTAACACAAGGTTTCCTGGTTCAAATCTAAAAAAAATCTTAGATGCATTTTAAAAATGCGCAACTGGAGATGCGGGGGATCGAACCCCGGGCCTTTCACATGCAAAGCGAACGCTCTACCACTGAGCTACATCCCCGATACTCTTATCAATATGTTAGACTAGTTATTTTTCTAATGATGCCATTATCCTGATTCTTTACCTTATCATATATAAATCTTTGACGAAGTGGTGTCATTGTTTTATTGTTCAGACACCACTTTTATTCGTCAATTGAGCATTGATTTATTTAATGTTCATTGGTTTATGTTGTATGATAGGCGTATATTGTTTTAGTACATTTTTATCAACACTGATGTATGGTAAACTTGTATTTTTTTATTTTTGTTCACGAAAATCGTAGTCATATCTTTGTCTCATTTATCCCGACGATACTGCATTATATTATATTATATGTTGTTCACTGCCTCGTATTAATTTAGCATTGTATTACTTGGACTATTGGAGGCAGTAATCATTAGTTGTTTCTTGGGTTAATAAACAACCTATACACTCTCTGGTTGTTCTATTGTCATTTTTAAAAACGGTTTCATTAACAACTCGGGCTGGGTCACATAAATATTTACCTTTTCTCAGCTAACAGTCTAAAATGCACTATGTTTCAAAGCCATTGATAGGATTTTCATTAGATTTTTTAAACTGTGATTGTAGAAGTCTGAAATGACAGAATGAAGCAATTTAAACATTTCTCTGAAAAATAATAGAATAATAGAAACATAGAATTTAATGATTATGGGATACAAATGGAAGTGGAAGCCATTCTGTCTTACATGGCAATAATGATTTAAAAGCCATTTCTCTTTTCACAAAACAATCCCTGGTACAAACAAAAAATAACATGCATCTGTAAAGAAGAAGAAATTCTGGAGATCGGTGGATATCGAACACGTGCAAACCCGAACGTTCTACCACTGAGCTACATCCCCATTTGGGTTACTCATATAGTACAATATTTTCCGATTTGTTATACCATTTGTTTTGGGTTTTCGGTAATATTACTGTAACATAAATATAAAAGTATGACATATACAAAAAATCATGGAGATGCGGGGGATCGAACCCCGGGCCTTTCACATGCAAAGCGAACGCTCTACCACTGAGCTACATCCCCTTCGCAAGATGTCAAATCTTATCAATCATTTAAAGAATTGTATCAATTTTGCTATTATTTGGTAGTTTCTCCGGTTATTACCGTTTTCTCGGCCCATCCTAAACTGACCGCCTCGGTAAAAATGACATTATCTTGAAGAACACCATTATTCTTCTATTAATGTACATGTAACATATCATAACGAATTCCTTGGTTGTGTCATATGTACAGTTCAATACTAATCAGTTTAATAAATTTGATACTAACGGCTTTTGATGTAGATTAATCATTGTTTAAGTATAGTGTAGTATAAGGTGCTAACAGCAATCTGTTACCGAAACTTCAATAACAATATTAATGTACAAATCAAATGATTTAACTCTTCCTTAACAATAAATTCTGCACTGGATGAAATTTAATACTAAAAGAACGATCTAATGATCAATTAAATGTGCACCAAATAAATAGATACTTTGTAGTGTAAATTTCAGTAAAACAAAAATAAGTCTATCGTTTATTCTTGGGCAAATGTTTTAGAAATTAAAACGCGCTTAATTGAGTATATTAATGATTGTATGAGACGAAACAGGAAACGAAGTTGTTTTTGTGGTATGTATATTACACTGTTACATAATAGCAGTCCTTTATTGTTAAAATGATCTAAGAGAACAGCGGATTTTAAATTTAAAAAACAGCAATTCGAAAATTCCCATGAATATAACACCTGATAAACTTTGATATTTTTATTTTTGGCATAACTAACTTATCAAAAACATGTACTAAATTATACTTAATTTTTGGGTTCAATTTATAGTTTTAATTGGAATAAATCAAACCACAGCTGAAAATTTAAACTCGGAAATAGCGAATTCAACCAAGAACATAAAAATAAACAAAATCAAACAAAACTTCCTAAAGAAAGGCTTGGTTTTAAAATTTCTAATCTGCGTGTGTTGGAATGGCTGTAAAATACATTCGATCGTAAGGGCAACAGTTTTTATAAAGCACATTTATTTACCGGATATAATTTTTATTGTTACATTGGATTTACTGTACAGGTTTATTAAAAGTTTAACACTTTAGTGCCGAATTAGCGCCGACTTGGCAACTCATCTCGCTCCATCGTATCTATAACTCGGGACTTTTTAGGGAGCTGATGTCACACAGCTCGGAACATTTTCGGCAGCTGCTGTCCACAGCTCGGTAACTTTTCGGACGCTAGACCAGTCGGCTCCTAACATCAGTTTAGTAAACACGCATACAGTCACACGTATATCGTCAATTCATATCGTAATAATATAATGAATATGGTTTAGTAATATGTTTCCTGGTAAGATCATATAAAAAGTTCAATTGTTAATTATGGTTCATTTTTGTAAAATATGTCTACGAAAACGGGGTTACAATAATAATGAATATGGTTTAGTATTATGTTTCCTGGTAAGATATTATATATAGGATCTTGCATGAGTGTTTATGTAATATTGAATTTATTCAACGAGTTTAATAAATTGAATGTTGCATAAACAAGAATGCAAGATTCTATTTATTATATAATCCCATAAAAACGTTTTTTTTCGTAGATTTAAAACTTGTCTTCTCGCTGATCGACCGAAACACAACAAGTTCACATAACTGTGTACATGCGCCAAAAGTAATCCTGCTGAAATATTTAAAGTAAACAATAGTCTGTCCACAGGATACAAAATCAAAACAAACTTTTTCAATTTAAATACAATGTATCTTCTTTTTAGAAGAAAAGTACAAAAGTATCAGCTTAAATTAGAATCAACAAACAGAAAAACTGTGAACTAGGTCAATTATGTGACGTCACTCTAGAATGGCTTTTATGCTTTTATGACGTCACACTCATTCAATACAATTTTTATTGTATGACCGTATTACATGGATTATTGAGTAGATATAATAAAAAAAGTTCACATGCTAATTATGGCCCATTTTTGTTAAACATACCTTCGAAAAACGAGGTTACAATAATAATGAATATGGTTTAGTAATATGTTTCCTGGTAAGATATTATAAAAAGTTCACATGTTAATTATGGCCCATTTTTGTTAAACATACCTTCGAAAAACGAGGTTACAATAATAATGAATATGGTTTAGTTATATGTTTCCTGGTAGGATATTATAAAAAGTTCACATGCTAATTATGGTGGCCCATTTTTGTTAAACATGCCTTCGAAAAACGAGGTTACAATAATAATGAATACGGTTTAGTAATATGTTTCCTGATAAGATCATATAAATCATATAAAAAGTTCACATGCTAATTATGGCCCATTTTTGTTAAACAAGCCTTCGAAAAACGAGGTTACAATAATAATGAATATGGTTTAGTAATAAATCATGGTGAAACGCTAACTTCTAAAGATTTAACGTTTTTTATGTGATGCATATGTTGCTATACAATAATAATGAATAGGGTTTAGTAATAAACCATGATTAACTTTTTCTTGTAAGATTACATAAAAACTTCACATGGTAATCATGATCATTTTTTATAATTATAAACGTCGGTAAGAAGAACTCAAAAATTCGATAGATATCGTTTTTTTGTTCGACACTAACGCAGGTTATAAATTAGAAAAAAACGTGTGCATATTACAAATAAACAGTGCGAATAATTGTGTGATTTATTTACTGATTATGTTGTCTGGAATGTAGAAGCGGTTTTTGTAACACTATTCTTATTGTCTCTATAATGCTTCAAATTATATAAAGTACACTACAAACACTGTCGCAATTTTAACACTAAACTAACGAATTAGTCCCGATTGGGCAGCTTTTCTCGGCTCCTAAATCTAGGTATCTTTATGATAACTATTATTTATCTCTGGACATATTTTCACAATCCAAATATAGATTTGAAACTGCTCAGTATTGAACTTTGAATACTTTTCGTTAGCTCAGTTCAGTATGCACTAAACTACAAGGTATTTTTTTTCATGTTATCGAATACATTCGCGCTTACAATGTAGTGAAGCTAGGAATATCTAGTTGCTCGATCGAAGATTTCATCATAACGTTGGCAGAATATCATCAATATTACAAAAATAAGGTAGTTCTAATAAGTATAAACTATCAAACATTATACAACGACATGTGATTTTGTTCTTTGAGATAAGAAACAAGACCCTGTATAATTAAACGAAATGCATGACTATTCTATTGTTCATTTCATTCTTAATGATGTCAATGCTTTTTCATGATACAGGTTTAACTAAATATGGTGCATAGATTATTTTTGATGATGTTTAACATGACCCGTATAACAAGGAAAAAAAAAAAAAAAAAAAAAAAACTGATATGTATCCAAAACGTTTTTATTTAGTTCAAATAAAAGTATTAGACATTGAACATATGAAATGTTTTTTTTCAAGAATTCATCATTATAATAATTATATTTTGCTGATTCAGTTTTTTTCATAGAGTGTGCATTTGAATAAAAACCAAGTCTTCCAAAACATTTTTTATAGGAAAACAGGAGAAAATTTAATTATATTTTATATGAAAGTTCCCTGATTGATACAGATTATTTCTAGCACGACTTTTCGAAATTCCGGAACCAATTGAGCGATACCGACCCCTTTGGGTCTTGTTTTTTTATCACTCCAGATATTTCCAATGGTACTCTATGATATACTTATTTTAATTTTTACTTTTATTACTGATCAAGTTTTCATAGAATATGCCTTACATAAAACATATTTTGAAATTTTATAATGTTCTGTTCTAGAGGATCTGGGCTTATTTGTATTATGTTTGTTGTGAAAGTATTTTGATTCATATAAAATGTAAATGGCAACTGCATAGAGATGACAATTCTGTTTATATTCAGCAGCCGTAAACAGTGTCCTAAAGCACATGTATGGTCACAGCGCTAGTGTTTTAAAGGACAAAACTAATTGAAATTACTAACGTTTAGCATAACACCTGTTGTTTTCGCTTCCTATCTGGACTAAATGAACCTAAATGAAAACAATTGTTGAAATCAAATAAGATTTTTCAGTGTTATTAAAAAATAATACCGGGGTGTTTTTTCACAATCTGTCAACGGCTGTTGAGATAAACTAATTGTTTTCATGATAAGAATTGGAAAAAATTGATACAGAGGTTAAACAGCCTTTAATGCCAATAAAATCCTTAATAAAGATTAAAATGATTTTCATGTCATGATTTATCTCACCATATGGTTGCACTCGATTGTCATATTTCAGTATTAGGCTGTTGCAGTTTAGATTCTAAAAACTTCCAATTACCAGTATTGAATACCAGCCGTTCAAAGTAGAAGAAAAAAAATTGCAACCGTAAAATGTATTTGTCAACAGTCATTGTAAGCAAGAACACGACACAATAAAGTAAATGCAACGATATTAACTGTTATACCGGTGAGTGAAATAGAGATATTTCAGACATGGATGCATATATTCCTTAATCCTGTCCAGAACAATCTTCAGCGAGTTCTGGACCTTGAATTTTTTCATACGAGTTTGAGATATCTCCTTTACACTGTTACTGGTGTAGGGGTTTTTTCGCATCAATTGTTTTCATTGTGCCTTCATGTCTTGTTTGACTGTTTTATCATTTAATTGCATTGTGCTTCGGTCCTGGTTGCGTTGACATAAGTTTTGTTTTCAGTTGTAAATTTCTGTTATGTATTACAACATGCCATATTTCTTGTCATCAGTTGTTGTTAATATTTCATCAGATATATGAGGAAAAAATAATAAAATAATAACTTTTCCCTTTTGTTATCCAAAACCTTTAGTAGACATATTGGTTCCACGCGAATGACAATCCTAAACGGAAATTAAAAAAAAAAACTTTGAAAACTGATAAACAAAAACCTCCTGTATAGCTAGCTTTCACATCTACGTGTGATACCATAATACAGAATGAAAGAAACACGGAATTATGTGATTTTAAAAATATCCAGATTAATGTTTGACACTGACAATTACATAATTAGAGGTGACTGGACTAATGATACATATTAAGGTAGTTGAATCTATAACATATTAAGTATTCAACGCTAGTTGTGTTTTGCTTATTGTTGGTAGTTAAATTAATCAATATTTATTTTGTCCTTGCTTACTGGTTCTAAATGGACCAATATTACATGAAACAATGACAAGGTTAGTAGATCTATATCTTCTAGATCTTAGTCAATGATAATTAGTGTCCTTGGTTGAAAAATTCACACCGTTTCTTATAAACACCATTAAGCACAATGAAGTAGTGTCTCGCCTCTAAATCGGAATGATATTAACATTATTTTAAAGAAAATTCTGTATTGGTTTGATTATTTTCATTTTTGACAGTTCCTATCGGTAATTCAATTCACATTTTTTTCTAAAATCAAGATAATTAGACATTTATTTATTACTACAGTGGCATTTGCTTACTTTGTTTTGACAGTAGTTTGACTTATCTTAAAATAACCTTGTTATAATCAAGCAAGTTAACCATTTAGACGCGCAAACTGTGAGAATTCATCTTCGGAAAAGTACTACATGTATAGCATTCACTTTTACGTTTTTTTTACGCATCCGCATCGCCAGTAGAATTAAAAAAAAATATTTCTTCTTCATGTGGCAATAACTTGATAGGTTCACATGTAACTAGTGTGCATTTAGTATAAAATGACAGTTATAAATAAAACAGATATGCGTACTTTTACTGAACTTCTATTATTAACCAGGTCTTATGCTGAGCATGTCTTTTGATTTTCTTACGTAATTCACCAAGAACAGCTGTGAAATCTCCAGGTCGTTACACCATATAATAACGAAGCTGTTAAAATTCTAATTTGATGTAAGATTAGAATGAAGTCATTTCCTAGAGCGAGCCATATGAAATCTAAAATTGACAATGACAAAAGAATCTGGTATTGGAAAGATTGCGATAGGTCGTTTCCGTTTCAACACATTAGATCTTAGATGAAGGCACTTTCGAAGCTTTGATAAATGACATTGAAACATTAGTTCATAATAAAATCAACCGTTAATATGCTTGTCATATTTAGAGTTTTTAATTAATGTGCATACTATAAATGATATGATATATTCAATACAAACCACACATAAAACTATAAATATGTCTACCATTATTATCGCTAAATAAATGTTTTACATTGTCTTTATATTTATTGTTAACTAAACTTGTCACCCCTTTTTTATTGTCGTCAGCACAATTACAAATTAATTTGCCATTCCACAAATGTTCATATTTTTATATGAAATGATCGACCCACAAAGTCGCTTGTAAAGCACAAAAGAGTGTCATTTTGCCTGCTATAATAAGTATGACTTAAAAACAATTGTTCTGTTCGCCACAACAATTTCTAGTGCAAAAAAAATAAATTAAAATACAGCTGTAAAACTCTGGAGATCGGAGAATCGAACCGGGGGCCTTTCACATGCAAAGCGAACACTCTACCACCGAGCTACATACCTGTTTGGATTACGTAAAATAGTGCAACATTTTTCGATTCGTCATACTATTTCTTTTCATTTAACATGCATGTTTTTTTTAGTAATATTAGTAACAAAAATATAGAAATATGAGATGTACAAAAAAAGAACATTTGGAGATGCGGGGGATCGAACCCCGGGCCTTTCACATGCAAAGCGAACGCTTTTTTTTCTCTTCATATATTCTTTATTCACATAATTCAATATCACAACATGCTTTTAATATATCACAGGATTACAATTGTAAATGTATTTCATCACCATCAACCTTCATCAATAAGTTATTATTTAAAAAATATCTATCACATAATGCTTTGTTATTAATACTGTAATAATGAAACATATAAGATACAATTCTATTACAAGTAAATTTGAAAAAATATTTGATGTCCAATAATCTATTTGTTCTTAAACACACATTTCTCCTTTTAAATATACAAAATCTCACAATACTTAAAATAATATTTATAAAATATTTATTGACATTTGAAGTGTGTTCTAAGTAACCGATTAAAATTAATTCTTCAAATTTTAATTTATTCATATATAACACATCCGCCCTTCTGTATAATTCTTCTAAAATTCTAGCAATATAATCTAAAAAATCTTTTAATAAGGGGCATTTGTAAAAAAGATGTAACATATCTTCACACTCATTTTGACATAGTTTACAAATGTTTGAGTCCACTTTATTATAAAGGTGTAGTTTCTCCATCGTGAAAATTTTATTATGTACAATTCTAAATCAAGGTCAATCATGTCAGGTGTTTTACAGTTTAGATTGACAGCTTGCCATAAACAATAGGGTTCGAATTTCACACCTAAGTCAATCCAGAAATCATAACAGTGTGGCTCCCGGGCATTTAAAAAACGGAAACACGTGTAAAAGAATTTCGTATCACAGTCATTTAATGAACGTTTTAAATCTGAAATGTTAAGGAATATTATGGGATATTTTTCTGTGACATCCGTGCATGCATTAACAGTGTCATTAATAATATTTTTCCATTCACTTGGGATTGACTGTAAAATTGTGACATACTCTTTTTCAAAGCGTGAATGACTGTATTCGGGATCTTCATCTTGAAGTATTTCCTCAACAGCTTCAGGAGGAAGAAAACCACGTACAACCTCGTAAGTAAAATGTTTGATTTGTATTAATCCTGCTTTTATAAAATGTTTAAAAAATATACATTTATTTTGAAATGTTATTAAAGGGTTACAAAAAACGGGCTGATTATAAATGGTGTGTATGTTATATTCAATTTCTATAATCATATTTTCACGCAGAATGTGCCATGCACGTACCAGTTCTTGATAAAATAAAGGTAATTTAGGAACCATATACTTATTTAATTGTAAAAACAAAAATTCTGCAGACAGCCTCATATCTAATATTTTGGATAAAAAATACGACATAGTTTCTTTCCACAAGGCTTTACAATCACTATCTAAAAACCGTTTTAAAAATTTTAAACGGAAAGCAAGCAATTTTAGTTGAATATCGGGTAAATTTAAACCACCTTTGGATTTTTCAGCTATGACTGTTTGATACGCAACTAAGTGTGACTACCAGACCACAAAAAATGAAGACAGGCTAATTTTATATCATTTTTAACCTTTTCAGGTATACTTTGTACCATTAATGTATACCAACAACGTGACAATAATAGGGTCGATATTACAGTAGCCCTGCCTTGAATAGACAATTGTCTTTGTTGCCACATATTCAATATATTTTTAATTTTTGTAACTTTATTTCCCCAGTTCATAGAATCACATATAACTTGAGATTTACCCAGGTAAACGCCAAGTATTTCAATAACCGAATCGCATAATTCAATATCTAAATGACGACACTCAAGATCTGTGATTGAACCTTTACCAATGCACAAAATTTGTGATTTTTGTCTATTTATAACAGATCCCGATGCTCTGCCATACAATTCAAAAACGTTAAAACAGTGATCTATGGATTGTTTGTTACATAACGTTAAAGTAGTATCGTCAGCGTGTTGATACACGAGCGACACACTGTTTGTGTTGGGTATAGGAATTCCCCTTACATCCGGGTTACGACAAATAGCTTTGCATAGTGGTTCAGCTACTAAAGTATACAACAAAGCCGATAGAGGGCACCCCTGTTTTACTGAATTCTTAATGGGAAAATAATTAGAAATATATCCGTTGCATTTAACACTGCTAAAAATTTCTGAATAAAATATCTTTATCCAGGAAATAAAATTCGGTCCAAAACCAAACTTTTCTAAAAGCGAAAATAAATAATCATGACTGACTCTATCAAACGCTTGTTTCTGGTCTATTTTCAACACATAACCCTCTATATTTTCTTGTTCTACTACATCTATTACATCTCTTATACTAACTATTGTGTCTGCAATGTCTCTGCCAATTACACAGCAAGTTTGACTTGGTGATATAATACTGGGTAAAACGCGTTTAAGTCTATTAGACATAATTCTTGCTAAAATTTTGTAATCAACATTTAATAGACTTATCGGTCTCCAGTTTCTGAGTGAGGATTTATCGCCTTTATTTTTATAAATAAGGGAGATAACTGCTAATCTCATACTCCTGGATAACTTGCCCTTTTCCTGAATATTATTAAAAAGCTTTAATAAAACATGGCCCAATTTGTTAAAAAATTTACAATAAAATTCGACTGTTAACCCATCAGGACCAGGACTTTTAGACTTTGCCATAGTAAAAAGTGATTGTTTAATTTCCTGTAGTGTAATTGGCATGTCACACTGCTCTCTATCTTCATCTGATACAGATGAATCAATAAAACTTAACATTTCATCTTTACTTTCATCATCAATAGACACGGATGAATATAATTTACTATAATAATTATAAATTTCATTCATAATACTATCTGTGTCATTAATAGAGTTACCGTTCTCTGACTTTAACTCTTTAATAACATTATTATTCTGTCTATATTTTTCTAAATTTAAAAAATATTTTGTGTTCCGATCACTGTCTATAGCCCATTTTGCTTTTGACCTTAAAATGGCCCCCTTGCATTTTTCACGCTCTAAACTTTCTAGCTGAGCCCTTAGTTCTTGATATTTATCTATATCATAATCTTTACCCTCAGCTACTTTTTGTGAAAAAAGTTTAATTTATTTTGTAATTTATTAAATTCTGCAAACTTTTCCTTACTTCTATCTTTACTATATATTTGAGAAAACTTTTTAATTTTGTATTTAAAATTATCCCACCAAATTAATACATCCTCATTATATAATGGGCATTGTTCTTGCTCTTCTATTATATCAGACACTCTATTATAATACCTCTCCTCATCTAACAAACAGTTATTTAAAACCCAAATACCAGGGCCTTTCTCTATAATTTCAAAATGAAATTTCATAAAACCAATACTGTGGTCACTAAAAGATGAATCTTTATAAAATATACTTTGTACATTGTGATTTAAATTTCTTGATAGAAAAAAATAATCCAGCCTACTCTGTTTTAATCTATTTAAAACAACCTGTTTTCTAGAAAACACTCGAGCCTTTGGATTCCTAGCTCGCCAGATATCATATAAATTACTATTTTCTAATAGTTTGTTTAAAGCATTAACAGCCTGATCACATTTGTGCACACTATCACTTTTTCTATCTAAATGAGACAGAGTTGTATTAAAGTCTCCAGCTAAAATGACATTTTCTAAAGAGGAAATGTAATTATCTAACACCTGAAAAAACTCTGTTCTTTCTTTTACAACATTTGGTGCGTATACATTTATAACATTAAAAACAAGATTGTCATACTGTAATTTTATATGTAACATTCTACCATTTCGTTCACTTACCAATGTTGTTTTAGCATTAAGGTGTTTATTTATAAGTATTGCTACTCCACATGTGTTACTGTCAGTGTTACTATAAAATATTTCACCATTCCAATATTGTTTTTGTTTATACATGTAACAAACTGGTCATCCCATTTTGTTTCCTGAATAAAACAAATATCACCACCTAGGTCTTTAAATATTTGAAAAACGTTTTCAATTTTATTAACATTTTTCAACCCACAAGCATTCAAATTTAATAAATTTACCATTGTAAGATAAATTATATATAATGTTTTTATATTACCCATTATGTCTCTTTATTGGAAGATATTGACCTGCATGTTTTACCATTAATATTAGGCATAGGATTAAATCTGAACCTACGTTTCTTAACTAATTTGAAATTGTCTTTCGTTACATGAATGTCATGTTCTTTTAAATCTGT
Source organism: Anadara kagoshimensis (assembly GCA_021292105.1). NCBI lineage: Eukaryota > Metazoa > Mollusca > Bivalvia > Arcoida > Arcidae > Anadara > Anadara kagoshimensis. The sequence continues at coordinate 9,500,162 of CM037858.1, read as the reverse complement.
ATCTTGTTCACTTTTACTTGGTATTTCTTGCTTCTTCCTACGTTTGTTTTTAGTCTTTTTAGGAGCTTTGACGTCAACATTAAGTTCATCATTTGTTTTATCATCACTTGTTGACACTTGAACTTGCATATCTCTGAAAATTTCACTTTTATCTCTTGATTTATCCACATTTGATTCATTTGGTTTTTCCACACTTGTTTCACTTGGTTTTTCCATACTTGATTCATTTGGTTTTTCCACACTTGTTTCACTTGGTTTTTCCATACTTGATTTATTTGGTTTTTCCACACTTGTTTCACTTGGTTTTTCCATACTTGATTTATTTGGTTTTTCCACACTTGTTTCACTTGGTTTTTCCATACTTGATTCATTTGGTTTTTCTACACTTGTTTTACTATTTTTATCAACTAAATCACACTTTTTCTCACATTTGGCATTATCACCTTGACTTGAAGCTACTTCATCACATTTATTAATTTCCACCTGACCACCTTCACTGACACTGACATCATTAACGGTTTCAATTGTTTTCATTTCACTACATGACATGTTATCCTCACTACCTTCATCCATATCATCATCAACTTCATCAACATAATCATCATCTTCATCATAATCGTCCTCTTCATCATCCTCATCATCATCACTACCACATCCCCACAATTTTGCCTCTAACCTTCTATTATATTCATCATCTTCATCTTCTCTGTCATCAGTGTTTTGTGTTTTGTGTTGTTCATTATTGTTGCTTGTTATATTATCACCCTCACATTGACATTTATTATCAAATTCGTAACACCATCTACATTTGATTGAAGTACACTGACGTCTCATGTGCCCCTTTTCCCCACACCTATAACAATCAATATCAGGGCACTCTTTGGTGACATGGTCCAATGATTGACAATTGCCACAAAACTTTACTTGATTATTATGGATAACCCTGAAAAATCTTTTTCCATCAAGAGTATCAAAAGACATGGAATATGGCAATGATGGTAGCCCTGGGGGAAATTTACATTGTACATATCTTGTACCATCCGCAATATTGGTACCCTTATATGTCCTCCTGGCAACTGGAGAACATATTTCCACCCCTTTTGTTTTGAGAGTTGTAATAATGTCAATGTCTTTAATATATACAGGTAAATGTATGATGGACACAACAACCAAATTGTTAAATATAGGTAATGGTTTTACAACTTTACCATAGATATTAACACCACTAATGATTTTTTCGAAGGCGTCCCTGTCCTGAAAGGTGACCTCATATGTATCGATTCCCTTCGGAATGACAGCATTCACTGAAAATTGTCCAGTAATTTTCTCAAACTCTTTAATGACAATGTCCGGTTTCACAGCATTAATATGTCCTATATTTACTGCCACCGTCAATTCTTTGTCAAATGTTCTTGGGCGTGGCTGTTGACCACCCCCCGGGTCTAAAAGCCCAGCACTGGGCTCCATCCCCAAAAGCGGGTTAAAACCCGATTTAAGTGTCTTTTTTCACTTAACAACAAATATATAATATATAATAACTATCAATTAAACAAAATTATATACAAAAGTTCTCATATGAGATGAACACTAAACAAATTTGTTTACCGCCCATAAAACGCCCATCTAGCTGGAGAGCTACACCGGAAGTCCTCAAAGCGAACGCTCTACCACTGAGCTACATCCCCTTCCTTATGATATGAAATATTAAATCTTAACAATCATTTAAAGAATTTTTATTAATTTTAAAAGTCAATATATCAACGCAACAGCTTTTGACTGTCAATGCGCGCATTAGTCACTAGCCTCAATGCAAAAAAATCAATAAATAAAAAAAGAAAATAGACAAAAATCTAATGAGGGTATAATTAAAGTACATTTGCTTTAAGTCTTAAATTGATGAAGAAATGACAAATTCTATAACTAATTAACTGAACAACTAAAATCAATCCGGCGATGATGGGTAAAATGAAAAATACTAAGTACTATTATCCATGGTTTAACTTGTTTTTCTAGAATATCATTTGTTTGGACAACAATAGGTTTAGCAGACTAACGCTCAAAAATGGCATAGATGACAGTTGTTGTTATTGTTAAAATATTAAGAGGACACGTAGTGTCATTGGTGTCTTTTGTTCGGAACATCAGGTGCCGAGCTGTCAGACGTTAGATTACGGACCACATCGCCTCTTGTTGCCTAGGTGTAATGTCAAACAGCAGAAGGTATTGTCAAAAAGATTGTCAATTTGTTTGTCCATGGATGGTAGTTTCTCCGGTTACTAGTACTACTGTTGTTGGCCTACCCTGAAGTGATCACGTTGGTTAAAGTGACATTATCTTGAAGCACACCATTATTTTACTTTTTTTGTCACACATCATAACTAATTTCTTGGTTGCGACACATGTTCGGTTTATTACTAATCAGTATATTAAATTTAATACTAACGGCTTTTGTTTTGATGTAGATAAATCAATGTTTCAGTATAGCGTAGGTATAAGGTGTTTACAGCAATCTGTTACCGAAACTTTGAAATACAATGTACAAATCAAATAGTTAAACTCTTCCTTGTCAATAAATTCTGCACTTGATGAAATATTATAATAAAAGAACGTCCTTGTGTACCAAATAAATGGATACTTTGTAGTGTAATTGTCGGTAAAAAAATAAGTGTATAGTTCATTCTTGAGCAAATGTTTAAGAAATCAAAACGTGCTTAATTGGTGATATTAATGATTGTATGAGACAAAACAGGATATAAAGTTGTTTTTTTTGTTGTATGTATATTAGACTATTACATAATAGCAGTTCTTTATTGTTAAAATGATCTAAGAGAACATCGGATTCTAAATTTAAAATACATTAATTCGGAAATTCCCATGAACATAACATCTGATAAACTTTGATACATTTTTTATTCTTTGGCATTACTAACTAAATTATGGTTTATTTGTTTAAGTCACAGTTTAAATTGGTACAAATCAAACCGCAGCTTAAAATATAAACTTGAAATTCAACTAAGAACACCAAAACTAACAAAATAACAAAAATCATAAAGGAAGGCTTCATTATGAAATTTATAATGTGACTTGTTGTAAAATACATTCGACCATAAGGAAAATTGTTTATGAGCCATATTATAGGATACACTTTTGTTATTACAGTCGGTTTTCGTCTAAAGTAGTTATTGTTATAATCAATGGTCTCTAGCTAAACAGGAAGTGTTTACTCTACAGTTGCACCGGCCTCACTGTTCTGGTGGAAGTTCAAATGTTAAACGTAATTTGCCTGTCTTCCAAGCTTTTACTTTGATTTTGGGATTGTGGTTTTGACCGGTTTGTGTGTGAATATTTGTTTCTTGGTATGTTTGATTTTTTGTGCTCTTGGGTCCATAAGATGTCGCCATTTTTTCAGTGGACAGAAACATAATCTTCATGAACAAAAAGTTTCAAGAAGTTCAATTTACATAGAATCGGTATCACAAAAACTGACTGAATATAAATTGGGTGAAAAGGGAAACAAACCTGCAATTAAAACAAAACATTTATTGGTGTAAGAGTATAATAAGTATTACGACAAAGTGTGTTTGATTCGGCAATTATATAAACCTTTACGAATAAAGATTCAAATTTAAGTTTTTTCTCGTTTCAACAAGATTCTGGTATCTCCGTGTAAGTGCAGTCAGAATAAAAATCATATAACATTATCTACGCTACTTATCTAATTCCCGGTTTTAAGGATTGTATCAACATTTCATACACATTATCATTTTTCTCTATTATCACAGTTTAATATGCAAGGTAATTCAAAACGACAATCTATTCTGAAAATATTTCAAAAAGTCTGCACATTCAATGAAATGTTAAATTTACCAGCAAACTTTTCTATGTAATTTGTTATTTTAATTTTATGTGCTGAAAAAGATGAACAGTTAATGACATTGTAAATTAGGTAAGCCAATTAAAAATTTAATACTGGACAAAATTGTCATAATTGGTACAATGTGGCCTCAATAAAACAACGGGGTTACAATAATAATGAATATGGTTTAGTAATAAATCATGGTGAAACTGCTTCCTGGTAAGATTAAATAAAACTACAGATGCTAATCGTGATCAATTTTTCTGTTTTTATAATTATAAAGTCGGTTAGTAGAACCCCAAAAGTCGATATATTTTGTTTTTTGTTTGACAGTAAATCAGGTTATAAACTAGAAAATAAATATGTGCATATTCCAAATAAACAGTGCGAATGATAACGTGATTTATTTACTGATTACGTTGTCTGAAATGTGGAAAGAGTTTTTGTAACATTATTCTTATTTTATCTTGCTTCAAATAGTATATACTTCACTACAGACCTGTCGAAATTGTAAAACTTACATAACAAATCGACAGCTTATCTCCGATCTTAGTTCTAAGCATCTTTATGGTAAACGCTATCTATCTTCATATATACATACATACATATTTTCAGTCATTAGAAGTTCAAAAATAGACTGCTCTGTACCCGAACTTTTCGTAAACGCAGTAGTGAACATTTGACAGATGTGTTTTATACCCTAGAGCACGCTTATAGACGTAGCAGTAGTATATTAACGTAATGATTAAATTGAAAATATTTACATTTATCATACATCTGCTGCTGCTTTATCTTACTAATTGGACTCATTGAAAACAATTGCCAATAGTAAGATTTTCTCAAATGTCATTAAGACAATTGGAATGACAAATCTTTTTGGAATTTGACAGCCTTAACTTTTTGTGATAAACTAATTGTTTTCATTATTAGGATTTGAAATTGATAAGAGTTTGAAAACAACTTGAATGGCAGCAAAACCACCACCTAAATAAATATTAAAATGAGTTTACTGTCAATTTGTTTTTCACCATATAGTTGCACCACTATCCTGTCAGATTTCAGAATAAGTAGTTTCGACTTTAAAGAATTTTCTGTTTTTAATGGAAAATCAGCAGTTAGAAATAGAAGAAAGACCTGCATATCGACATTGAAACTCTAAACGAATTAAATGTTAGAAAAAAAAATTATCAATTTGTCCCTCTGAAGAATTATTAACATTTAATTAACAGCAAGTGATGGTAATAAAAAATTCATATTGAAATACAAAATAGATAATAAATTTAAAATGTAAAAAACATTTGCAACAGAAAAACGTGTACTTATCAACAGCACCCAGGATCATAGTATAAGTAAACAACAACAAACGTACTAGTCCTTGTCACAATCCCAAAAATTTAAGTAAAAACTTAAATTGTTTAAAAGACGTTAAAGTCGAATGCGTGAATTTCCGATGTGAAATCACAATTGAGAAATAAAAAAGAAACTTGGAACTATGGTAATTAAATATATCTTTTTATAGCAATTTGTTTATAACTTTGGATGCAGATTTTTGCATAATAAAATAATAGAATGTGACTGGATATCCAGGCCATTGAACTGTGTATGAGAACTCTTTTTATTCAACTATTGATGTCTTTTGACAGTTGAATGAACAAATATCCAGTATGTCCTTGTTTACTGGTTCTAAATTGACCAACATAAAATGAATCAATGACAGGTTCAACAGATCTATTTCTTCCAGACCCATGCCGTTAATAATTACTGTCCCTGGTTGAAATTATTCACAACGTTCCTTATACTTAACATAACGAAACATTAAGAACAGATTATGTCTCGCCTTTAAAAACAAAATGATATAAACATTGCTTTAAAGAAAATGCTATGTTGGTTTGATTATTTCAATTTTTGGTTATTCCTTTCACGTGATTTTTCTAAAAACAAGATAATTAGATAAATGTTGGTAGAAGCATTTTATAATTACTAAAGTGCCGTTTGCTAATTATGCTAACTACGTTTTGAATCAAGATGACTTCAATATGACTTATATTGCAATAATAATTAATAATAATCCGCAATATGTATCTCCATCACCATTAGAATTGAACAAATTTCAATTTATAATTTATTCATCATGTTTAAGTGACGTGATAGGTCCACAGTTAACCCTTTTCCGTTAATTTTGAATTGACATATATAAACAAAACAGATATGTATGGTTTTCTGTTTTGACCTTAACGCGAAGAATCAAAGCGAATACACGATAGCGAAAAAGGAGGGAGACACAATGGCGACATTGTTTCTTCGCTTCTTAGTCAGCATGGTTTCGCTCCTTCGCTTTTTCACGTTCAGTTCGAAAGACATACAACGCAAATTTGGCCCTAACAGAACACCATAAATGAGCACTTTTCATGATGTTCTATCATTAACCAGATTTTATCATGTTGAGCATGTCTTTAGATTTCCTTACGTAATTTGTCAAGAACAGCTGCTAAATCTCCAAGTCGTTACACTATATAACAAAGAAACTGTTAAAATTCTAAATTGATGTAAGATTAGAATGAAGTAATTTCCTAGATCCATATGTAATCTAAAATTAACAATGACAAAAGAATCTGGTATTGGAAAGATAACACGTATGTTGCATTAGGTCGTTTCCGTTTTAAGACACTAGATCTTAGAAGACACCTTTGAAGCTTGGTGAATGACAATCATTTGTTCAAAATAAAATCAACCGTTACAATTCTTGTTATATTTATATATTTTTAATGTTCATACTAAAATGATATGATATATTCAATACCTACTACATATAAAACTCTAAATATAAGTCTACCATTATTATACTTAAAGATATGTTTTACGTTATCTGTATATTTATTGTTAAATTTGTCACCCCTCTTTTATTGTCATAAGCACAATTACAGATTAATTTACCATTCCACAAATGTTCATATTTTTATATGAAATGATCGTCTCACAAAGTCGCTTGTAAAGCACAAAAGAGTGTCTGTTTTTCAGATACCTACGCAAAAATATATTTTTTAACTTATCAACATTACGCAGTCCATTACAGTTTATTGAAATTAAACCAACCATTGCTAAAACAAAAACATATATAACAAAGTTGCTTAGACGGTTTTAATTTCTTCTCATCATTGCGTTTTATTAAACTTTTTCTGTGATATTTTTGTTACCAGCTTTTCTCTCCTTTTTATTGGTCCGGGTGCTAAATTCGGTCTAACATTATCAACATTCATAGGCTCTGGCGGTTCAGTGTTATCCATGTCATCAGTAAGAGGTAAAGTGCTTGAACAATTACTAACATTTACATTTACATTTGAATTGTTTTTTTTTCATTATTTCCTTGAATTTTATTTGCATTTATCATTTCCATCATCAACACGAACAACAACATCACTACTCTCAGAATTTTCAACCACACCATCACATTTCTTATTCAATGGAATTTCAAATTATTGCGCTTATATGAATATAAACTATCTCTATCAACGCACAAAACGGAAGTCTATAAGATAGAGATAGGAGGCTGATCCCCGGGACTTTCAGATGCAAAACGAAATGTCTAGTACTGAGCTATATCCCCAATATGTTTCATCAATAATGTACACTTTTTATGATGTGGTAATTTTCCATTTTTCGTCATTATAAGTGCGTCCTTCTCACCCTACAAACTTACATACAATATGTTTCCCCATAAAAATTTGATTTTGATATAAACATGCAACACCAAAGAAGCAGGGGGGGGCGGGCTGAGCCTTTATATGAACGCTCTACTACTGAGCTACATCCCTGATATCCCTTACAAATATTGTGGACTATTCATTCGTCGCATGATGTCATTCTTAACCTTCATCATAATTATCTTTTTCTCAGCTTTCAGAGTAAAATGCACTATGTTTCATAGTCTTTAAAAGGATTTTAATTAGAATTTTAATTTTGACGGGAGAAGTATGAAATGACAGAATCAAACAATTCGAACAATTCTCTGAAATAATTTTCAAACATTCTGCATAAAATATATTAAGCAATTTTGCCTGCTATAATAATTATGATTTATAAACAATTGTTCTGTTCACCAAAACAATCCCTAGTGCAAAAAAAATAAAATAAATAAATTAAAATACAGCTGTAAAACTTCGCATAGCGAACGCTCTACCACTATGCTACATACCTGTTTGAGTTACGTAATATAGTGTAACATTTTTCGATTCTTTATACTATTTCTTTATAATTTTTATGCATGTGTTTTTTTTTACTAATATTAGTATCAAAAATATAAAAATATAAGATGTACAAAAAAGAACATCTGGAGATGCGGGGGATCGAACCCCGGGCCTTTCACATGCAAAGCGAACGCTCTACCACTGAGCTACATCCCCTTCCTTATGATATGGAATATTAAATCTTATCAATCATTTAAAGAATTGTTATCAATTTTGACAGTCAATACATCAACGCAACAGCTTTTTTACTGTCAATGCACGCATTAGTCACTAGCCTCAATGCTAGTAAAAAAAAAACAAAATAAAAAAGAAAAAAGACAAAAATCTAATGAGGATATAATAAAGGTATATTTGCTTTAAGTATTAAATTGATGAAGAAATGTCACATTCTATATTTTCTAATTAACTGAACAACTAAAATCAATCCGGCGATGATGGGTAAAATGAAAAACAAAAAACTAAGTTCTATTATCCATGGTTGAACTTGTTTTCTAGATTATCATTGGATTGGACAACAATAGTTTTAGCAGACTAACGCTCCAAAATGCCACAGACCACAATTGTTTTTACTGTTATAATAATTAGAGGGCACATAGTGCCATTGGTGTCTTCTGTTAGGTTTTAAATTAGGAACATCAAGTGCCGAGCTGTCTCAGAAAAAACGTTAGATTACGGACCACATCGCCTCTTAGGTGCAATGTCAAATAGCAGACGCTAATGTGAAAAAGATTATTAGTTTGTTAGTCAATGGTTGGTAGTTTCTCCGGTTACTACTGTTTTTTGGTCAATCCTGAACTGACTGCGTTGGTTAAAGTGACCACATCGCCTCTTGTTTCCTAGGTACAATGTAAAACGGCAGACGTTAGTGTGAAAGAGATTGTCAATGTTTGGTAGTTTCTTCGGTACTAATGTTTTTTTTGCCTACCCTGAACTGATCGCGTTGATTAAAGTGGCATAATCTTGAAGAACATCATTATTCTACTTTTGGTGTCACATATCATAACTAATTCTTTGGTTGCGACACATGTTCAGTTCAATACTAATCGGTATATTAAATTTAATACAAAAGGCTTTTGATGTAGATTAATCAATGTTTCAGTATAGTGTAGGTATGAGGTGTTTACAGCAATCTGTTACCGAAACTTTGAATAACAATGTACAAATAAAACGGTTTGACTCTTCCTTGTCAATAAATTCTGCACTGGATGAAATATAGTAATAAAAAAACGTTCTTATGGTCAATTAAATATGTACCAAATAAATGGATACCTTGTAGTGTAATCTTCAGTAAAAAATAAGTGCATCGTGCATCTTGAACAAATGTTTTAGAAATCAAAACGTGCTTAATTGAGGATATTAATGATAATACGAGACAAACAGGAAATTAAGTAGTTTTTGTGGTATGAATATAACACTGTTACATAATAGCAGTTCTTCATTGTTAAACTGATCTAAGAGAACAGCTGATTTTAAATTTAAAATACATCAATTCTGAAATTCCCATTAACATAACACCTGATAAACTTTGATATATTTTTATTCTTTGGCATTACAAACTAAATTGTGCTTTATTTGTTTAAATCAACAGTTTAAATTGGAACAAATCAAACCGCAGCTTAAAATATCAGCAATAGCGAATTCATCCAAGAACACCAAAACTAAAAAAAAATCATAAAGGAAAACTTCATTATAAAATTTATAATGTGCGTGTATGGGACTAGTTGTAAAATGTATTCAACCATAAGGGCCACAGTAATTATAAACCATATTATCGGATACAATTTTGTTATTGCAGTCAGTTTCTGTCAAAAGTAGTAATTGTTGTAATTAATGGTCTCTAACTAAACAGGAGGTGTTTACCCTACCGTTGCACAGGCCTCACTTTTCTGGTGGAAGTCCACATTTTAAAAGTAATTTGCCTGTATTCCAAGTTTTTACTTTGCTTTTTGGTATTGTGGTTTTGACCAGTATGTGTGTGAATATTTTTATGCACTACCTACTTTGTTTCTTGGTACGTTTGATATGTTGTGCTCTTGGTTCTATAGGTTGTCGCCAAGTTTATTTCAGTGGACAGAAACATAATAATCTTCATGAACAAATAGTTTCAAGAAGTTCAATAGAACCGTTAACACAGAAACCGACTAAATATTAATTTGGTGAAAAGAGAAACAAATCTGCAATTAATACAAAACATTTATTGGTGTAAGAGAATAATTAGTATTACGACAAAGTGTGTTTGATTCGGCAATTATATAAACCTTTACGAATATAGATTCAAATTTAACTTTTTTCTCGTTTCAACAAGATTCTGGTATCTCCATATTAGTGCTACAACAAAAAACCATATAACATTTTCTCCCATGACAAGTCATGTAATATAGAATTATTCCCTAGGAGATACCCATGGTGGATATTTCTATCCTCTATGAGCCACGCGTGCATATTTGCTCCTGAACTAACTTTGGTGGCGTCATAATTAAAAGACAATCGCGAGACGTCATCATGTTGGGAACATGACGTCGTTTTGCAGCAAAAGGCCACTCAAGTCTTCAAACTTTAGAAATTTTGAGTATGTTTCAAATGTTCATTTTGGGAGTTTACAATAAATAACTTTGTTTTGTAGTTTATACATTTTGTATAACCCAAAATCAGGTACATTCTTTCCAATAGTGATATTTATTTTAAAGAAGAAGACTGAATAACAAAGTAAATTTTTTCCATCATGGCGTCGATGTCTATCTTAGTCGAATTTGAAGTCAAATATTGACATTAAAATGGGAGAAAAACAATCCATTATGAGTTTATCAATGTAGGATAGGGACAAGCCTCGTCTCTGACTGAAATGTTCAACCCCTCGGGTGAGGTTTTCCTATCCTACATTGATACTCATAATGGATTCTTATAATCTACGCTTCTAAACCATGTTCCTAATTACTAAGAATCCGTTGTTTTAGGATAATAGCAAAATTTCATACAAGTTTTTTCTCTAGTGTCACAGTTTAATTAAAATGTAATGCAATCCACAACGCCAATCTATTCTAAAATATTTTTAAAAGTCTGCACTTTCAATGAAATGTTAAATTTACCAGCAAACTTTTCTATGTAATTTGTTCTCCTAATTTTACGTGCTGAAAAAGACGAACAGTTATGACATTGTAAATTAAGGTCACCCCATTAAAATATAATGCTATTCACAATTGTCATAATTGGTACAATTTGGCTTCAATAAAAAACGGGGTTACAATAATAATGAATATGGTTTAATAAATCCTGATGAAACTGCTTCCTGGTAAGATTAAATAAAAACTACAGATGCTAATCGGGATAAATTTTTCTGTTTTTATAATTATAAAGTCGGTTAGTAGAACCCCAGAAGTCGATATATTTTGTTTTTTATTCGACAGTAAAGCAGATTATAAATTAGAAAAGAAATATGTACATATTGCAAATTAACAGTTTGAATAATAACGAGATTTATTTACTGATTACGTTGTCTGAAATGTGGAAAGAGTTTTTGTAACATTATTCTTATTTTATCTTGCTTCAAATAGTATATACTCCACTACAGACCTGTCAAAATTGTAAAACTTACATAACAAATCGACAGCTTATCTCGGATCTTAGTTCTAAGCATCTTTATGGTAAACGCTATCTATCTTCATATATACATACATACATATTTTCAGTCATTAGAAGTTCAAATATAGACTGCTCGGTACCCGAACTTTTCGTTAACTCAGAAGTGAATATTTGACAGATGTGTTTTATACCCTAGAGCACGCTTATAGACGTAGCAGTAGTATATTAACGTAATGATTAAATTAAAAATATCAACATTTATCATTGTATCTGCTGTTTTCTCTTACTAATTGGACTCATTGAAAACAATTGCCAATAGTAAGATTTTCTCAAATGTCATTGAGACAATTGGAATGACAAATCTTTTTGGAATTTGACAGCCTAAACTTTTTGTGATAAACTAATTGTTTTCATTATTAGGATTTGAAATTGATAAGAGTTTGAAAACAACTTGAATGACAGCAAAACAATATTAAAATGAGTTTACTGTCAATTTGTATTTCACCATATAGTTGCACCACTAGCCTGTCAGATTTCAGAATAAGTAGTTTCGACTTTAAAGAACTTTCTGTTTTTAATGGAAAATTAGCAGTTAAAAATAGAAGAAAGACCTGAATATCTCCATTGACAAACTAAACGAATTACATGTAAGAAAAGGAATTCTTAATTTGTCTCTCTGAAGAAATATTAGCATTTTATTAACAGTAAGTGATGGTTTTCTATATTGAAATACAAAAAAGATAAAATGTAAAAGAAATTTGCAATAGAAAAACGTATACTTATCAACAGCAACCAAGGTCACAGTATAAGTAAACAACCTCAAAAATAAAGTTAAAACTTAAATTGAAAAAAAGACGTTGACGTTAAACGCGTGATTTCAGGAGAGAAATCAAAATTGATTAAAAATAAACTTGGAACTATGGTAATCAAATATAACTTTTTATAGCGTTTTTTAAAAATAATTTTTGCATAATAAGATAATAACATGTGATTGGACTAATGATAGATATTCAGGTCATTGAACTTTGTATGAGAGTTTTAATATTCAATTCTTGTTGTCCTTTGACAGTCGAATTAACCAATATCCAGTATGTCCTCGCTTTCTGTTTCTAAATTGACCAATATAAAATGAATCAGCGACAAGGTCAACAGATCTATTTCTTCTTCCAGACCAAAGTAGTTAATAATTACCGTCCCTGGTTGAAATTATTCACACCGTTCCTTATACTTACCATAACGCACCATTAAGCACAAATTAGTATCTCGCGTTTAAAAACAGAATGATATAAACACTGTTTTAAAGGGAATGCTATGTTTGTTTGATTATTTCAATTTTTGGTTATTCCTCCCACGTGATATTTCTAAAAACAAGATAATTAGATTAATGTTGGTAGAAGCATTTGATAATTACTAAAGTGCCGTTGGCTAATTATGCTTACTACGTTTTGAATCAAGATGACTTTAATATGACTTAAATTGCATTAATAATCCCCAATATGTATCTCTATAACCATTAGAATTGAACAAAATTCAATTTATAATTTATTCATCATGTTTCAGTTACGTGATAGGTCCACAGTTAACCCTTTCTCTTAAGTATGAATTGAAAAATATAAACAAAACAGATATGTATGATTTTTGTTAGGGCCTCGACGCGAAGAATCAAAGCGAAAACACGATAGTGAAGAAGAAGCAAAGACACGATAGCGACATCGTCTCTCCGCTTCTTAGTCAACATGGTTTCGCTCCTCTTTTTTCACGTTCAGTTCGAAAAAAATGATAACGCAAATTTGGCCCTAACAGAACACCATAGAAATGAGTACTTTTCATTAGGTTCCATCATTAACCAGATTTTATCATGTTGAGCATGTCTTTTGATTTCCTTACGTAATTTGTCAAGAACAGCTGCTAAATCTCCAGGTCGTTACACTATATAACAAAGAAACTGTGAAAATTCTAATTTGATGTAAGATTAGAATGAAGTAATTTCCTAGATCCATATGTGATCTAAAATTAACAATGACAAAAGAATCTGGTATTGGATAGATAACGCGTTTGTTGCAGGAGTTCGTTTCCGTTTTAAGACACTAGATCTTAGAAGACACTTTCGAAGCTTGATGAATGACAATCATTTGTTAAAATTTTAATAAATCGTTACAATTCCTGTAATATTTTGAATTGTTTGGTTAATGTACATGATAAAAATGATATATTTAACACGCAACATAAATAAAAATAATGGCTTCACTATAATGAGAAATAAAAGAAAGCAATTTAAAAAATCTGCCAAATTGAGATGAGCACATGGACTACCACCAAGTGGATGTGGTCGGCTGCTTCGGAAAGGTAAGCATCTCCTGCATGGCTTGTTCACCTGCCACATTTCAAATCGAAATTGAGTATGAAAGTAGATGAGGTCGGCTGCTTCGGAAGGGTAAGCATCTCCTGCTTGGCTTGTTCACCTGCCACGTTTCAAATCGAAATTGAGTATGAAAGGAACTTTGAATTATGGGACGCCAAATATAAATCCAAGGTAATTTTGTATACAGAGACATCATACGTATCCAAAAAATAGTGCGATATTTCTACCTTAGATGATTTCTTTTATCTTTTATAGTCTGTTTTTTCTAATTCGTAATTACAGTCCAACCTGCTTTAAAGGCCACCTCTATATAAGGGTCACCTGCTTTTAAAGGCCAGTAGAATTGTAGCCCAATTGTTTTTTATTCATAATATTTAAACCTGTATATAAAGACCGCCTGATTATAAAGGTCATTTTTTAATGGTTCCCGTGGGTGGTCTTTATAGGCAGGTTTGACTGTATTTTTATATTCTTGTTGATATTAAAAAAATGCAGGTATTTCAAACTGTTGTAAATGAACGTATTAACAGTTTTGTCAGATTTGTTGTTAAATTTTGTATCTATATGTTTCAGTTGTAATGGAAAAACTATATCCACGTGATATAATTATCATAAAAAGTGCAATACAGTACAGACTTGTCTAAAGTTTAACACTAACGAAAAGGAGTTAAGTCAAGCTGCCGAGTGGTCAAGACAAAGATAACTATTGGGCGAAATTCTGTCTAGAGATAGACAGCACTATGGACCTTAATGGGCTTCTGATTCGATAATGTTTCATTAGGTAAGTGCTGAACATTCGACTAGACTGTACTGTTTATGTTTTCTACATATTCTTCAACAAGTGTACTAGTAAGTACCTTACAGCTACAACGTTTTGGCAGAAAGACATCAACATTATATAATCATGCTGACTTTGGTTTCTTTTATTTAACCTTGGTTACGTTAACTACATTTTACAATGTTTACGAGTTTTTTGCTAAGAAATTAATACTCAGATTTCTATTATTTTTTTTCTATTTTATGTACCGAATGTTTGTTTACTCGTTGCCACTAAGAAAGGAAATTATTTTGGCACCTTATTGGTAATTTTGTTGTTGTTTTTTTTTTTTTTAATTTAACTCAACAACTTCCATATCAATGTTCACAATATTTGGCTATTTTGTACAATCTGGAAATTTTGTATATTAACCATGATTGATAATTATGTTATTAATATAAAATGTACGGTGAGCTTTTTATTGTTCGGGTCTGCTCCATTAACTATTCCCAACTTTAAATTTTGTTAAATGTAAACAAACATTTTGTAAACTAAACCTGTTTTAATTTTACTGTACTATACGGCCGTTTTTGTATAAAATTTCTCATCCGTAGTACTCACACTAAACTAAAATTGTGGAAATCCAAACATTTTTCAAATGTTGAAATTAAAACATAGGACTAAATTGTATTTCATCAGCTCCACCTAAGACACCACTTTAAACGATAAAGAATAAAGAATTAAAATGTTTACGAACAGATGATTTTGATGAACAATGTTTATCTGACAATACAATATGTTGGCTCCTGAATTAACGATTGTGAGTCTGCTTTTAGAAATACCTGATCGTGGTTGTAATCAAAAACACACATACTGATCCATGTCCGAATCACAATCCAGAAGCAAAGCAAAAACTTTGAAACTGACAAGTCGGGTTAGACACGTGAACTTTCAACAGGAAGGTTCTCCGAAAGGGTAAGCACCTAGTGTTCAGCTACCACGCGTGTAATCAAAATTGAGTGATATGACATGGAACTATGGGACGTCAAATATATCCAGGGCAATCGTGGACACAGAGACATCAAAGTTATCGACAATAATGTGATGACATCATTAAACTTGATAAGCCTAGGCTTGCAATATGCCTGGGTCATCAATTTATTTGTTAGCATCTGGCTTTGTTGTGTAAAGATCCCACAGTGGTAACAAGCTCTGCCAAAGCGTTTTGTGGAAACAAATACACTACAAGAAATAGAACCTGTTATACCTACAAAAATGGTGATGTGTTCTGAATCTGAATTGAAATATCCTGTCCATATCAGGCTGTTTTTTGCATTATAGAAAAAGCTAGCAATTTACATTGTTAAATGAATGCTTACTTGTTTACTACACCAAATTAATGTAAAAATACTTCGGTTAACACACTCGAGATATTTTCTTGATCGTATTAGGCTTTTTAATTGATCAAAACATGTTTGATGTAGCAGAACCATGTCTAATTATTCATATAAAATAGCTTAGCATCTCCTGCTTGAAGTCGTTTATCTATTCGTTTATCATCGTAAATTCCATTTGTACAACCCAGGTCTGTCACAAGTTTAACTCTAATCTAACGAATTAATGCTGAATCTGCAGGTCATCTCAACCCTCGTAAGTAATATCGACAGGACAGGTCTTCGGCTTTCGAAAGTTTAACACTTATGTAACGAATAGGTGGTAATCGACAACTCAATCTTCCCTCTTGTTGTCTATTTATCCACAGCTTTTTTCATCTGAATCTATCACCTATCGTCTTCTCAGGAACTGGCTATTACCACCTCGACCACTGTAAAGCTGAATTTCGATCTGTTCTCGTTAGCTCAGTATTAATCTTTCTTCAAGTCTAGAATGCATTACGAGCCCTTTCACCCCCAGTTTTGCAAGTTGAGCAGTACTCTTAACAAAAAATGTATTATAAAATAATGAGTATGCTTTTGATAAAGATGCCGTAAAATACGTTAATTGTTTTAAATACTTCTAGATGTTGGGACATTAATTTTATAGACTACAGGTGTTTTACAAATGGTCTTTTTCTTAAGAACTCCTTACTATTTGATCTATTTTTGGAAGTAAGTTTTGGTTCACTACGGGTATGAAAGGTATCTACATGTATTTACTTATTACACGGTAGTATTATATAAGTATAAATAAACCACAACGTACCAATCCTTATTCCAAAAAATCACTTATTAACTCAAAATAAACGGTTGCCAAACAAAGGCTGAGTGATTACGGTTATGAAATGTATCTATTTACTTAATACACGTTAGGATTATATAAGTATAAATAAATCACAATGTACCAATCCTTATTCCAAAAAATCACTTATTAACTCAAAATAAATGATTGCCAAACAAAGGCTGTTTGAGTCATTACGGTTATGAAATGTATTTATTTACTTAATACACGTTAGTATTATATAAGTATAAATAAACCACAACATACCAATCCTCATTCTAATAAATCATTTATGAACTCAAAATAAATGATTGCCAAACAAAGGCTGTTTGAGTGATTACGGTTATGAAATGTATCTATTTACTTAATACACGGTAGTATTATGTAAGTATAAATAAACCACAACATACCAATACTTATTCCAAAAAATCATTTATGAACTCAAAATAAATTATTGCCACACAAAGGCTGTTTGGGTGACAAATGGATTATTTAGCGCTGTTGGTTTTTTCATATTAGAATTTTTACGATATGCATTTTCTGTAAGAACAGAATTGTATTTATATTGTGCAAATGTAAGTATCCAGTCTTAATCAATAAGGATGAAATACAAATAAAAATATCCAAAAATTCCATCTAGATATTTACCATTAATCGTCCTAAAACAAACAAACTCTTTATGATTATAGCATATTACATAATAGTAAATTGAAAAATAATGTTTAGGTCGTCAAAACCTAGAGTATTTGGAAATCTTTGGAATGTAAATTGAATACTTGCAGCGAAAACTACTAGCATAAAATGCTTGATTTATGGCCTTTGTGTTGTTCATTTATTTTCCTCTCCTCTGTTGTTAATTTATTTTCCTCTCTTGAATTGTGTCGTGTTCTAGGTTTTGTTGACTGTTGCCAATTGTCTGATTTGCAGTTGCAATTTTTTCTTCTTTAATTTAACTTTTCTATTGGTAATTTATGCAATAAAAGTTAAAGATATTGGTTTTGGCATTACTTTTGTGTTTTAATAGTTAAAACATAAATATTTATGATAATTTAAAAACATCTAAAGTGCATAATATGTTTTAAATAGCATATGAAGACGCGAATAT
Organism: Anadara kagoshimensis; assembly: GCA_021292105.1. Classification (NCBI taxonomy): domain Eukaryota; kingdom Metazoa; phylum Mollusca; class Bivalvia; order Arcoida; family Arcidae; genus Anadara; species Anadara kagoshimensis. Next base: position 9,482,042 of record CM037858.1, on the reverse strand, counting down.
ATATAAATATGCGTATCGCCGTGAAGCTAAACAGCTTGAATATATATTCTAAGAAACAAGGGAATTGAAAAAAGATTTGTAGTTTGCAATAAAGACGATGTAGAGTACATGTATATTGATTGTTTAATGTGAAAAACCACAAGAAGAACTACATGTCTGCTTTTCTTAAACCTTACAGGATTAATTAGATTTTATCATGCTGAGGATGTCTTGTAATATCCTTACGTAATTTGTCATGAACAGCTGCTAAGCTTCAAGTCGATATTTCTTATTATAAAGTAACTTAAATTTTCATTTGATATCAGCTAGAAAGAACTACAGAACTTCTAGAGTTTACCTCAACACTAACATGGCTCGGTATTCAATAAAGAAAACTTTTGAATGACAAATTTGATGTAATTTTTACTGAACTAGTTAAATGAGACAAAAATGCATTTCTTACAACACGTGAAATTTTAAAACCGTTTCTTTTGCGATGAATCGTGTATTAAAAACATTGATATATATTAAAGAATTATACGTAGACCGTAACAATATAACACATATGCATACATTTCATCCAACAAAATCAAACACTTATTACTTTTCTCGCACATTAATTGACACTACATACATGTAAATTTTGTCAATGCTGTTATATTTTTGAAAGTTCTGTTGTAAAAATTTCGAAGCTGAATCTCGGTTATATGATTGCAACAAAAAAGTTATTTTAGGGAACGTACCTTGAAGAAAATTCAATGACATAACATCATTTTGTCTCAATATCAGGTATCGTTTAGGTAAACCAAGAATTTTCATTTCAGATTACATTTAAAGTCTGTTTAACGTACACATGCACCCCGTGTTTGCTTGGGCTTTAGACAAAAATCAGTAAACAAATACTTGGTATGCTGTATGGGTGTGTAAAATTGACAACCTGATAAAATATCGGATAAATCTACTGGCAAATAATCTGAACACGTTAATAAATACGTTTTTCAAATACCTTTTATATGTTTTTGCATTTTTAGTTTTATGGTATGTTAATATCATATAAAATTGTACCTTCCGCCATTATCTAAAGCTGCTGTGTATGTTAGAGTATCAGCAAGAATTGTATTTAAGGTAACCTTGTTATTGGTATTACAATGACAAAAACAGTAGCTTTTATATTATACAATGATGCTGAAAATAAATACAACAAATTGTTGGTTTAGTCCTAGACAGGAAAGACAGAAAAGATTAAAACTGATTGTTTAAGCAAGCTCATCACTGACAGCAGATATGCCATTAGATTGTTTTCAGTTACGTTAGATATTATATAATTACAATGACCTAGATATCGGACGTTTATGTCTTACATTAACTACATTCTATAATCCTTTAAAAGTACTGAGTTATGGATGGTATGGCTTTTTGTAATAAAAGTTGGTTTACTCATTTGCATAGGGTCGGTCTTAGGAATGAAAACATTTTGGCACCAGACCAATAATACACATTATGTCATTAATAAGACATTGTTTAACAGGTACTAACACTTTTATGTTATAAAAATATTGGCGTTCACCGGTATATCAGGTGATACCGCATAATATGGAACGGCATGAGTTGATGTTATCCTATAAAACGACTATATTACGAAAAATATGACAAAAGCGTTTTCCCTTAAGGCTCTAACAATATTTATCGAGGCACCATTGATGACGTAGAACGTCTAAGAATCGCACTATTCAGAAGAATATTAAAGCTTTTGTGTAGATTATAAGGTTACTTATTTGCACTGTTAAAAAATTTCAGATGGTTCAATGTTTTAATTTTTAATGTGATTGTAATCAGCCATTTCTTTAAAACTTGAAAATCATTTTTTGGTGTTAATAATGCAATCTAAGAAATTTTTTAATATTTTTTTGTTACTAAATTGTATTGAGACTTCCCCAACAACTCTTTCATATTAACACAAAAGATCTCCATTGGGCTGCTAAAACACTAAATTTAGATCATAATCAAATTCATTAATTGTTAGAGGATTGTTTATTTACATTCAGCCCTAATATAACTGAACCCTATGGTAATGTCAAAAAGTCTTTAATACTTCTATCGAAGTATTTGTATGAATAACATTATAAAGAAAGATGAAACGTACAAAAACCTACGAATTTTATTTCAATGAAGGCAAGTTATGAAATACAAATATTGTTAATCATCAAAAACATGTTCGAATCACAATCCAGAAGCAAAGTAAAAACTTTGAAAATGACAATGTATGTTAAACACGAGAACTTTCACCAAGGAAATGAGGCCAGGTGCTCCGGAAGGATAAGCTCCTCCTGTTTAGCAATAAAGACAATTTATTAAAAACTCGTACAAAAAATGTTGAAAAAGAAATGTTTTACACTTGGAATTTTATGAATACCAAAATTTACACTTGATTGTACCTATTTTACGTTAAATATATATTTTCTAGAATACGTTGATCGAAGACGTAAAATGTTTATTTATTAAATCAAATTCGATTATGGTCGAATCGTAACTGGTCCTGCAAAACAACAACTTACCGTCTGCTTTATCTAAAAAATTGTTCGAAAACTTCAGAAAAATGATAGAGGAACCGCATTAATTTTGTTATCTTAAAGTTCATAAATGGTTTATCTCCTTCATTTTAAATCATATTATTAGTTTTGTCGTAAGATCCACTGGTAAAATGCTCGAGGGTTCAATGCACTTATGTCAATTCGTTGTAAAACGTAATCTTTTAGAAAATCCGTTCTACAAAGTGTTATCAGAGAATAGAATAATTTGCGTCACGATATCAAAGTATAGCTTGATTCACAAATTCAATTTCAAGACATTGTATTTTCTTTTCTTTTGATAGTCAAAATACACATAAGGCACAAATTTATCATGCAAGGTTAAGATTGAAAAGTATCTCGTTAGATTTGCATTTTGTTACAAAAGAAACTTGCAGACTATGGTCCTTATTCTGTTTGAGGTCTTGTGAAACAAGAACATTATCTTTTAGAATGTATAATTTGTTTATCAATTTTTGAACAAAAACTATATCCTCTCCTCCTTTTTATATTGATTTTGTTACATTGTGGTACGCTTGGATACAGTAATTTCAATTGTGAAGAAAATGAAAAGACATTTCTTTGTGGCCATATTTCTATTGAATAGTAAACGTCTTTCTGATTAGAAATATCATATTATCGTTACACTGTACATCACTACTGATTCAACACCCGCCTATAACTTATCATTTAATGTTTCATATTTTGTATTTCATTACAGAGATTTATTATGTTTGCATTCTTTGAAACGTCACATGTATCATATTCCCTTGTAATTTTCTGTCTGTAGAGGCTGATTTATGTAAGAGCTTATTTTTGTTTCAGAATCTCATTTGTCTGTAAATCTAGTTTATGTGTTTATGTGTGCGTAATTCAGGAGTAAAATGTTGTTTATATATATTTATTTTATATTTGGATTTATTTAACGACCGGTAGTTTAATTTTGCTTCCACACAATTTTGATTACACACTTTCTGTTGTAGCTACCTAAATAGGAGGTGCTTACCTTCCGGAGCACCCAACCTCACTTCCATGATGGAAGTTTGCGTGGCTAACATGACTTGTCAGTTCCAAAGTTTTTACTTTGCTTCCGGGCTGTGGTTGGGACATGTATTGGTTTGTTTGTTTTTGAATATACTTTAACTTGAAAAACTTTAAAAATGTTTGATTTGCTTAGAAATAAATTCTGAACAGTGATAGTTCATGTCCAGGCTTATCAAGACCCACAACATAATAATGGCCAACTCACAATATTGTTGATAAGTGTAATGCTTCTGTATCCAACATTATCCTGGATATTTTTGTCGTCCAATAGTTCTATGTTCCTTTGATTTTCAAAAACGATGGTACACATGAGAGGTGTAGCTAGCTAAACAGGAGAAGCTTACCGTTCCAGAGCGTTTAGCGTCACTTCCAAGTTCACGTTTAAGTTAATTTGCTAGTTTAAAAGTCTTTTTCTTTGCTACGGATTGTGATTTGGGCATTGACTGGTACGTTTATGTTTGACATGACAGAAGAATTTTGTATCATCGTATTTATTGAAGAAACCACTGTTAATAATATTTCTACAAATGACCCTCAAACAAAAGCCTCCACAACTGTTAATGTCGGCTGTTATTTTCCAATATGTTTTTTAGTTTCTTTCTATGTATTTAACAGCAATGGTTGATGTCCTATATAATTAGTGTAAAACATGATACTTCATTAAACACAAATTGTAAACTAAGGAGAGGAGATACATTGTATGATATGTTTTTTAATCCGTATTTGCATATATATCACAGAGGGTAATTTAAAAGCTAGGGATTGATTAAAACCATGTTTGAAAGTCGCAACTTTTTGTGACATCTTCAGAAAAGGTTCTGTGAAGATTTTTGAAAGTGATGCCACTTGATTCGTACTCTTCTAGGGTATTTAATAATAATGACCACGTCATTCTTATGACGTAATTTACTTTTACATCATTATACTTATTCTGGATTTCAACTGCTTTTTTCTTGATATATATTCATTACATATTTGATATTATATTACATAATATATAGAAAAATTGAATGTTATTAATCAAAATCATCAACTTCGTAAAATTTAAACTCCTCAAAAACTAAGCTATGCTTAATTTTTCAAAGAATTTCCTTGGGTGAAATTAGTATAGAACATATTGGTCCTTTTGTTTTTTCTCATTGCATTTTACCATCTTAAAAATATTTGTATTTTCACACTTTTGGTCCTAGATGAAGATTTTTAATTCCAAAACAACAGTCTAGTGGTGTAAAATGTAAACAAAGTTTTTTTAAAATGATTTCTTTTTGTTTCATTAAGTATCCGATTCTTAATAATACCCGTATTGTTGTAAATGTGATTTATCACAGGTTTACCACATCTTAATCCCATGGTTACACATATAGTCAACATATAATGACGTTTTGTAAAATACGCCAATAAAACCATCCAATAAAATTAATTGATAGTTTGACTGTCACTTAAAGCATTTTTTTATATAAAGTCGATACGGGTTTATGCATACTATGCCAAGTACTGGCAAAACTTATGTTCCTTACGCACATTATACGAAAATATTGTAAAATATCTTGTATGATCTCAATACAAGGATATTGAGGGAGTAAAATGAGTAATTTTTATATTAAGTCGCTTACGCATTATTTCAGCATTTTTTGGCTATAAAAGGTAAAAGAAACAAAAGTACAATGTGTACAAATATAGATATACGTGTGTGGAATAAGATACCACATCCTCGGTGTCAATGCTGAATGTTTGGGACTATTGTTTAAAAGAGAAAGAGATTAATCCGTGAAATGCGATTTTATCTGATATTGTAGGTTTAATTTAGAAAAACACAAGCTCACAAAAAATATCCCCCGCTCCCCCACAAAAAAAAATCCATTGGATCAAATTTTTAAATCGGAGGTGCACATCTACATTATATCACAAAGATTGTGTGAAAGTTTCATGAAAATTCATTGAAGGGTTTAGGAGGAGTTGCGGATAAGAGATAGGTACCCTAAGGTGTAACGGAAGGACGGAAGGACGGATGGACACACGGACGGACACCCCTATTACTATTTACCCCCCACTTTTTAAGCGGGGGTTATAATCAGCATTTTGGCACGTACTAGAATCAGTTAAATTTTATAGTGCATGTATCTTCTTACTAATGTCTACAACCTGATAATGTTTAATAAATAAGTTTTCAGTCCACTTATTTATGCTATGAAGATTTAAACATCTTAGTTAGTTCATTCACAATTTTGATTTCAAAGATGACAGATGAAGCAAGCTAGACTGAAGGTGCTTACTATTCCAGAACACTCGAACTCACTTAACTGGTGTAGTACACCTATTTGTTCTTTACTTCGTCAGTTTTTTAAGATTTGACATTGCTTTTTGGATGACGATTTGAACATGGGTCAGTGTCGGTTTTCTTATATGCAGAAACATGATGATGTGTGTATCTGACAAATTATGTATGTCAAAATCTTGATTTATTGCCTCAGATTTTATGTAAAAAGGGGTGATACATCGAAATTTGAAAAGTTATATATCGCACCAAAGAAAGATTTGGTGTATTAAAAATTATGTGGCGATAAGCGTGGAGGCAAAGCTATCGAGAAGCATTATGACGAGGATTAAATATATATTTTTATTACAAAATTGCCAAAGAGTAAAAAACAAACATACTAATCTATGTTAAAATCACAATTCAGAAGCAAAGTAAAAACTTCGAAACTGCCAAGTTAGGCTTAACACGTAAACTTCCACCGGGGAAGTCAGGCCGGGTACCTAGCTACGCCTGCCACGTGTGTAATCAAAATTGAGTGAAAGGAACATGAAACTATGGGACGGCAAATATATTCAGGGGGCAATCGTGTGTTCGTATGAAATCTCGATTAAAATAAAACATATGTTTTTGTAACAATGTAAGCAAGCATCAATTACGATAAATGCCTCAAATAGTTTTGTAATATAATATTCCAAGTAAAAATACAAACATATTTTTATGTGAATACATGTATATTAGATTTGATGGATCAAATATACACGATTGAGTGTTAATTCATTGATTTCTATATAAAGCTACTAGTCGTAAAATAAGTTCAATAACAGTACGTACGAAATGTTCTTAGTCTAAGTACAATTTCATATAACAATACATTTACCTGTCTTGATCTATAGCATTAGGTTATGATTCTGGAAATCTTGGTTAATTATTCATAAGAATGTTTGTTATTTCCAGCTGAGAACATATCCAGTAATGCAAGTAAAAAAAACACTTACGTAATGTATTTATATATGTATGTATGCAAAATTAGTGTACTAGTTCTGTATGTTTTACTATCAATATGACGTCATATTGTCATCACAAATTAATTTGTCTATAGTTTGATAGAGCCAAAAATTGCTTATTACAAATTCTTTTAAGTTGTCTGTAAAATTATGTCTTTAAAGCTTGTATTAGTCGGTCAAACCTGTATTTATTAAGTCTTTAACAGTCTTCCAGAAAATATAGTTGCATGTAAACATGTCCCAAGTATGCGATGCTTAATGTTTCAGTATAGCCGTAGCAACGGTTAAGTGGTCTTGGTGTATTAACATCAATCTGCTCAGATACATCTTACATCCTACAGACAAGGTAATATAGATCCTAGAAATATGAAACAAACTCAGAAACTTTATGAACTTATTCTTCTGTCGGTCACAACATTAGTTCAGATTCAAGAAACTGAATCAAAATTTCGTTTCATCGAAATAATTTGCAAGTACCGCGTGTAGCTAGCTAGAAAAGCTCTGCGTACCCCCACCCCCCGCCCGAAGCGCCTTGCTTCCTTGTGGAAGATCAGATATGCGTTTGACTTGAGTTGCCAGTTTTCGCGTTTTACTTTGTATTTGATATTGTGATTTAACGACCGCTGCTATATTTGTTTATGATTTTTTCTAAGAGATGCAAGAATTTAAAATGTATCCAATATTCCATATAAACTACAATCCAATTACGTATATTTATTTTTAATTGCATATTGTCATTCAATAAGAACTGATTTGAAATAAAAAGCCTTGCATTTCACCATTGTCATGGGATATTAAATGCTGTACTAAAATGCTATGATTGTACTTTGAAATGCCAGTAAAATTTAGACCGAACCCAGAGATAAAATATGACACATGGTATCAACAAACTGAGACAAACTGAGGTCAACGACTATAAACTTATATTGGCTTACAACTGCACCTAATATAATGCCAGAAAGCAATTTGATCGAGTACCTTTGTAGTGCAATTGCATTTATTTCTTACTTTACTATTGATGATTCACAAAACTTTGATGATTATGATGTTCTTAGTAAGTTATTACGAAACTGTGTTAGACAACTAAACTCGTAAAGTTCGTAAAGTTGCATTTAATGTATTCTGCAAAACCCGCATTTATTTCTAACATGTATAAATGGTATTATAATTTATTTAAAGTGGCATATACGTCCAATGAGTCAGGTTATTTTGCAGAACTGTGAATAAATTTTATAAACATTCACATTTGTACACGCATTACTTAATTAATTTACTGACTTCCTTACTTTCAAAGTACCTAACTTGTTTGCTTACTTATTAACTTACTTACGTTGAAGAAGTTAACACACAGAATGGTTAAAAAACAAACATACTTATCCATGCCCGTATCACAATTCAAAAGCAAAGAAAAAACTTGGAACTGACAAGTTCAGTTAGACACGTGAACTTCAATCAGGGAAGTGAGACCGGGTGCTTAAAAAGCATTATGATATCAAGCAGTGTACAACATCATTGCATAAACAGTATTGCTGTAAAACATTAAAACATGTTCTAACATCAATATTTGATAAAGTTTGTTGTACGTCTAGGTTTTCAGTTGGTGATAACATTATCTGTAAAAATTGAAAAAAATGTCTCCAACGTATGAGTGTGTTCGAACAATCTCGAAACCTTGGCTTGTAGTAAAGTATATTCGAAAAAAATAGAGTGAATATGGTAGAACAAAATACAGATATTCAGCTGAAGTTTGAAAACGGTCTTAAATAGCCATGCCAATTGATACATGGCATTAATCTTGCACTGTCAGTCGTCAATCAACAGTTTGGAGTTTCATAATAAATGGTTTCGTTTTTCTCTGCTTCGGGTTTATTGTTTGTAATACTTTACTTCTATTCTTGTGATTCAAATTACTTCCTTTTTTTCAAACACATATATCAATCATTGTTATTAAGACTTGAAAATTGAAATTCTGCGGGATTTATATCAGATAAATCTACGATACGTTGGCATTAAATGAAATACTGGTAGTCTAATCCTCTAAATGTCTAATTAAGGCGCCATGGAATTACATCACCGACCTGATTAAGGCTTAAGTATCTCGTAGAATAATTACGTAATACGTAAACATTATCTTTTCCCATAATGTAGACGAAATGAAAACCGAAATGTTTTGGTCCATAATAAATCATTAAATAAAGGTCAATCGGATAGTTCCATGTTGTTTGCCTATAGCATATGTGCATTTCTCTACAATTTCCGTGTTATCTTTGTAAAATAATAATATGAGTAATATTATTCGCAAAATCATTAAGAAAGGATATCATAAACTAACTATATAATTTTTAGTTTTATGTGTTTGAACTGTATTGCATACTTGCCACAGTTATTAAACCTTGATATGTTATAAATATGAACATTTAACCATTCAAACATGCAACGTTTCATTTTAAGAGCAAATATATGATGTTTCTTAAAACGCCTGTTATTGCTGCTACAGTAAAATGCATAATACCGGTATACCAAATCGAAATCAAACATACTAATCCGTGTCCAAATCACAATCAAGAAGCAAAGCAAAACCTTCCACAAGGGAAGTCAGGCCGGGTGCACCGGAACAGTAAGCACATCCTGTTTAGCTAGCTACACCCGCCACGTGTGTAAATTATTTGTACTTTTTTACTATGAAAGTAAGTTTGTATTTTTAACCACAGGTTTAAAAATAAATGGAATAATTATATAATCGAAAGTCCTCTACTGTAACAATAGTTTCAAAGCCACACTACTGGACAGCGATTTTAGATCTTGTATCCATCTAATGTGCAAGGTTTATAATGAAATAATATATTAGCTATTGCAAAGTTATTCTTTCAGCTACAATTATTTTCATTTTGATTACATGTACGTTTATTTTGATGTGATCGGCGCGTGTAGCTAGGTAAACAGGAGGTGGTTACCCTTCCGGCGCACCCGGCCTCACTTCTTTGGAGGAAGTATACGTGCTTAATCTTTTTTCACGTTTTACAATTTCAAAATTTGTGCTTTGCTTCTGAATTTTGCTTTGGGTATGGATTAGTATGTTTGTTTTTTATTTATTGAATGATATGATTTATCCAGTAACACTTGAATTTTCACATGTTTTATCAATAGCATCAGCCTACTTAAAAATTTGTATGACTTGTTTTAATTTCGCATGCTCTTTCAGTACCATTTGATACGAGTTTGTGTTTTCACTCTTGACAGTTATTTCCTGGAACACTAATTAATAGTGTAGGAGAAATCAATGTTTCTTAAAAGGAGTTAAGATGATGTCTCATATACTGAATACTAATGATCACAAATTGCACCGTAATTTGAAGCAATCATCAATAAGCAGAGATACAAGACAACAAGAACAAAGAGTCTCATTTTGTAACCAAGATGTTTTGTAACAACAGTATTAAGATACAAGTATATAATTTTATAACTTATAAATAAATGTGTTTACGTTTCACAACTCCTGGCTTCAGTTGTCCAGTGAAAATTCACGTATTTTACCGAACTTTCCAATTTTAACTTTGCTTCGGTTGTTGTGATGTGGACATGGATAGGTATGTTTATTTTTCATTAGTTGTGATGTGAAAATGGATAGGTATGTTTGTTTTTGATTATATAATCTCTGACAGTACGAGCAGCGTTCCTGAGTTTCACTCTGAAATTTAAATTCAATATCAATACTCTATTTAATCAAATCCAATATTATTTTTGCCAGAGAGTGTATATTCGAGTTGTAATTACGACAACAACAACATACTGATTGATAACTGTTTATCTAAAAGCAAAGTTAACACTTGCAAAACTGACAAATTCAGTTAAAACGTGAAGAAAAGCCCAAGTACTGAGGCCAGTTGCTCGAGAAGGGAGAGCACTTCCTCTCTAGCAAATTACACTCGCTATGTGTAGGATAAAATTGATAGTGAAATAATTTTCGAACTATGAGAGTTCAATCATATCCGAAATATTTTGGATACAAGAATGTTTGATTATATTGTTATATTTTACACACGTTTTATAGATATAAGTTAAAGTTATACGATTCTATAAATATTGTAGAATTGTATAATTGATTACATATACCCTAAATTGTCCCTATATCTGTCCTTGTTCCAGAATTAATTCCGAATGCTTTCAATCAAGATGTTTATGAGGTATTGAGAAATATACATAGTCAATTTATTTTCTAATTTCTTTCTTTACGTGATGTGAATGATGCTTCCAGATAGTACATCTGGTTCTTTAAATGTATGTATGTAGTGCTTAATCTTCATGTAAAAGTTACAGAAAGTTTTCTGATATACTTGATAACGCAAAATGATATTTTTGATACAAAGTTTTAGTAGACTGCTGATAAACAAGCAAAAATTACATAAACTTTAACATTACATAAATATGTCTTTGATAACTTTTTATATGTTTTCATGAAAAATAAAGAAAACAGATCAACAAAAAATTTCAAATATGCAGGAGAATTCGTTCACTATTTTGTAAGGGGTATTTGGCCTCGTTAATAACGCATGTCACTTTTAAACTTCGATTGGCGTGTGAAGATTAAGCAATTAATTAGCTGAACAATAGGTGGACCATTATTAATTAAAACATCTCCCAAACCTGTGCACAACTAAAAACGACATCAATTTTGTTATAGAAATCAGTTCATTTGATGAATAAGATTTTGTAGATACATTGTTACATATTTATATCGTGTTTCAAAATTGTCAAAAAGAAATGTTTCATAAAACTGCATACCAATATTTGAGGGTTGACCCGTTCTAAAACTGATCCATATTTATTTTATTTTATCATTACTTTCAAAACAGATTTTTAGTTCTTAGGTATGAAGTCCACATTCAAAAGCCATAGCGTCACCAGGCTCTACGAGTTACTGTATACTAAATGATCAATATTTCGTTCTTTTTTTAAAACTTTCTGACCTGCATCTAATTTAGTGAACGACTATATCCAGCAAAACAAGGCAACAATGTAGGTTTTATTTATTACAACGCCCCTGCTCCTTCGCTTCGCAATTATGCATTTAAATAATTGAGAAAGAAGCTGAAAAGATATATCAGTTATAATCTTATATTTACAATCTAAATTGAGCTTCTTTAGATAAAAATAGCTGTTTTTGCTGGTATTCAATTGCTCATGAATACGGTGTGGGTCATAACCAATAACGCAACGTCAAACTATCAAATGACGTCGGAATATCGAGAATTATTTTAGCGATAATTTTGCATTTCTGACATGGAAACAATATTGTTATGATTGTAAATATAAAAAATAACACTCTTTTTTAAGTTTATTAATTCGGTTTTATAAATGAGTCAGGAATAGGATATTTTACATAAACTGTTTCTAAAAAGAAATACGATACTAATTTTGTTGGATAAAATTGGATTTAACGATGTTATCACAAATTCAGTAGGCAATAATTGTGTATTGCTGTCAAAAATATACTATTGTTTAAATTTGCTGCAAGTTAAAGTCTGAAAATCCTCAAAAACTAAGGTATACTATATTCCCTCATGCAAAGTATTTCCTTAGCTAAATTTGGTAAAATATATTTTGGTCCTTTGGTAATTTTTTCAACATCTTGAAAACAATTTTGGTTTCATAATTTTTGTTTAACCACTACTGAAGGGGAATTGTATTCCAAAACGGCTGTTTAGTGATGTTAAGTTAAAACTAGTATAATATGTAATTTACAACCGTATACCTAACGAGTCTTCTTGCACATCAATGTTTTAATGGTTATTTTACATGTTGGAGTAATTAGTTCATTGTTTAGAATCACGACACTTTTCTTTTACTTGGATCACTTATAAAGAAAAATTGTTTACAGATTTCTGATATTAATTTTACCACACCACTCAGCATAAACTACATCGATCGTTCAATATTTATTAACGTTTCATTGTGATGAAATAGTGATCGCCATAGCGATGTCAATTTTAATTCTATTTTATTAATAATAAAAAGCATATCTTGAAAACTAACAATTTCTTGCGATTATATAGTTGTATTTTCGTAGTTGGTTTCATACCAAATTATTTGGTAGCTTCATAGAGTTTGTTAGAAAAGTCCTTCGAGAATGAGTAATGCACATAATGTAATTAACAAAAGTGCAGAATTGTGTACAAAAATATCAATATTTACTAATGATTGAAAAAATGGAATAAATTACAGTTTTAGTTGGAAGCTTGAAAAGTCATTCATCACGCACATTTAACATAAGTTTGATGCTTGGTTATCTTATAAGGAGTGTCTACGGTTATTACATTATGTAATATCTTAATATTTGCATCTGTTGTTTACGATTTATTTTCTAAACTTATAAAAAACCAAGTCTAATTAGAATCAAAAGTACCACATATAAATGCTGAAGAGATATTAAAGAAAAAAGACTTGCTTCTTAAAACATATCAGAAAAATTCTGGTACTGTTTCCATAGAAACAATGCATTGGAAATAGATTTGTGCTAGTAAAAGAGAAATAGAACTGTCCAATTAGTGATTTGGTGCGTGTAATTCGCGAATAATTGCAGATTCACTGTCAATCTCTCATGTAACTTTACCTTGACTTATTTTTATGAAACTGTAAAAAAGCATATTACATGTATTTACAAAATACTAGTTTTAATTGTACGTTGGCGTATTTCGTTCAACGAAATAAGACTAACCATACAAATCCCAGATATAACCAAGATACTTAAGCAAAAAAAGTTTAATCTGGCAAATTAGGTTGAGCATTTTACAAGGAAGGCACCTCCAGCTCGCAAGTAACACCCGCAATGAGTGTACACAAATTGTTAATAAAAAGAACGATGGACTATTGTACGTCAATTATATCCAGGGTAATTTTGGATACAGAGACATCATACTTATCAACAATTTTGTAATGGCGGCCATTAAACGTTTTGAGTAGTGGAAACAAGCGTATTTATAATTAATCAAATACACCATAAGAGAAATGGCAGGCATATTTTTGAATAAAAACGAAGTGTCCTTAATTTCAAGCTCACTTGAATATATGACATCGACATAAACTGCAAATTTAAGATGATTAGTAGCTAGAACATCATCTATACAGTATATCAGTATGTAGAATTGAAAGATTTGGTGAGAATCGTCTCTCCAGATTTAACACGATCCTGCATAAATTCTACTTGATACAATTAAAGAAACAAATCACAGGCAAAGATGCACATTTTTTAATATATGTTTTGTGCATATACTGAAACAGTGTACTTGGCAACAAACAGTACCACTTATAAACACAAGGAGATACAAGTGGATGATAGACAAACACGACACAGTAGAAGTAAGAGGTAAAACAGTTAAAAAGTAGCAAAAAGGCAAAATGGAACCACTTATAATAAAATACGATGGCTATTTGAGTAAATGTATAGTGATGTGGTAATAGTGCTACTCAGAAACAAAAACGCAAGTCCGTGTTAAAATCACAATCCAATCCTTAAAAAATAAAACCTTCAAGAAAGGAATTAAGCCATGGTGCTCTAGAGGGTTGGGTACGTCAGTTTGGGATAGCAACATCATCAACTATGTTACATTTAACATGTCCAGGGCAATTGGAGATACAGAAACAACATACTTATCAGCGACTTTAAAATGACGGCCATAAAGCTTTTAGAGGGCACCGAACTATTTTAAAGCTACAGCATAAAATAGTTTAATATCCCTGTAGTGAGACTGTAGTAATTTGTTTTTCCTTCAATATGTTGCTTTAAATAGCAACAAGAACATTGTGCACTGTTACTATTTCTAAATGTGTGCAAAAAGCGTGACTGTACTACACCATCTATTATGATAAACGTCTGAGGTTTAAAAATTCCATCTTAGTTTGTTTTAATATTTGGAAAAGCACATACACATGATTATGTAATATCTGTTGAAAACAAAAATACCAAAGACTTAGGTAATGCATGAGAGACTTAGTTAACAAAGTTTGGTTATATTTAATTAATGACGACAGTTATATTACACTTCGTCAGTACCTAAAAGATATTTATCCGTCTGTTTATTTGTAATAAGATCTAGAAAATATCACCGATTCGAGTTTACGTACGTAATGATACTCTTTTCTGTCATAGACAATTAGCGCGTATGTATAGGATGACACTATATCTGCTCGTACTACACTTGATTCTAAAAAGTTATATGTAATTCCATTTTATACCCGTGTTAAGTTTACAGCACTAGGTCGTTTCGGAATACAATTTCTCATCATTAGTGCTTGGATCAAAATTTTGAAGCGTTGAAATAAATACCGAAAATCGCATACTAGCAGCGATAGGAGACTGTAAGAGCGCTATAGACAATTAAGTTCGAATCACACTCGGGCAAATCGTAGTTCACCAGAATCAATCTGATTCGAACATGGTTAAGTATGTTTGTTTTTTTATTGCGAAATGAAATTCGTTATCCTTATGGTCTTTTCTCGAACCACGAATGAAAGAAATGAGATACTATTAAACTCTGAATTGACCAGCAATGTCACTCAACTCAACTCTTTGAAAAGTTAAATTTAGAGCAAAATACTAAATTGTGAAATAGAGAATGATAAAAACAGTAGATATTTCCGTTGTGTTGATTCATTAAATGCATATTGCATTCGGTGCAAATATGTATGAAATGAACCAATCAACAAGGTGAGTATTTTAGCCTGAAACGTCGTGAAATGCAATTAAGGGTTGAAAATCAATAACATTTGGATGAAAATTAGGCAACACTCTAATTAACATCACAGACCAACCTATTTCCGTTATATATTTGGTGTACTCTCGAGTGTTTTTAAGAATGAATGGTGAAAACATTAAGACAACATGTTTGTGAACTTCATACATAAATGAAGAATATCCAAAGATACATTGAGTTAAACGATTAACTTCAGACACACAAAAAATAACAACTGAGCCTTTTAAGAAATAATTTCCGTTGATTTCTTATACAATTACTAATCAATAACGAACTTACTCATTCATATCCAAATCAAAATGTAAATTTACAGTAAATCCGATTTTTAAAAATCAAGGATTTATGTTGAATCAAAATTTCTTTTAAAATTCAAGACTAAATTATATAAAAGCTTTTATCTTCATTAAAGAAATGCATATACTTTAGCATAACCATAGACAATACATAAAATCATATTATTTTATTATTTTTTGTAGATTTCCGCTTTGCTCTCGGTCTTGATAAAAATGTGTTATCGACTTCAGTTCAATATTTGGATTCGACGCTTGAGGCTCGGTCTTTAATCGTAGTAACACTTATCATTGGTGTCCGATAATAATTAAATACATTTTAAGTACATATAGGTTTGCTTAGTTAACATCAAATGTGAAAATGTCCACAATGTTGATCCGAGCACTGCTGATGAAGATTTGTATTCCGAAACGACCGTCTATATTGCTGCAAAATTGAAAACAGCATATTTTGATCCTATGTTCTTTAATTATGTACCTTTGTCTTCAATTGTCGCGTTATGCTGTTGCTAGCAATAGCTCTTTTGTGGCAGACAGTAATGAAATCTGACAATCTGGTTGTTTTCAACAAATTACACTATTAGGTTGTATGATAGATGTTGCTCTCAATAGTTTTGTTTCGTCTTTTTCCTAAATGTGTTTGCTTATTATTTCGTGTTTTAGTTATATGACCAAGAACATGCAATTCAGCTAGAAGGTATTTATTAAGAAAACTGCACACCGATTGATAATTGTGTCATATTTGTATGAAAAAATATATAATAGATTTCGCTGTTGTAAAATGTTTTTTTAGACATGCATGAATAAAGCTTTCCACTTCAAATTCTCAATTATCGGTTATGCAATGAAACTGACTGTCATTATTCAACTTAAAATGTAAAATGTGGAATTTTATATATGTGCAAATAATAAATATATTGCTTGTTGTTCGTGTACTTGTTAGAAGTAGATGGAGCTTTTTTATCAGTCAATGACTCTTCGCGTCACTCTTTGTTTCTTGTCTACGCTTGATATTGCTAAATTAAAGTACATTCTGAAATTTAATCTTTTATTTCCATAAAACAGCATACATTAAGATTCTTAAACATTGGACTTCATTAAACATAAATAATTAAAAATTTAATTACGACCGTTTTATTGCAAGAGCAAAAATATAATTTTACTTGCAATACCTTATTTTCTTCAAAAGTAAATGCATATTTCTTATATATGAAAGATAGACATGGATCCATATTGCAAACACTTTACGAAGTGTGATGATATTATTATAGGGAATTGTTGTTTCATTTTTGTTTTGTTTTATGTTTTTTTGTTAAAAACAAATCATATTCTAAGGTAGGGGATGAATAACACTCCAGGGTGGGTGTCCATTCATTAGGTTAATAAAACTTATTTCAACCTTTTTATCAAAAATGATTTTTAACTATTGGTTGAACAAATTAGTGATTAATTACGTAAGTAGCTAGCTAAACAGGAGGTGCTTAACCTCCAGGAGCACCCGACCTCACTACCCTGGTGATCGTTCGAGTGTCCTACCTAACTTGTCGGTTGCACATTTTTTACTTTGCTTCTGAATTGTGATTCGGACATGGATCAGTATGTTTTCTTTTCGATAATCCGAGGATCTCTACAATAACAATGTTAAACTTCACTACCAGAAAGTTTTTTTCCAGTAACCATCTACTGCAAAGTGCTTTCACCTACAAATTACTTTCATACAATTAATCTATTTATGCATTTGTAACACTGATCCCCACATTGTTAACAAAACTAACGTACTAAAAATTTGTAGGTTTTGTCTGAATTCCCCATGATTTTTGAAACCCTTTTTACACGATTCTATACATTCACTAGTTATTCCTGAGAACACCAATTACGCAGAGAAAACCAATATGTGTCTTTATTAGAATTAAGATACTGAATACAATAATCGCAAATTGAACAAAAAAAAAAAACATTCGTGGAAGGAGAAAAAACCATAAGGAAAAGAATTTCATTTTGCAATCAAAACAAACATCTGTAAGCAGCTTGTTTTTGCACAAAGATTTGTATTAGGAACATTTCTAGTATTACGTAATAACCATGAAACTAATGCAGCATAAGCATGAGAATCAGGTATTTTGCTTCATATTAAAGAAAAGTTTACTTGAGACTCAGTGTAAAACATTGGTTTCATTCTAAAATTATGAACTAATATCCTTAAAACAAACATAAAGACAATTCAATTCAGAGTATCGATATGAAAAAAATAGTTAGTAAGATACAAAATCATTTGATAGATTCATTGTTTGTTCAAAAAATTTCAATAACGAGTCATGTTTGTAATTTAATTACCATTCGAATTATAAAATATTGTGCAAAGATATTAAATATATATTTTCATTAGCCTTGCGTATTTCTTATATCTTTAAGTTTGAGAAGATTGGCATTCATATGCCAAGCAACCGCATCACTGCGATATTAATATTTGTAATACACATTACCAGGGAACTATAACCTAGTAAAAAATGGCTGCCCCATGTTCTCCGGTGGTTTACTTGTATCGAATGCATTTGTGTTTGGTGATCAATTCGTTTTTCAACTTCACGAAGTCTATCGGAAGATTTCGTGTGTAAATCGAAAATTTTCACCACAGAATTAGATAGATAATGACTATGAACGCCATTTCAAAACAGTTCAATTGTTAAATAATTACTAGTTATTACGTAATTTTTTTAAGATATCGAGTTTCTAGAATTAAATAAATCAAAGAATTATAAGAATTATAAAGTCATTTATCACGCAATTTATTATAATCTTAATGCTTCCAAGAAGGAGTGTTTGCGGTAATTATATTATAAAATATCAACATCTGTTGCTTTCGAGATAACATCTAAACTGATACAAACAAATCTTAGTTAAATTAGAAGTAGAATTATCATATAAATGAATGTTGAAGACATATAAATGAAAAGGCCGAGTTTTTTAAAAAAAATATTTGAAAATGGAAGCAATTAAAATAGAATTCTGATATTTAATGTTTCAAAGAAAATTTTACTATCCAATTAGTAATATATTGCATGAAATTCGTCAATAATTGCAGATTCATTTTGAATTCTTCATATAACTTTACCTTGATTGATTTTTATGAAACTTTAAAATTGTACTACTCGCAAAATTATTTATATTTGTTGTAAGTTGATGTAATTGCATAAGTTTGTTTTCAATCGAGCCATTTTTGTGATATATATTAACATACATTTACTTGACAACAACCAATATCACATAAAAATCGACACAAGACAAAGGAATAGAACTATATGAAAAAGCAGTCAAACAAGACAAGAAACAAGAAATATATAACGGAGCCTCTGAAAATAATATACACAAATTGGGTAGTCATTAGAGTATATAGCTTGTGGAGTGGTTATAATGCTAGTCATAAACAAGTATGCCAGTTTAAGGTTCAAATCAAAATCCCAAAACAAACTGAAAAGTTAAAAACTGGCAAAATAATTTTATTACTTGCACGTCCACCAGGTAAGTGAAGCCGGGTGCTCCGGAAAAGGCACATGTGTTATCAAAATTGAGAATGAAAGAAACAAGGTACGTCATAAATATACCGGATAATTATGGATATATGTATATACTTATCAATAAAATTGTGACGACAGAAATATTATAAGGACACCAAACCATCATATATTTAAGCCATGCTAGATTTCCCCCTACAAAGCGGTTGTAGTAATCAAAATTCTAAACCATGATAAATCCCTCCCTACAAAGCGTTTGTAGTAATTTCTTTTCAATTTGTAACTTTTATATATCAACATTAAAGATCTTTTAGAGTATTGTCAAAGTGTACAGATGTAGTAAATGCTTAACGGCATCTGCTGCAAGATTGATGTGAAAAAAAAATTATTATGGTATTTTAATAGATAAATGCATTTTGTTATCCAATACTTTTTAAATCAAGTGTACAGAGGCTTAGATTTTGCATGGATTTACCTGTTAAAACTCCCTTTTTAGTTATACCTAGTGGACGTTAAATATATCAAAGATAAACACGATCTTAGTTCAAATGTTAATATGAAACATTTTGATATATAAAAAGGAAGCGATGAAGAAGGTATCAGATCGTTTAGGGTAAAAGGTATAATTTTACAGTATTATTTTTCGTGAATTGCTTTGTTTTGATAGATCTAGACTCATAAGATGCAATTGATAAGGTAAAATCTAGGTTTATTTAGTTAGTTTGCTTTTGGTAAATTGTCTTTCATTTAAAAAAGGTGGCATGCGTTCCAACACTTAATTCTGGCTGAATCCCCATATCACCAACAAGTTTATATATGTTGGCAGTTGTACTACAGTTAAACTGCAAATACACTTTAGGACTTCACAATACCTTTGGTGACAAAGCCAGATGACGCACGTAACGAGGGACATTATAACGAGATTTTACTGTATATACATACCGTATTCAATATAGTCTTAGAACGTGTTGTATTACGAGTTAACAATAATAAATTAAGTAAGAGGGTTTTATTTTACAAGATAAATAACTCAAAGGTATTGATCCGTCCAGTTGTTTGTCGTAATTAAAAGGCTGATAAAATATCACGAGTAAGAGTTCACGTACGTAATGATACTTTTTTCTCTCCAAATGTTATGTCACAGACAATTAGCGCGTATGTATAGAATGACCCTATATCTACAACTGTTGGTTATAACGAGTTCAATGTAAAAGATTAATGTATGCAATTCCATCCCTATATAATGAAAAAAGCGAAGCAAAGCAATGGTGCTATACGTTTCAGTCAAGGCTATTTCGCTTACAACGAAGTAACACCATTTCTGGTACGGTTCAAGAACCAATAGTGCTCTGAGAAAATTAAATACTTTTAGCACTAAAAATTGCACTCACATCATCATCTTTACATGATCTATAAGCGTTTGCTTAGACCATTTAGTTCGAATCACACACTGTCGGCATATCGTAGTCTAAACAAAAACTGCTGCTTTAATGTTGGTTGTTTTCTCCGAGTGCCCCGATTTCCTCACTAATCAAACAACTGAAAAGTCAGAGAAGTAACCATTATTACATTTCGTATTCATTCTGTGTTACACAAACAATGTGCCTTGAAAAACCTTAAAAGTTACAGCAAAATATCACACAGGAAATAGAGTATGTTACAGAAGATATTTCCATTGAGTGGAATGATTTATTTGCATTTTACGTTAAGAATTTATGCTTGTTTTTATATATGAAATAAACAAATCGACAAGGTGAGTATTCGAGGCATTATATATTTGTCTTGAAACATTTGGAAATACAATCAAATGTTGATAGTAAATACAGTTTGAATGTAAATTAGGCAACCTACTAATGAACTTTACCGACCAATCTATTTCCGTTCTATATTTGGTACATACTCGTTCTAAAGATCAATGGTTAAAACATTTTACTTTGATTGAAGACAACATGAAGTATTGTAAACGTCATACTGTAATTGTTACTTTCCCTGTTTAAATTTTACAGAACAATTTTGATGAACAATGTTTATCTAACAATACTAAGAATTGCCTTCAAAATTATCTATAGATATATCGAGTTGAGCGTATTATATAAGACACGCCCGTGATTTATTCGACACACAAAACATAAAAGACCTTTTAAGAAATAATTTCCATTGCTGTCTTATACAGTTGATTACATTATAAATATATATACCTAAAATAATATCCAATTTTGAAAATTCATTGATACAAGTTCCTATTTGATATTGAAGACAAAGTAATATTCTACTCCACTTCTACTTCAATTATGTCTTGACAATTCTCAATTTGCTCTCGGCCTTGGTCAAATATGAAATATCATCCACATCAGTTCCATATTTTGTTTCGTAGCTTGAGGCTAATGGTTTAAACGGAGTGATACAAGTCATTAGTGTCCAATAATAATTCATTAATGAAATTCGCTACAAGTAAACATGCATCTGTTTAATTAACTTCAAATGTGTCACTGCATATTTTGATCCAATATTCTTTTAAGTAGTACGTCTTTTGAGTCTTGAATCGTTGTGCTATTGTTACTGCTATTTTAGAAGTAATACTCAAAAAGTTTTAAGGCCGTCATCACAGTATTGTTGATAAGTTTGATGTCTCTGTGTGCAGGATTAACCATGATATATTTGACGTCTCATAGTTCCATGTTCCTTTCACACAGTTTTGATTATACACGTGGCGGGTGTAGCTAGCTAAACAGGAGGTGCTTACCCTTTCGAAGCACCAGGCCTCACTTTCCTGGTTGAAGTTCACGTGTCTAACCTAACTTGTCAGTTCCAAAGTTTTTACTTTGCTTCCGGGTTGTGATTCGGATATGGATTAGTTTACTCTCTTCAAATATTTTGTCGTAAACAATAAGCGAGTGTTTAGTGTGTGACACAATATCTACTATTAGCTATTGTTTTTAAAAAGTAAAATTTCCAAAACAATGGTTTATTAACGTAACTTCCACATGATCTGAAGAACTTCGAAGTTGAGTTTTTAGCCGTTATATTATTGAGTCTTGAAACGTCTTGAAATGCAATCGTTGTGTTTGTTGCTGCTTCCATATAAGTAATGTACGCTACGATACTTATGCTCTGCAAACGTTATGTCGTAAACAATTAGCGAGCTTTATGTGAATGACACAATATCTACTATTAACTATTGATTTTAAAGAGTTCAATTTCAAATACAAGGTTATCAACGTAACTTCGAAATTGAGTTTTTGAGCCATTATATTATTGAGTATTAAAATGTCTTAAAATGAAATTAGGCTTAAAATTAAAAAACGGTTTGAATGTTAATTAGGCTACTTTCTAATGAACATCACAAACCAATCTATTACCGTTCTATCTTTGTCTTACTCTCGCATCTTTTTAAAGATAAATGGTGGTGATATTTTGCATTATCGAAGACAATGGAAAGAGTCGGGTGCTTCATACATAGATCAGAGTTATCAAACACACTTGCGATTCATTCGAGGCATAAAACTTTAAAATATCTTTTAAAAATTTTTTGCTTTGCTTTCTTATAAAATTCATTAAATTATACAAACACAGCAATGAGTTTTAGACATTCAATTATTTTTTTGATACAGAATCCTTTTTGACATTGGAACCGAATTACACGGAATTTTTGTATCTTTATTAAGAAATTACACTTAATTTAAGCACAACCAAAGGCAATACATAGACTGATATTATTTCAATTATGTCTTGTCAATTCTATATTTGCGCTCGGCCTTGATCAGAGAATGAAGTATCATCCAGTTTAGTTCTATACTTAACTTCGACGCTTCAGGCTTGGAATTTAATCAGAATGAATTATTCTGTGATTCAAACTGATTTGATGTTTGTCCAAAGCCAGTTTTTTGTATCAAAATATTTCCGTTTGTCTTATAATAAAGAAATTCAGGATTACACGTAAGTAACCTTAATTAGAATCATTATGTGTTACTTCGTATTTTCATCTCATTTCTTTCAAGGTGTTTTTTTTCAATTGACAAGTATTTTCGCTGATAATGCTATCACACCGTTTTTGTCATAATAACAGAATTTTTTTAAAACAATAAAAAATGACAAAAATATCATAAACTAGAACTTATTTTTTCTTTAACAAATATGATTTTGGTGTTTCCAATGTGTGTTTGCCTTTCCCTGTCTTTCTTCCTTATTGTGTTCGTTTATTTTTAGTGTTCGTGGTTGCATTGCCTTATAAGTCCATATAATTCAGCTACACATTATTTCATGTCATTGCAAATCATTTGCAAACACAAAATTGATGACCAATTATATTAAATTTATCTAAAGAAATCTTGTTAGAAAATTTTTTTTAGTTAAAACACAAAACAAAGATCAGTGACATCCGTGCAAATATCCTATAACGACTTCATAAGTCCGAAGCACAAACCATATAAAACACTTAAGACGTCTTTCAAACGTCTTTAAGACGTCTGTAATACAACTGATTGCATTACAAATGCACAGAATTGTCCGCAATCCATTTATTTTGTCATATATGTCGTATCATGAAACGATCAGTTTTTGAAAATTTATTGGTTTCTGTTGATATAAAATCTTTTTTGACATTGAAGACAGAACCATACTGAAGCTTTTATCTATTAAGAAAATGCATTCAGTTTTATCAAAACCATAGGTAATACATAAGATCAAATTATATTTATTATGTCTTGTTAATCGCATATTTGCTCTCAGGTTTGATTAAAGAATGAAATAACATCCACTTTAGTTCCATATTTGGTTTCTTTGCTTGAAGCTTAGTGTTACCCAGAGTTGTTCTGTGATCTAAATCCATTTGATGTTTGTTCGTATGAATTTATTTCTGCTAATCATTAGCGTCCGACAAAATATAATAATGAAGTTCATTAGCACTTGCTTTTTTTGTTTTGGTAACGTCATATTTGTTACTGCGGATTTTATTCTGATATTTCTTTAACGTTTTGCTATGTTGCTAGTACACAACGGAAAACCTTTTGGGGCAACTATAGCTAAAATCTCCAGAAACGGATAAATTACCATATACATCATTACTATATTATTGATTCAGTTTTACATTGGTTTGTCTTACCTTGTCTAATTAATTTTCTTATTTTGTTCCTTTGCTGTTACGTGGTCTTAGATGAATTGCAAGGTACATATAATTAAGTTACTAATTACCTAATTACATTGTAAATCATTTAAATACCTTGATACATTTGACATTCCATAATTCCATGTTCCTTTCACTCAATTTTGCTTAAAAACATGGCGGGTGTAGCTATCTAACAAGAGGTGCTCACCCTACCGGAACACCCGGTCTCACTTCCCTGGATGAAGTTCACGTGTTTAACCCAACTTGTCATTTTCAAAGTTTTTACTTTGCTTTTAGATCGTAATTCGGTCAAGGATTAGCATGGTTTTTTTTTATTAAAAGCTAGATACCAGAACATCTACCGACAAATGAAATTTATCCAAAGAAATCATTTATTACTATTATGTCATTTTACTTTATTATTGTATGATATATGTATGACAATTATGTGATAGATTTCTTTCTTGTAAAAGGTTTTCTTGACGTGCATTAACGGAGTTTGTAATTCACTTATATGTGAAAGCCAAGCATTCTACTTAAACATTACCTCAATAGTTATAGAAGGAAACTGGCTGTCATTATTACATTTATATTTATTTTCAAATGTATAAAAAATAAAAATTTCTTTATAAAACAACGTTCCTTTTACAATGCCTTAAAAATTTAAAAAGAACCTTGTCCGTAAAAAAAGTGTAATAAGTAAGTTTTGAAACGTTTATCACTGGTTATCTATATTTCAGGAAGAGGATAATATAAACATGATAAATAACTCAAAGATATTGATTGTTAAAAGACCCAGAACTTTCGTTGGTATATGGGTGGTAAAATATCACGGGTTTTGGTTCACGCACTTTTTAATACTAATTTTTTTCAAACTTTTCCAGTGGGCAATAAGCGCGTTTTGATGAATGAAACTATATATATACATCTACTTCAAAAATTAAATTTTAAATACGGGTTTTAATTACATATATCATATATATATATTCATGATCTGAATAACTAATACTTATGTAGCTCGTATGCACCAAGGTTAAGTAATGAAAAGGGAAAATTCAAAATAAATTAGGTAAAAACAGAAGCTATTTCTGTTGTATTAATGGATCAGATTGTCAGTAAATATATACTTTTCTTGTTTCTGTGTGTATTATGAAATGAAACAAAGCAAGTATAGACAAATTATCTTATTGAGTCTAAAAACCTCTTGCAATGCAATTAAGCTTTGAAAATAAATTAAGCTTTTCTCTTATGTACAACAAGTGACTATTTTCGGTATGTATTCGGTTGATCTCATATCGATTTTAACCAGTGAAAGTGAGATAACTTTACTAAATAAAAACTAAAATGAAAACACAAATGCAATACAAACATCATCATAAAAAACAGTGACCTCTATCCATAAATTAAAAAAAAACCTAAATCGAGTTAAAGATACACGTACCAAAACTATCGGAATTGATCCAAACACTGAAGACATCTTTAAAGCTACATAGTTTACGTTGGTTTCTGCTACAATTAGTTGTATTACAAATACACAGCAATATCCATAAAACCATTTATTTTGTCATATATGTCGTATTATAAAACAAACAGTTTTTGAAAATGCATTGATTTATATTTTTACATTGAAGACGGAACTTTACTTATGCTTTTATCTTTATTAAGAAAATGTATATACTTTTAGCATAATCACAGGCAATACATAGTCTCATATTATTTCTATTATGTCTTGTTACTTCTATCTTTGCCCTCGGCCTTGATCAGAGAATGAAGTATCATCAACTTTAGTTCTATACATTACGTCGACGCTTCAGGCTCAGTATTTATTCAGAGTGAATTCTTCTGTGATCCAAACTCATATGATGTTTGATCAAAGCTGAACTTCTTTTAACGAAGTTCCGTTTTTCTAGTGTATTATGTTATATGTTTCGAGTGTATTATGTTATGCACTATGCTTGTTTGACATTCTAGGCTTTATTTCAGAATATGTTACAGTCTAGGTTGCTGTGTTTGTGACAGAAACGAATACACAATTTAAAAAAAAACCAAATACACTTGAATTGACTTTGTGCTTTGTACCCTAAAATGAGCTTAGTACGCCTATACACAATTGCCATACAACATCTCCACACAGAGTAAATATTGGCGCCATGAGGATTTGACAAATGAATGTTGAATACTCTTAGGTCACCAAGAATATTTCCTCATTTGTTAACATAACCGTTTTTTCTTTCTATAGAAATATTGTGTGATGAAGGAGAATATGTGCATACCAATTTTATGACGACGATTAAGTTAGGTGAACAATATTAACTAGTGTTAAGATTTTTGTATTTTCTGTGAAATTTTACATTATTCAATGTCACAATCACAGATGGGATGGTTGGCACCCTACTCAAGTATTTCAACAACAAATACGTATAACGTTTAAGTATGATGTCTGGTTCTTTTGCAGTTGAATACACCATTTACCATAGAAGCGCATTCAGATTCGCATAAGTAAGACCGATGTTTAATAAGCGCCACAACTATGGGGTACGATAACTGGTTGTCTGAATATCTGTGTTGCTTTTTCTTCTTTTTATCACCCGCTATTCGAGTCCTCCATTCCTTCCGTCCGTCCATAATTCTTGCCTGAGCTAATTCATCAATACTATGAAACACTATTATACGAAATTTGGTGCAAAATATCAACATAGATCGAAGATGCGCATATCGTTAACTCGAGTTGGTTTACTCATTTTCCTCTTCTTTCAAAAAAGAACTCACTGTCCTTAGATCATAATTCACCGAATTTGCATTTTCTTATTGTGTTCGTTTATTGTTTTGTGTTTTAGTTGTATTGAAATAAAAAAACAAACATACTAATCAATGTCCGAATCACAATCCAGAAGCAAAGTAAAAACTTTGGAACTGACAAGTTAGGTTAGACACGTGAACTTCCACCAGGGAAGTGAGGTCGGGTGCTCCGGAAGGGTAAGCAAAGTACTTGATACTTCGTTCCGTTGTAAATAATATCAACATTACACACAAAACCATGTATTTAACAAACGAAATCAGTAACTGCCATCTTGTTTGAATGCTGCAATTCATTATGTTATATGTATGACAAGCAAATGCGATATTTTTCATTTTTTATATAAAATTTTTCTCTTGAAATGCTTAAATGCTTTTATAAAGCACAGATGATTTTTTATGTTAAAGAAAGGCTTTATTTATAGAAAATTTCAATCAATAAAGCAAGGAAAATATTGAATCTGTTACAATCCTTTTAATGTCAAAGCTGTCACTAGAATTGCAGTTTTTGTATCCCTAACATGGTAAAATACTATTCAACCTGGTTTTAAGACACGAATCGTAAATGTCTGCATTGTGATATATAAAATGAAATAGAGTGACTGCATTGTGCACATTTTGACGATTTTTTTTCAAATAATGCGTGTGCTACTATTGTTCCAGGTAACTTAGATAGTCGCTTTTTTATCGATTAAGCTTTTATGTTTAATGATTTATATTCAGTGTTATACATTTTGAATCTAAAATATAAAAGCCCAATTAAATGTCAAAACATTGGTGTTCTACAGCCCTCTGGTTTTGCTCTACATACCGAAAATTAGTTGTTTTTCAAACACTGCACATATGCCCTCTCGTTATCCGTGCCTCGTATGCAAATTTAGAGCATTGCATGAAGGGTAATTATTATACATATACATGAGTATGAGTAAAACCCGAACCGCACGCTTGAAAGACAACCTTGTTTTACCCGTGTGATAATAATGAGTATGCAGGTCAACCAGGTGTGATTTACACCTATCTGAGGTACATTTAGGTATATATACAACACATTGGTTTTTCTCTGTTATGAAAAACGACAAAAGTTTCGGTATGTACCTGCTTTGTAATTAAAGTTCAATTTAGCAAACCTCATAGGTTTGTTAGGTGATATGATTTTATTTACAAGAATATCAAAATAAGTACCAATATTACAATACTTGATTTTATTTTAAAGATAAATCGACTATCTAAGTTACCTGGAACAATAGTAATTTTGAATGCATTATTTTAATAAAAATTTAAAATCAGCACATGACAGCTACTAGTTTTAGCATTATTCAAAGCTTGATCTTGAAGCAACGATTAACACCCCGAGTCAAAAGATGAATAGTTTAACATGAATTTGTTTCTTTTAAAGGAAAATAGAACATGTCTCATTTTGATGCAATTCTGTTCATTTTCTGTTTTTTTTATGAAAGTTCACAAAATATTTGATAGTATGCAAGAGCAAACTTTCTACTAATCAATTAATGAAACTCAGCACATGATAGTTCTACTAGTCTCGACATTGTTCAAAGCTTGAAATTAAATCAACAATTATCACATGAATAGTATAAAATTAATTTTATTTAAAAAAAAATATATTTCAAGTTGATGTAATTTTATTCTCTTTTAGTCTTTTTTCATAAGATATTTTATTGTATGCAAGAGCAATATTTCAACTTATCAATTGATGAAACTTATTACTATTTAGATACTTGTTTAAGAGGTTAAGGTTATATATAATTATAGTAACACCCTTTTGCACTACTAAAATCTGTATATTGGAACAAACGCAAAGTCGGATATTAGCACCTCTCCTATAATAATAAAAACATATTACTCAATGATTTTTTGTATAACAACGGTGTCCATAGAAACAGAAAAAAGTATTCAGCTGTATTTCTTTCTCATTACTTCAAGAGGTACTAATGTGATAATTCTCCACGTTAAATGATCGAATAATTGGATTATGTCACGGCAAGCGTAGTATTTATTCATTATCAATTACGGGAATTTGTGGTATAAAGCAGGTGATTGTCAATCTATTTACCACTTCTTAGAAATACTTATAAAATATATTTGCAAGTTCATTGTCCTATTTAAGCCTGTCTGTATTGCAGTATAACTGTTACGTAAGTACATCTTGTAATAACAGATTGGTGCTTGGAAGGAAGGTTGGAATGATTGGTGTTTTATGCACCAGGAAGAATATTTTACTTATATCGAGATGTCACCAGCAAAATGAAAAGTGGTAAAATTTTTACCTTTGCATCGTGCTCTAGGCAATGTGCAGGAAGGATTCTTTTGCGTGCAACGTCTGCATTATTGCATAACGCTGACGGCGTGTGAAATCCATGTGCTGGAACAAACGCAAAGTGGGAAAATACTTCCTATCTGTGTATCTGCTAATATAATGGAAGGATATTTCTCAATGTTTTTCTATAATAATGATAACCATAGAAACAAAAATGCATTCAGCTATATTTCTTTCTCTACAACCGACCTGACAAATTTTCTCACACTGGGATCTGTATCGAGTGGGATTCGAACCTATCGGTGACAGGAAATGAGACCCATGAGCGCACGCGCTTTAGACCACTCGGTCACTAAGCCACCTTTTATCCTGACGGGGCATAATTCTTAAAGAACACATAGTTTTCTATATAATCCCACAATTGTAATGAGATTTGTTAATGCATCACCAAACAGACAGCTGGCATCCTAAAACGTATAAATACAGTAATAGCAGCCAGATTTGTTGTGTACAGTAGTTTGCCAACATGATGAAAAGATAATGTGTTATTACACAGGAAATTAACACTTGCTGGCAAACTAATTATTGTGTGTAAGCTGTGTATTCTTATTTTAGTTCGCTATAAATAGACTTCATGTTTTTCTGCTGTCTTTTCTACAAGTTAAGTAATTATTTTGATGTTTCGACTAAGATCAGGAGTGTAGTGGAGTAATGGCGTTTTGTGCCTCCGTCAAGATTTCTTTAACTGCAATGCAGTCAGTTATGAGATTATGGAGGAAACCCGCGATGCGCCGACCTACGGAAAGCGAACTGAAATGTTACAAAATCGAAAAACTTTGCGGAATCTTAACTGATTCTCAAAAAAGAAACTGAACAAATAACCAAAAGAAAGAAAAAACTTCAAACATGCCTGTTTATTTAAGAATAATGATTTATAAATGACACAATAAAGCGGGTGTCGTGTCCTTAGTTGTATAAAAAGTAAGTTACTTAGTTCCACTGTAAATCATTTAAACGTCTCGTACAAAACCATGTATTTAACAAAAGAAATCGTTTACTGTCATCGTGTTTGAATGCTTCAATTTATTACGTTATAATGCTTTAAATATGTATGACAAACAAATGCGATTTTTCATTATTTTAATAAAGCGTTTCTTCTTGGAGTGCTTTAATGCTATTATAAAACACAAATGATCCATTCATGTTAAAGACAGTTTTTTAATATAAAAATTTCAAGTAACAATAAAGCAAGGAAATGACTGTCATCTTATAGGAAGCTGGAATATTGAATTTGGAACAATCTCTTTAATGTCAATTCTGTCACTAATTGCAGTGTCTGTATCCATAACATGGTAAAATATTATCCGACCTGGTTTTAAGACACGATTCGTAAATGACTGTACTGTGATATATAAAATGAAATGAAGTGACATCAAGGCCAGATCAAACACTACTG
The DNA here is from genome assembly GCA_021292105.1 of Anadara kagoshimensis. Lineage (NCBI taxonomy): Eukaryota > Metazoa > Mollusca > Bivalvia > Arcoida > Arcidae > Anadara > Anadara kagoshimensis. Next base: position 9,451,008 of record CM037858.1, on the reverse strand, counting down.
TTGTCTGCTCTGCCATGTGCTGATATTGAAGTTTTATTAAAAATAATGCATGTGCTAATTTTGAATGCATTATTTCAATGAAAACTCAAAATTAGCATATTACAGCTCTACTAGTCTCAACATTGTTAAAAACTTGATCTTAAATCAACAATTAACACATGAGTCAAAACACCAATAGTTTTACATGAATTTAAATTTTTAAAAGGAATATATTTCAGTTTTATGAAATTCTATTTATTTTTTGTCTTTTTTTATAAAAGTTCACAGTCAAAAACAAACATACTAATCCATGTCCGAATCACAATCCAGAAGCAAAGTAAAAACTTTGGAACTGACAGGTTAAGTTAGACACATGAACTTTCACCTTGGAAGTGATGCCGGGTGCTTCGGAAGGGTAAGCACTTCCTGTTTAGCTAACTTCACCCGAGAAGTGTGTAATCAAAATTGTGTGAAAGGAACATTGAACTATGTGACGTCAAATATATCCAGGGCAATCCTGGACACAGAGACATCAACCTTATCAACAATACTGAATGACGGCAATAAAACTTTTTGAGAGCCTTGATAAGCCTATGCTTGCAATATCCCTGAGTCAACAATTTATTGTCAAGCAGTCTGCTTCGTTGTACAAAGTTCCTATAGTGAGAACAAGCTCTACTATGGCGTATTAATTGGGAAACAAATACACCATAAGCAGGAGAAGCAGGTATATTGCTACGTAGAAAAGGAAAGTTGACAATAGAAAAATTGGAGTCATCACATTTGTCAAAAAGTTTCAAATTTAGCCTTTCGTGGGCTTCATAATTCAGGTATAAGTCTGAATATGAAGCAGAACTTGAGGAATCATTCGTGTCTTTTATTTCAAGCTCACTATGATAGATGACATTCACATAGTCTCCAAATTAAGGCTTGTTAAGAGACAGAATGTCATCAATATATATGTATGTTGAGTTGAATATATGTTCAAAATATATACAAAATATTTGATAGTATGCAAGAGCAAAATTTCGAATAATTAATTAATAAAATTTATTACGTTTTGAAGATATCACTCTTGACTATTTAAATACTTCAGATTCGGTTAATGTAGATACACACACCTTTTTGCACTACTACAATCCGTATATTGGAACAAACGCAAAGTCGGAATTATCGTTATTTCTTGTAATAATTATAATAATAAAAACATATTACTATTACTCAATGTTTTTTGTATAACAACGTTGTCCGTAGAAACAGAAAAAAAACATTCAGCTGTATTTCTTTCTCATTACTTCAAGAGGTATTAATGTGATAATTCACCACGTTAAATGATCTACTAATTGGATTATGTCACGGCAAGCGTAGTATTTATTCATCATCAATTACGGGAATTTGTGGTATAAAGCAGGTGCTTGTCGATCTATTTACTACTTCTTAGAAATACATATAAAATACACTGTATGTATGCAAGTTCATCGTCCTATTTAACCCTGTCTGTATTGCGGTATCACTGTTACGTAATTGTATCCTGGTAAAACGGGTTGGTGCTTAGACGGGTTGGAATGATTGCTGTTTTATGCACCAGGATAAATATTTCACTTATATCGAGACGTCACCAACCAAATGTGAAGTGGCAGAATTTTTACCTTTGCAGTGCGCTCTAGGCAATGTACAGGGAGGATTCTTTTTCGTGTCACGCCTGCATATTTGCATACCGCTGACGACGTATACAGTTTGGAATCCATGTGTTGGAACAAACGCAAAGTGAGAAAATACTTCCTACCTGAGTATCTGCTAATATAGTAAAAGGATATTACTCAATGTTTTTTCTATAATAATGATAACCATAGAAACAAAAAACGCGTTCAGCTATATTTCTTTCTGATTACTTCAAAAGGTATTAATGTGATAATCCTCCACATTTAATTGTCTGCTTATTGGATTATGTGATGGTAAGAGTAGTATTCATTATCAATAACGAGAATTTGTGGTATAAAGCAGGTGCTTGTCAATCTATTTACCACTTCTTAATTCACATAAAACATATATGTTCATTATCCTGTTTAAGTCTGTCTGTACAGCGGTTTCACTGTTACGCAAGTGTACTACCGTTATAACAAGTTGGTGCTTCGAGGGACAGGTTGAAATGATTGGCTTTTTATGCACCAGGAAGAATATTTTACTTTTATCGAGTCGTCACCAGCTATAGGTAAAGTGTCAATTTTTTTAATTTTTGCAGTGCGCTCAGGCAGCATTCTTTAACATGCCACGCCTTTCGTGACACGGGGCTTCAGTTTTAAGACTTTTCTGAAGAACCCCTTGACTCATTTCTAAATGCCGAATGTTTGACAAAAGAACAGTCACTACCTATTTTCAAGTCTTGGTCAGACCCTATCAAGGTTAAAACCCATGACCTTTTGCATACGAAGCGAGGGTTGTTGAATTAAAAGGATGAATTGGTTGGATTGAATGAAATAATGTTTACGCACCATTAGATAACTCACATTAAGGAATGATTGGGAGTGCGTGGAGACAACCGCGAACTACAACCGACCTGACAAATTTTCTCACATTAGGATCTGTATCGAGTGGGATTCGAACCTAATCGACGAGAGGAAATGAGACTCGTAAGCTTTAGACCATTCGGTCACCAAGCCACCTTTTATCCTTACGGGGCATAATTCTTAACGAACACATAGTTTTCTATATAACCACACAATTGTAATGAGTTTTGTTAAAGCATCACCAAACAGACAGCTGGTATCCTATAGCTTATAAATATATTAATATCAGTCAGGTTTGTTGTGTATAGTAGTTTGCCAACATGATGAAAAGATAATCTGTTATTACACAGGAAATTAACATTTGCTTGCAAACTAATTATTGTATGTAAGGCGTGTATTTTTATTTTAGTTAACTATAAATAGACTTCATGTTTTTGTTTTGCTGACTTATCTACAAGTTAAGTAATTATTTTGGTGTTGCGACTTATATAAGGAGTGTAGTGGAGTAATAGCGTTTTGTGCATCCCTCAGGATTTCTTTCACTGCAATGCGTAAGTTCTGGGAAGGAAGAGAAAATCGAAATGCCCCAATCTTAGACAAGCGCAGTGAAATATATATATATATCACACCCTTTTGCACCACTAAAATCTGTATATTGGAACAAACGCAAAGTCGGAAATTATCGTTATCTCTTATAATAATAAAAACATATTACTAAATGATAACATCTCTTTCTCATAATTTCAAGAGGAATTAATGTGATATATCTCTACGTTTAATGATCAACTAATTACATTCTGTCACGGCAAGCGTGGTATTTATTCACCATCAATTACAGGACTTTGTTTTATAAAGCAGGTGCTTGTCAATCTATTTACCGCTTCTTAGAAATACATATAAAATATATATGCAAGTTCATTGTCGTATTTAATCCTGTCTGTATTGCGGTATCACTGTAACGTAATTGTATCCTGGTAAAACGGGTTGGTGCTTAGACGGGTTGGAATGATTAGTGTTTAATACACCTGGATAAATATTTCACTTAAATCGAGACGTCACCAGCCAAATGTGAAGTGGCAGAATTTTTACCTTTGCAGTGCGCTCTAGGCAATGTGCAGGGAGGATTCTTTTACGTGCCACGCCTGCATATTTGCATACCGCTGACGGCCTATACAGTTTGGCATCCATGTGTTGGAACAAACACAAAGTTTGAAAATAGTTCCTTTCGAGTATCTGCTAATATAATAAAAGGGTATCATTCAATGTTTTTCTTTAATAATGATAACCATACAAACAATAAATGCATTCAGCTATATTTCTTTCTCATTACTTCAAGAGGTAATAATGGGATAATTCTCCACGTTTAATTGTCTGCTACTTAGATTATGTCACGGTGAGAGTAGTATTCATCATCAATTACGAGAATTTGTGGAATAAGGCAGACATTTGTCAATCTATTTACCACTCCTTAGTACACATAAAACATATATTTAAGTCTGTCTGTACAGCGGTTTCACTGTCTACTGTTATAACAAGTTGGTGCTACGAAGTACAGGTTGGAATGATCAAGGAAAAGTATTTCACTTTTATCGAGTCGTCACCAGCTATAGGTAAAGTGGCAGAATTTTTTATTTTTGCAGTGCGCTTAAGGCAATGTGCAGGCAGCATTCTTAAACGTGCCACGCCTGTCGTGACACGGGCTTTGGTTTTAACACTTTTCTGAAGAACCCCTCGAGGGTTGTTGAATTAGAAGAACAAATTGAAACTAGAGAATGTAACTGGGATACCAGTTACGTATGATTCCCCACCATCCATAAATAATTTATGGCATACATCTGGTGAAAAGACCCTAGCAGGGTTAGCGCTGGGTTGTAAAAGTCTGTCGTCAAGGAAATCGCCAGTTGTAAAATTTTGTTGCCAATTTCATTACTGTGTCGCCAAAAAGGGTAAATATTGTGATTTTCACGTCACATGCGTTTTTAATGTTGTGTATATATTGCCTTGATGAACAATTACATTTTGAAGGCAGTTGTGTATAAAGTACATTTGTACCGCGCCGACCTGGTAAACTAAAAAAATCATACCTTGATTGCTTTTTAAAATTTCTTTGAAAGTTAAAGTAGATTTGAATTAAAGTTTTCGGTTGAGAAAATCGTACATTGGAAGGCCTTCTCGGCATAGGAAGTGACGTTTTCAATGAATTTTATTGAATAAGAAAACTCGTAGAACCCCTCTCAGGCCTCTGAGTTGGCGTCGCCGCGTGTTACAATGAATGAACGCGTATGAGAGGGTTTGCGCTGGGCATCGTTAACTGCGATTTTTTTTAACTTGCGACAAAACACGGCGCTTTGCGATTTTTCTGGCTACAAGTTTTCAAAGTTCACCGGTATCTTGGTCACCAGTAATTAACAGGTGATAACACATTGAAGCCAGTGACGGATTGGCGAGTGTCACTGAATAAACACAGTAATTAACGACTGAGTTGATTAAGATCGTTGTCTTAGGTGCGAATGTAAGACCTTCTAATGATGGGCAGGTAGATCCAAGTAATATTGGAGCGTACGCGTGTCGACACTGCCTGAGGATATACCCAGGTGCCCTCCCGATGTCGTCAGACAGTATAAATACCGATGGACTCGGAATTATTGTAAAATCCAAAATAAAATATAATAAAAGTTACTCTTTGTGATGTTTATTTAATATTTTTCTAAAAAGTTTATTGATTAATAATCGTGATTCAATGCGCAATACACATCATAGGAGGCCATCTGTTTGTATTTCAATTACGCGACTTATATCGGTTATTCCTATATGTTTGAGGTTCATGATCATAACGATACATCTACTCAGTCAAAATAGTAAAAGACGGACATTTTTATATGAAGCATGTATGTTAACTCTGTGTATAGTGTGTTGAAACAGATCGACGCTGTATATATAGTCCGATTTAAAAGACCCCCTCTATTGAAAAAAACGTACTTTTCAACACGTTGAGGTACACATTAGTCTAGGTGTATTATACGGAATAAATCTCATATTGTTATTTCCAGCATCTAAAAGACTCAGATCTTCATTGCTCTATAGATTATTTAGGTGTTTTTGATGCAAAAGAAATAAAGTCGACTCTCGTTAATTCGAAATCGGTTGAATCGAAATTTCGCTTAAATCGAAATGATACAAATGGTCCCGTCAGATCGCTATGTATTTCTATGTAAATTTGTTAGTTAATTCGATATGCTGAATTTGAAGCGAATTTTCAGTCCAAATTACGAAATATTACGAAAATTCCCATGTTTAAATCGAAGTGAACTTTCAGTCCAAATTACGATAATTCCAATGTTTAAATCGAATAAAAAAGACACAAAAATATTTTATCTTAAACTTGAACAATACCTGAAATAATTGTCCATCTTTTATTTGAAAAGTGTTAATAGTAACAGAGTGGCGGCTTACTCGGAAGATTCATTTCCGACTAAAACTACAAATTTTTGTACTCTACATACCGGTCATTAGGAAAGTGTCAGTCAGTAAAAGGAGACATTTCATTGGTGTAAACTTAAAAAAGTGGGCAGTCTTCTACTTCCACAGTCAGTGATTAACAGAAAACCCCAAAGCCATTTGATCTATCAAGGCAAATTGTATACACCATTCAGCTCATTGTGTAAGGTTTTAATAACAGGCGTGTGACGTGACAAGCTGTGGTTTTAAAAATCGCGAAGTTTTTGATGGTCACTAATCGGATTAACTCATAGGTGAAAGCATTTGCTTGGTATGATTAAAGTGTCGTAACCAGCTTATGTCCATTCAGAATTAGTTTCCCCGGGTATTTAACTACGTATTCAATTAAGCAATTTACACCCACCCACCCAACTTCAAGATAACGAAAATGAACACGTCTTGATTATCTACACATGCAACAGATTATTGGTACCAAATTTCATCTAAATCCATCAAGCCGTTCCCGAGATAGGCTGCATCATATGGTCCTGGCGGAATAATAATAATAAAAATAAAAATAATAATAATAATAAGAAGAAACAGAACGAAAACAATATGATTCCCCACCTTCGGTGGTGGGGAATCATAATAATGTTTTACGCACCATTAGATAACTCACATTAAGGTATGATAAGGAGTGCGTGGAGACAACCATAAACTACAACCGACCTGACAAATGTTCTCACACTAGGATCAGTCTCGAGTGGGATTAGAACCTCAGCGATGAGAGAAAGTTAGATCCGTAAGCACACGCGCACTCGGTCACAAAGTCACCTTTTATCCTGACGGGGCACAATTCTTAAAGAACACATAGTTTTCTATATAATCTCACAATGGTAACGAGTTTTGTTAAAGCATCACCAAACAGACAGTTGGCATCCTATAACGTATAAATACCGTAATATCAGTAAGTTTAGTTGTGAACAGTAGTTTGCCAACATGATGAAAAGATAATTTGTTATTACACAGGAAATTAACACTTGCTGGCAAACTAATTATTGTGTGTTAGCTGTGTATTCTTATTTTAGTTAGCTATAAATAGACTTCATGTTTTTTCTGCTGTCTTTTCTACAAGTTAAGTAATTATTTTGGTGTTTCGACTAAGATCAGGAGTGTAGTGAAGTAATGGCTTTTTGTGCCTTTAAGTGCAATGCGGTAAGTTCTGGGATGGTAAAGAAAACCGGAATGCCCCGACCTTAGACAAGCGAACTGAAAAACTTTCTCACTCCAAGATCTGTCCCGAGAAGGATTCCAACCCAGGCTTTTGTGGGCGCTGTGATCCGTAAGTGCACGCTTGGGACCACTTGGTCACCGAGGTCCCGATAAAGATAAGTAGATAGTGCTTTATTGCATTTATTGCGGGTCTCATTTGGTGTGTTTAGAGTATTACCATCATCAGTCTTTTGCTTAGTAAGCACCGTAAGCAAAAACTGGCATCTATGGTAACCTATGGTAAATTTGGTTAACATCAATGACATTTGGTATATGCTAATATCTTTACCAAACCTGTCGAAAGTATAAGGGCTAGATAGTGTCCGAACGCTAAAGAGCAAACAATTCATTGGCTGGATTTCCATAAAACAAGATGGCATTGACAGTCGTTTGTTTAATGGCGATATTCGGTAATTTTTTGTCAGAATCGATGACCTCTCATATATATGCTAATATTTTCAAACAACTACCAAACATGCTGACAGTTTACAGGCTTGGTACCGTCAGTTCGTTAATGGGCGAACAAATTCAAAAGTGGCTGGATTTTAAGAAGACAAGATGGCAGAATCATTGACTAAAAAGTTGATAATTAATAACTCTAATGCAAATGATGATTAAGGAAAGGAAAAGTGTGTGCAAGAATATAAAATGTTAAATAGAACGTTGTAGCTGAAAAAATATTAATACTTCATAAAAACACCCAGATCCAACGAGAGCACCAAGAATCAAACAAACACGCCGACCCACGCCCAAACAACTCAAAATGCGTAAAAACCTTGATAATTGGCAATTCAAACTAAACACGTGGACTTCCATCAAGAAAATGAGGCCGGGTGCTCAGAAGTTTAAGGATAACACCCCCTGTCTAGGTAGCTGCACCTGGTGTCATGTGTGAAATTAAAATTGAAAATGAAAGGAACTTTAGACAATTGGACGCCAAACTTATCAAGGGCAATTTAGGACAAGCAAGCATGCATATGAATACTCTTAAAACACAAATCTTTATAACACACACTTAGAATTGCTGATTATAAACTCAAAGACTTCTTTAAAAGATATATAACATTTGATAGAATGATTATTCATCGGCATGGGCCAGTAAGTTAATTTCACATTTGAACTTTCTACACCTTTCATTGTTTATACTATTCTAGTATTATCGCACCATGTTCATGTTGGAATAGTTTAGGGTAAATGGCACTCATGTTTACCGATTCAATACATAGCAATACCGATGTCTAACTCAACCACCGATTAGTTTAGCTGAGTTGAGAAATGTTGTTTAACGTTCCAGTCAAAAACATTCCATTTACATCGAAACGTCGCCAGTTATAGGCGAAGGTGCAGAAACTGTGTCTGTGTGTTGTGCTGATGACATTATACAGCTGTGTTCTTTATCGTTCCATGACACGAAACCTCGTTTATTTTAAGTTCCCATCAGAAAGTTTCTTGACTTTCATTGTAATGCCGAGTGTTTGGTGAAAGAACAGTCATTACCAACTTTCACGTCTTGGGTCAGACCAGGTCGAGATTCGAACCTACGACCTCCCACTTATATAATGGAGCGAACACTCATTATCACTATAGTGTAAAAAATCGTTACCTCATTCAACTTCATTTTTGGTTGGAGGGCGCAGCTAGCTAGACATGACATCCTTACCCTCGAAAGATTCGGCCTGTCTTCCCTGGTGGAAGTTCAAATGTTTAACTTAATTTGTCAGTTTTTAGTTTGCTTTTGGGATTTTGATTTGGAGATGGAGCGGTACATTTTGTATTTATTCGAACCATCACTATATTTACAGTTGGTTCTTTCAATGAAATTTTAATTACTTTCAATGGTCTTATTTTTTGTTTACATCGCCCTAAAATTGTTCTGTTCTATCAGACAAAAAATATACAGCTTTTTTGCATTTGTTGAAATGATCCCAGTCCACAAAAAAGAGTTTTTTCCAGAAGCTTCAGCAACAGCATGTTTGTAAGTTTTAAAATGACATTTAAAAATATAAACTTATAACACTTGTATGTTTATCAACATTACACCAGATGTTCATTTTCAGATTGAATATTTGCTACCATCAGTGTTAGTTTGAAAAGGAATCTTTGCAGGAAAAATCAGCTTCATAAAATGTCATATCATTTAAACCTGTATGTTTATAAACAGTGTACGCTTATTATCAGTAGTGCACAAAAATGCAAGATGCTTATTTTGAAATTAAATATTTACTCTCATGAATGTTAGATTAAACATGAAGGTTCGATAGCATCGTGTCTTTCAGTTTCAAAATGTCATTTATAAAATATTAACTTATTAATGGTGTATGTTTATCACCAATACACTGGGTTGTTTATTTTGAAATTGAATATTTAATATCACTATCACGAGTGTTAGTTTAAAAAGTAAGTATTTAAGTGTAGATAATATAACGTTTAATATATACAAATCATCACGTGAAGACGTGCACTGCTGACTTTTTATGCGTATCTGATTCAATGACGAATTCCTGAATAATATTCTCTCGCCTTTTCCTCATTCCAATCACGAAGAAGAATTAACCACAGTCCGGCTTGTGCATGTTACTAACAGGTTCATAGATAATAAAGACACTCTGATGACTCAAGGAATTAATAAAGTCTATAATATTCTTAACAATGTCATACGTTGTTTAAAGTGAAACAATACATGTATATGTTTTATTTATAATATAAGGATGTCATGTGTTCCTAACAAAACATGGATTAAGTAACGGATTTTTGTCGTTTTGGGGTAAAATATGGGACGAGGAAAGCAAAATAACCTCCCACTTGATTGTCCCATATTTATGCCACATATTTATGTGGAACCGGTAAAATATAGAATGAGAAAAGCATTTCCTTGCCCCACATATCACATATCACATCAGAACCTCAATATGCCATGTGTTCATATTCATCTGTAGGTCCGGTATTATGTATGACGAGGAAAGCATGATAAAGCCTTGCAAATTGCTTGACCCATACATCAACGTATCAGAAACTCATTATACTGTTACCTGCTGGCAACATTTAAGTGTTGGACCTTGGTGATCTAAGATGTTTTACGCCATGTTACATAACAAGGTGTTATTACATTACACGGAAAAAATTATTACACTACAAGGTCGCACTTGCATTACTTGGCATTTATTACCTGACAATGTGTCTCAATGACGTGGTTGGCCAGTTGACCGCCTGTTAGAATTTTCCTTGTCGCTGTTCGTTACCAGTATGATGGCCTTATTGGCATGTGGTGTTTACCTCTGGTATTGCAGGCAATTCTACTATACACGGTAAAGATGGCCATAAGTTAGCACTACTGCAACAAGATAGAAATACCTGCATAAACTCATGCACACATGGACTTTTATATTTGTCTCGGAGATTAATAAAAAAGTATCTTCGCGAATAGCTGAAAAAATCGCTGATGTCACTTACGTATATAAAACATTCAATCAACCAACTAAACAACCCTTTGAAACCGAATTAATTTCTGTTTTATCGATAATAAAAATACCAGTATATTCGTGTGTTTCCGCATGTAATGAAATGTTTCCTATAGTTTTACTTTGATGTGTTTGTACAGCACAGTCCTGTCGGAAATTAAACAGTGAGCTACTGAAAAAAGAAAATCGTAGTGTTCAGCTAGCGAGTGACCGAGTTATGGATATAGGTAGTGACCGAAAACCTGCCGAATGGTAGATATAGCATGCACAAATATGAAGATATCAGTACCGAGAAGCTGAGATGAGCCACAAATTCGGCATTTATTCCTTGGCTTAGTGTTAAACTTTGGGCAGGCCTGTACGGTGTACTTACAGCAATGTTTATTTCAATCAAAGTAACATATAGGCAGCAGTAATATAAAAAATGTACTGAAAATCATCGAGCATGTCGTTTTATTGCCATATAACACAACGTTTATCTACAAATAGTATATTATCTGGCAATATCTGAGGTAGATAGGAACTATAAAACTATATACAGATACATATCATTGGTCGGTTGATTAAATTGATTGATTGATGGATTGAAATGTATTAGTTGTTTGTTCTGGTTTCATTTTGTTTGCTCTCCGCGACTGATAAATTACAATAAAAGAAGGAAGATGTTCGCAAAATATTTACGTTATGCTATAAATATATTAAATTGAGGAAGGAAATGTTATGTAGAATATGGAAACTATACTTTAAATATATTTTGGTCCTTTGAAAAATTTTATCAACCCCTTGAAGAAATGTTGGTATCCATAATTTCGGTCCAAGCACTACTGATGAGGAATTGTATTCCGAAACGGCTGTCTAATGCTGTAAAATTAAAACTGGCCCCACTTTCACAAACATTCCTTAACTTAGATTTAGCAAATTTTGACTACATAGTATGGTACTATAAATAAAAGTTCCAACAAAATTAAAAATATAGATGCTATAAGTCTGAAGTGATCTTCAATATGAGACATTAAATTCATCACCATCTTGAAAACTAATGAAATTATTCAGATTTCAAATGTGTCCGATTTAAGTTAAAGAAAATCTTAGTTAAGGAATGATTGTGATAATGGGGCCTGGTATAATATGTTTTATCTATTGTATGTACATTAAGACAACTGTTTATTATATATTTCTTGTTATTGGTATGTATGATGGTCTCTCACGGTCCTGATTAAATTGTCTTGATGTCATTTGAATATTACTGTTGCCACCAGTGATGCAAAATGTATTTGTAGATAAAAAAAATTTGTATGCTTACTTCAATAAGTTATTGAAAGTAAAAAAATAAATTTGACAAAACCTAACACAACCAATTATACAAAACAATACAAGACAATGACAAAAATAGCCAAAGAAAACCAGAAAAAAGAAGAAGAAAAAAAAGCTAAGAATGATTAAAATCCGAAATATACCGAAACACTCGACTTTTGCCGGACAATGGATCTAAAAAACCAAGACAATGTTAAAAAAACGCACTGATGATTTCAAACTATAAGATCGGCTTAATTGGTGTTGTTCATCTAGTCGGTCACTATGAAATATTCAATGCGCATAAATACATTCCAAAATGTCAGTTTTAAATGAAATAAGTTGATTGGTTGAATGTTAATCAATACAGCACAATTTTTCAGCTATTCGAAGTGAGACATTCTTTATTTAATGTCAAGGATTAATCATTACAGAATTGTATGTGTTGCGCGTATTTAATGCAAGTATTTCTACTCTGTTCCTTTTTTTAAAATTTATCATTAAATGCATAAAAAACTGTATCATGCAAGTGTTTGATATAGTGAATGATAAAATTTTAAAAAGGTATATAAAAATACTAAAGGCGAGTAAAAGCATATTGAGACCACAAATTAACACTTTGAATGAATGGAAACCGGTCCCAACAGTCGTAGCTATTTACAATAAGTCAACCCTAAATAAAGAAAAAAATATTCCTCTAGATTTAACATGAAAAAGAATCTAAAATCCATGCAAAATTTTCCAACTTTCCTTCCAAAATACAATATAATAAATTAATCAGTAACCTTTCAAACACGTGTTATCATAATAAACCTCAAACAACGTACATTGTATTTTAGAATATGAAAATGTTAAAAGCCAAACCATTAATCGAAAATGAAGTTAAAATACACAATATATGCATGTTTCTAGGCGAAGTACCGATATCGATAACAACACAAATGTTCCGATTACATACACTAGAGACCTGTCAAAAGTTTAACACTGAGCTAACGAATTAGTGCCGAATCGGCACCTCACCTCGGTCCCCTTGTTAGAATTATTTGGGCAGCTTTTTTTGGCAACTACAATTTATCTCTCGACAACTTTCGGTCACTAGCTATGCATATATCGACCATGTGCTTCGGCTCCTTGTCGTTAGCTCAGTGTTAAACTTTAGACAGGTCTGTATTGTACACTGCGTACATCTGGAGTGCAGTTTAAATTTAAACCAAATGTTTTGTCTGGGTATTAAACGGTAGTTTTGGCAAAACATTCGTTCCTTTTATCTTCAGGGAACTCTTAAAAGATAAAAACAGATTAAGGATTGTTTAATTACATCTGTTATAAATAAATACTGGTTTTAATTAAAACTTCATCAAAACAGTAATAAACAAAGACTGATGTTCTTATTCTTTATGAACTGATTGTTTTATAATAGGTGAAGTAAGGTACGGAATCTTAGAGAACTAGACTGTAAACTTGAAAGATATTTATCAGAAACTGCAAAATACTCGTCTTATTGATCCCATATGAGAGAGAGAGAGAGAGAGAGAGAGAGAGAGAGAGAGAGAGAGAGAGAGTATGACAAGAACAGTTAGGTTACTTTCGATAGATCATAGACTTGTGGTTAATCAGCGATTTGATAACTTTACTTTGACCACGTGGATACAAAATGACTTCTTCAATAAAATTGATTTGATTGTGTTGCTCAGTCTGTTTCAATCACTTTTAATTGTAAGCGTTCTCTGTAGCTGCCCGAAAAACTATTGAGTATCGAGCTCTTAAAAATCTAGTATGGACAGGAGATGAAAATTTCCAAGTACCAAATCTCTACTTGTGACAGTAATAGTACCACTCGGCCATGTCCGCCCATATATCTGCTACTGATACCTTACTTGCAGTTGGAGAATTGATTTATACTTATAAGCAGCAGACATGGCAAAATCCCAAAATAAGTACATAAGTACTAGTATTCAATAGCACAATTCGGGATCTTCAGGTTTAAGATATTCAGTTAGAGCACCATCCACACTGCGTAATAGTAAAAGTTTTAACCCCATGGTCACCCAAACTACCCCATTTTTTTCAAAAAAGAACGTTTGGTGTAATAATTCATGTCTTTAGATTTTAAATTGAACATAATATATGTATGGTGATTAGGAAACAATCCCGGTGACCATAATTTTGTCATTATAACTGATGTCAGTCTAAATTAAGGCTCAACATTTCTTGTCAAGATTTCAAGGTTATAAAGCTTTTATTTCTGATATAGTGCAAACAAAAGATGTGCCAATGCGTTAGGATGAGTTTTATTTGCACAGCAATGAAAGTGAATCAAAAACAAACGTACCAATCCATGTCCAAACCAAAATTCCAAAATTTCAAAGCAAGTTAAAGTAAAAACTTCGAGGCTGGCAAATTAGGTTTAACACATGAACTTCCAACAGGGAAGGTAGGCCGGGTGATTCCGGGAAGGGTAAGCACCTCCTGTTTAGCTAGCTTGTGTAATCACAATTAAGAATGAAATTATCATGGAACTATGAGACTTATAATATATCCAGGGTATTTTTCACAGCACTATACAAACGCCATTTATAGACAGGTCAAATTGTAATATCTACATTTGTCATTTTTTACGATCTTGTTTTTGTTTTTGAACCTTGAAATAAACAATATTTTAGACACTGCTGCTTCTGATATGACTGATGTCCAGTCACTGAAACAGCCAATGAACAACGTCACACGTATGCTCGCAAAGTGCGTAAAGTGTTACCTGGCCGTTTGACTATTTGAATAATCAAACATTCATATTCATTGTGCAATTTAAGGGCTATATAAATATATCTATAAGGAGCTGGGTTCCGGGTGTCCCGGATGTTTATGGTAATGAAACATACTGTCGTACCCAAATCACAAAGTCTATTAGCCAAATCTAATATTCAAATTAGATATCAAACGGCCAGAGTAAACTGACGTACTATCCTCTAGTTTTGTTTAGCCAGGCCGCAATGGTAGAATGTATATAAAGCCAATATATAAGGATATATAGGTGATAGAAATACTGGTTACCGGGTGTTTATTGTAATGCAAGATGCTGTCCTTAACCAAATCACACAGTCTATTAGCCCAATTTAATATTCAAATTAAATGTCAAACGACCAGATCAAACTTGACGTACCATACATGCTTGAGAAAAAATGATAATAAAAGTAAATGAATAAATGAAACAACTAAAAAGGTTAACGACATGTTATCAGTTGTAATCATGGGTCATGTAATTGCATTTGGTCACAAACGAATAAAAACAATTAAAATGTAAATGCATTAAGTAATCACCTTTTGTGACCCTTTTTCTGTGTTGTCAGGCTGCATGGCAATCATCTTTCAAGATAACAAAACAAAATGCTCAAACAAAGAACGAACGAAGCCAAAAACTGATGGAAAATAATAATTTAAAAAAAAAGGAAAATATAACGTACATATTACGGTTTTCATGTTTTAAGATTTTCTGATTCTATGAAATCAAACAAAACAAGGATTTCGAAGGCGTTGTCATTTTGTAAGAATTGTAAGGTAATTTAGGTACAATACGGCCTCATAATGCGTTATATAAACGTTTATGACATTAAGTAATAATTGATACCAGTCAACATATGTTATTTATATAAGATATATTTATGGAGGTGAGAAGAAATCATATTTACATATATAATTGATTTATTATTGTGTATATTAAATACAGAGGAAAATGTTATTACCTAACCATCTGTTAAACCGTTAGTTATAACAGCCCATGTGGAACTCTGATAATAGCACGGAGCTTTAGTATCTCAAGTATTACAAACTTCCTTAATAATACATCATATATACTTATAATATCCAATCAATTCTCCAGGGGGATCTGGAATATAATGTGGAGAGAGAGAGAGAGAGAGAGAGAGAGAGTATGTGCGTTTGTGTATGTTTGTATGTGCCAAGTTGTCAGTTCTATATGTATATGTGGAGAGAGAGAGAGAGAGAGAGAGAGAGAGAGAGAGAGAGGTGACAAGTTGTTAGTTCTACATGTACATGGGGAGAGAGTGTGTGTATCAGTTCTATGTGTGATCTAGTATTTGGAGAGAGAGAGAGAGAGGTTATCGGTTTTCTATGTGAGCTCTGTAATGTATATGTGGAGAGAGAGTGTGTGTACATGTGTGTGTGTGTGTGTGTGTTTGTGTGTGTGTGAGAGAGAGAGAGAGAGAGAGTGTGTGTGTGTGTGTGTGTGTGTGTGTGTGTGTGTGAGAGAGAGAGAGAGAGAGAGAGTGAGTGTGTGTGTGTGTGTGTGTGTGTGTGTGTGTGTGAAGAGAGAGTTGAAAATTAAAAGGGCGTTGGGTTACTTTATCAGTTTATCTTAAGCATCAATTGCGAAACTAGAAAATCTAAAGTAATAAATATACCAACGTTATGCTTTTTCCTATCCAACTTTCTTTTAAAGTTCGTATTTATTTTGTTTTTGTTTCCACACACAGTGGGCAGTGTGGTTTCTACCTGCCATTGACTCAATATAAGTGAAATACTCTAGTTCATCTTAAGAGTTAAATTACACAACACAACACAATTTTGGGCTTCTTTTTTCTCAGACTTCTGTACATGTATTTGGTTTTCTCTTGAAACAATTTGATTTTGTCAACCTCGAAATTGCGTGCGACAGTTATAAGGAAAACAAGTGCATAAACTCCATTTAAATTCAAACAAACTTTCTTTATATCGTTTTTCATTTCAACTGATATAAAGATTTTCGTGACTTGTGTGTAAAAATTCAAATTTCCCTCAATCAAGTTTAATTTTATTATGAATATTTAAAACAAATGGGAGAAAAAACTGAAAGATTTCAAAATATCAAATTCTTCTTGACAGTTGTGATGGCACGACTTTTTTCACCTAGATTAAGCAAGTGACTTTATAATGGCGTTTATTGAAGCTGTCGTGGTTTTTTATCGATGCTGCCTTTATTTTATGGTAATTTTGCCGTTTGAATTATTCATGATTTTATACAGTTTTTTGCATCACTGCATATAAAGATAAATCTGTTTTGATGGATTTTACTGACGTAACTTAGTAAGACCCAAAGAGGCTGCACTCAAATCATGATTTTCTTATTTACAAGTGGCGACAAGGGGGATGCATTGAGAAATTTTAATCTGATTTTTATTCCGAAATGTGGGGGAAAATTAAAGTGCCTTGATTCATGTAATTCCAGAAAACGATTTTACGTAAATCTTATATTTACATTTGAAAATTTGAATAATTTTATAATCTTTCCTAACTTGAGTTCTTGAATTATATTGCATATTTAACTGAAGGAACAATAAAAATATACGATCTGTAGTTGTAAATGTAACTTATGTTGCCGAGATGTAATTTTGAATCTAGTTTTAGACAGCTACAAAAGTATTGAGACCAACTACAAAATAAATATGATATTATTACGGTTGAATAACGCGTGGCCTAGTGGTTAAGGTGTTGGACTCATGATTCGAAGGTCGTGGGTTCGATTCCTGGACCGGGCGATGTGTTGTGTCCTTGAGCAAGACACTTAATTTCACGTTGTTCCAGTTCACTCAGCTGAAAAATAAATGAGTACCAGCAAAATGCTGGGGGTTAACCCTGCGATGGACCGGCGTCCCATTCAGGGGAGAGTCTTGTACTCTCAGTCGCTTAACGCCACCGAAACCGGGATAAGCTCCGGCCTGATGGGCCTAATGGCTCGGGACAGACTTTAACTTTTAACTTTTAACGGATAAATAACACGCACCAAGCACAGAACAGACGAATATGCCATAAAAGATGAATAACATACACGTAGCTTCGGTCATAACGCATGCATATCATAGACATAGCAAGATAAAAACAGGGACTTGGCCCCAGTTTTACAATCATTCCTTAGCTAAGATTTTCCTTAACTTAAATTTAGCAATTTTTTGAAATCTCATGTTTGAACAACTGATGGATATTTCTGTCAAAACTAAAAAAAGATGTTTTAATCTAGAAGTAATCTTAAAATTGCCACCTTAAATTCCTGAATATCTTGAATATTAACAAAATTATAAAGATTTGAAATTTTGCAAGATTTAAGTGAAAGAAAATCTTAGCTAAGGAATGATTGTGAAACTGAGGCCAGTTGTTCGAAGCTTGATTAATTTAATCAGTGATTAACACAAATTTAAATCACCAATAAAAATTAACATATCAATATTGAATTAACAGTTTTAAAACATTTTGTTTCAATTTGATAAAATTCTATTCATTTTTTTGTGTTTTCAATAAAAATATTCGCAAAATATTTCATACAATGCTAAAACAAAATTTTACTACTGTAATCAATTGATTAAACTAATCAAGCGTCAAACAACTGGGTCCAGAAAATGCAATTAGCAAGGTACAGAACATATTAATATCATGTGCTTAGCAGCAGTCAGAATAATCAAGACCATGCCATATCAAAGAAATTGAAATTAAAACGAAAACCAAGACATAAATCAGAAACTGAGCTCAGACCACTAATTATATTAGCATGTATAATATGGAAACATTTTAGACATAACAATGCATGGTTTTGTCAGAATAATCCAATCATACCATATCTAAGAGAATGAAATTAAAACGGAAACCAAGACACAAATCATATGTACCGAGACCACTGATTGTATTATTGCAAAATTATGGACATAACAATACAATGCATTGTTTTGTTAAGTCGTAGTTGTACTTCAAGCTAAGAACATCTTGTCTCGCCACACCAAGTAAAGACGTGTATGTTTGGACACACAGTTGCTGGTTATTGTTATGTTTAAGGGCGGGTCGATATTTGAACATCTCCAATAAAATTTCAACCAGGGACCATAAGCTTAAAGGTTAACATTATCATTGCTTTGAAAATTATTATTACTTTATTACTTTGAATATTGATGGCCCTACATGAGTAGGTAAGGTCCTGGTTCATCACTTATTTTTCAATACCTTCTTATGTTAACTTTAGCATACCATTGGGTATTTTCTGATAATTGGTGTGAAAGAACAAACTTCACGTTCACACCAATTCCTCAACTAAGAGTTTTTCAACTTAAAACCTTGAGAAATATCAACAATCATTTATCATATGAAAAATGAGAAGTTTCAACAAATTAAAGTAATCTTAAGAGTGAGCTTCAATATGGCACCTTAACTGGGCCGGCCTCGTTTCACAACAATTCCTTAACTAAGATTTTCCTAAACTTAAATCTGACTTTGGTACCATAATTACTTTCTTAATTTCAAAGATATTTCGGAATTTAAGGTGTCATTTTGAAGCTTATAACATCTGTATTCAGATTCTCTAAAATTAACAAGTAGTTCGGAAAAAGATGGTCAAAATCAGCTAAATTTAAGTTAAGGAAAATCCTAGTTTAGGAATGATTGTGAAATCGGGATTTGAAGCCTAGTCTATCATTTACCTTTTCTTTACACTTTCTTACTTAAACATCGACATATTAATGGGTAATGTTCTGCTAATTTACTATCAGTGAACGTGAACAGGCCCAAGTTTCACAATCATTCCTTAGCTAAGATTTTCCTTAACTTAAATTTAGCAAATTTTGGTTATCTCTTTTTGGAACTTTTGATGAATATTTTTGTCAAAACTAAATGCAAATGTTTTAATCTTGAGGTGATCTTAAAAATAACACCTTAAATTCTCGAATATCTTGAAAAGTAACAAAATTATGAAGATTTGAAATTTTGCAAAATTTAAGATAACTAAAATCTTACCTGAGAAATGATTGTGAAACTTGGGCCAGGTCTTATGTGAATATCTAATAAAAAAAACATCATTTAAATATTTTATAACATTCTTAACGCATTTATTTCAGGCAAAGCTGATTATCAACAAATAAAAACATTATCAAATCTATTCTTAAAGCTTAATATGAAAGAATTTGACCAATATATTTTCTGTCAATTCTTATTAAATAATTATAAACTTTATATATACATCTAATCCACTTTAGATGGTCTGTCTTTCCGCCTGTGTTTCCTGTGATTATCAACACGGGCTGTTCCTGAGTTGCTGTTAATATCTTTTTCTGTGTTATTGTTAGTTTTATAAATTCTACTATATATAGATGTACAAACATACTGACCAATATTGAATAATACTTTCCATAACTGTAATAATTTTGTAGTGACCAGTGAGTGGACATAGAGCTCGGAATGAATTTGATTATACATCTCCTTTGTGAGCAAACGTATAACGCTAATATCCTTAGCAACGTCCACTGGTAACTCCGACTGTTTTGTCTGTGAAAACACATCAGCACCGAAAAGTAACAATAAACTTGATATTTGTAATGATCCACAAGCCGAGGCTGTGTGTAGAGGACTGAATCCGTGAACGTCCTGCGCGTTAACATCAGCTCCATAACTCAATAGAAGTTTTACAGCATCTAAATTATTACTTAACACTGCATGATGAAGGGCTGTAATTCCAACGTGATTGGGAAGATTTAGATTCACAATTTCACTTTTACTTGTTAAAATCCGAAATAATTCCTGTGTATCTCCATCTTGAATAACTGCATTTAGAACAGAGTCTGCCGGAAATGAAATCTTTCTTTGAGGTCCCGGCATTATATTTTTAATCTACGGCCTGGATACATTTTATCGAGGTATCCGTGAAGTTTATCACCACGTAACAAGCAACTGAAGCTTAACATTAGCACTACTATCCAATATTTGCTGAATTTATTACCACATGTGTAAACCACTCCTCACATTGTGTTGTTAAGTCGAAATAAGACGAAAAATAAGCTTAATGAGGATTCCTTAAATTAACTTTTTTCGCTAAATGATTTTTCATCCCGACGTTGCGTTGACGTGTGAATTGACCCTTGCTAAAACATATGGTCGTTAAATACCTATTTATAGTAACAAAACAGGTAGAGAGCAGGTAATACACATCCTTAAGTGATTAAATCCATAGTGAACACTAAGATATATTTCTATTTTTAATATACTCCACAGATCGTAACACACAAACTCCGTATCTTTAACTAATTTCTTCTAAATGCAAACCATGCCTTTAATCACAGTCCATAAAAAGATTATTAGAGTCCTGCTGTGTTTTCTTCTGTGTTCTTTATAACAATGTACTGATTATAAACACCGCATCATGCGTCTTAAACAATCGCTGTCATTCTTCGATTTACTTTCTCCCCTGAATAATAGATGTATGTAAAATAGGTTTATATACATATGTCATTAAAGTGTATATTAAATACTAAAGATATATCGCACAAAGTCCACAGCCGTCTTGAGACACAGACGAAGAAAATCGATGGGAAGGCTGGACTCTGAGGAGAGAACTAGGGGCACAATCGATTGTAAACTGCCACAGAAGATTTCACACAGTTTTAAGAAAGTTTATATGTGTGTGAGAAAGAATCCACTTAAGATGATTATAAATGAGGGATGGTTGATCTCTTTTTATACACCTAAATTTATGACTAGTGTAAGGTTATAAATTAAGTTTATAAACTTGATAAGAATTTAACTTTCTTACGTATTGATGCATATCTATAACTAAACATAGACGTAGGTTAACACTATCTACAACTTTGAATTATTACACTATCTACAACTTTGATCAATATATTTGAACAAAAATTTTAGTCAGGTTGACTTTGACCAAAGTTTGGGTGTTTATACTATCACAGTTTTCAGTCAAACCTCACACAGACGAATCTGTATGCGTACTAATAATTTTGCATAAATATTAAAACACACATAAAATTATTTTTTTAAACATAATAATATCATATCATATAAACCGTTATATTAACGGTACTGCTAATTGGTATGCTTCAAATGTGAAGGCTTGACCAAGTTTGACCTACATTTTGATTGGCTTAATCAAATCAACTTTGATCAAAGTTTAAAGAAAAATGGAGTGTAGCTCTTTACGGCCACAATTCTTTTGATAGTGTCATGTGCTACTTTTGAATTTTTATGAAATAATATAATTTAAAAGTAGCACATGAAATTTGACAATAGTGATAACCTACCTTAAGAGTCAACACTCGCAAATTAAGAACAAAAGCATTCTGAGAGCATCGATTTGTCTCTCGTGGATGATGTTAAGGATGGGGGCATTTGTCTCTTATGAGGCTGCTCTAGTTTTAAGAGTTCTCACGTGTACATTCAAGGAAAAATAACATCTTGACTTTCATAATAATGGATCGTACACGGCTAGAACCCTGACCTCTCATATTCTGTGATAGCACTCTTCCAAATGAGCTGCCGTAGTGATAAATTATAATAAGGAAGTGCACGATATAGTCTCCAGTTGGTGATTATCATCCTGTCATTCTTAGCATGGTGGTTATTAAAACATTAAATAACATTGACGAAATTTCAAAGGACAAAAGGCTTAAACAATCATATAAACATGGTGGTTATTAAAACATTAAATAACATTGACGAAATTTCAAAGGACAAAAGGCTTAAACAATCATATAAACAACTGCCTATTACCTTAAGTCACGCATTCATTGATGTAATCTATTTATTCTAATGATGGTTTTAAAAATAACATTATGCTGAATACATATCAGTTCCGTATACATTATATTATTCTTAGTCTTAAGCAATATATTTGTACACTAATGAATCTGTTGCTTGAAATAGCTTAAACTTCCTTGTTTTAAGCGATTAGTCTATAATTTCAAGAAACGATAGAGGCGGAATTTCCCGGAAGTAAATGTCAAATACATGTACAATAAACCCAAATACGATTTAAAATAACATTAGTAATTTTTAACATTATTGTCAAAAACAACCTTCTAACGAATAACGGTGCGTCTAATCGCTAGTTTCGGTCATCACTCGGGCAGAATCTAGTATGAAAAAGTTGGTCAGTTCACTTGCTGTCGGTCATTCTTCTTTGGGTTCTTCTGTTTCCTCCGACATCAAACAATTGTCCACCTCGTCATTGGTGAATGAATCTTGCCTTTGCTGTAAACGTCATCTATGTAGTTTATGTTTTTGTTAATTACGACACAATAGAGTAGAGCGGATTAATTGTGTTTAAAAATGTAATATTCTTTCGCTTATATAGAGGAGATCTGCCCTAGAATGGTTTTGAAAACCGGATTAGTCGGGAAAAACTACCGAAATTTCTTAAGCTACCTAAAAACTTTCTCAGAAAATGTTTTAAAAACTAAAAGACTAGAGGCCCTGTGATGTGTTAGCGCGTACTTTAGACCCTTAACCACCGAAACATAGAATACTCTATTGAACAGAATACATATTGTTCAGTTGAAAATGAAATAAAATGATACTTTACACCGCCGGAAACTCTCAGCTAATTTTTATATCATTCCATACCTCCATTTATTACTAAGTGTAACTCAATGCATAACTTATTGATGATGGAAGAAGAATTTGCGGAATGAATATCGGGAATATGTTTTTGACGATGGATACGACAAAAAAGAATTGTGTTATAGTCATGACACAATATTGTTGACAAGCATGATTTCCCTGTATCAAAAATTATCCTGGATACATTTCACGTCTGATAGTTTCATGTTCCTTTCAATCTCAATGCTCGTGCGATGGGTATTGCTAGCTAAAATGGAAGTGCTTACCTCTCCAAAGCACCCGGCCTCACCTCCCTGGTGAGAGTTCACCTTAACTTAATTTGCCAGTTTTCATTTTTTGTTTGGAATTAAATAAAGTAACAGTAGGTAATAATTTCGTATTATTGTCAGAAATATGCTATAATTGTCTAAATTTCCTGAAGGTTAAAATTTGAAATTTCTCAAAAACTAAGTTATACTCCCTCATGCAAAGTATTTCCTTAGCTTAATTTGGTAAATATATATTTTGGTCCGATGTGTAGCTTTTCAACATCTTCAAAATAACTTTTGTTTCATAATTTTGGTCTCATAATTTTGGTCCAAGCATTACTGATGAAGAATTGTATTCCGAAGCGGCCGTCTAGTGCTGTAAAATTAAAACTGGTATAATATGTAATTTATATCACAGAAATTAAATTGACTACAGTTTTTACTGTTTACATCTTCTTTTATAATGCCGAGTTATAAGTGATATGTACATCCTGACTCGGTCGGCATTAATTAGTCTCAGACTTCCTTGAGTGTGGGATCAGATTTATAGATTGAACTTAAGTTGCAATCTGAGCCAGACTTTTCGGTATACCAATACACAATCTTGAATCATGAGAATGTCTTTTCTCTATTTTTAGAAATATGATTGGCATATTAATGCTCAATGCTTAAGGTATCGCGGAAACTTAAATGATCTATTGAGGAAAACCATATGTTCTAGACATAAATATATATATATATTTTATGGTTAGGTATTATCGTAGCAAAGAACAAAATAATTATTTATGAAAATTATAAGTGTAAACATGTAAAATAGAACACTTTAACCTGTTGTTAATGATTTTAAAATGATTAAGACAATGCATTTTATTCCGAAATAAATACCGTATAGATTTGGTATATTGTTTCAGATTGTTAGATATTTATTTGGACTATAATTATATTGCTCAACCGAATTAAATCGCAACGTATGTTATGTTCTATAGGTATATCCAACTTAGGTATTGCAGGTTGATCAAAATTTGATATACTTATTTAAGAAATTATTCCCCTTTATGATTTCAGAAACAGGAGGCTATACTTGATAATTAAATAATACGCGGTTATATGTCTTTGTCTTTGATATTCTGAATGCGGGTTTACAATAGAGTTAAAAAGTAACTCAACATACAGATATATAGATGACGTTCTGTCTCTTGACAATCCTAAATTTGGAGAATATGTAAATGTCATCTATCCTAGTTATCTTGAAATAAAGACACAACTGATTCCTCAAGTTCTGCTTCATATTTAGACTTAAACCTGGATTATGACGCACACGAAAGGCTACATTTGAAACTTTATGACAATTATGATGACTTCTATTTTTTTATCTTCAACTTTCCTTTTTTTTGCAGCAATATACATGCTTCTCCTGCTTATGGTGTATCTGTTTCCCAATTAATACGCTATGGTAGAGCTTGTTCCCACTACTGGGACTTTGTACAACGAAGGAGGCTGCTTGCAAATAAATTGTTTACTCAGGGATATTGCTAGCCTAGGCTTATCAAGGCCCTCAAAAAGTTTTATGGCCGTCATCACAGTATTGTTGACAAGTTTGATGTCTCTGTGTCCAGGATTGCCCTGGATATATTTGACGTCTCATAGTTCCATGTTCCTTTCACACAATTTTGATTACATACGTGGCGGGTGTAGCTAGCTAAACAGGAGGTGCTTACCCTTTCGGAGCACCTGGCCTCACTTATCTGGTGGAAGTTCACGTGTATAACCTAACTTGTCAGTTCCAAAGATTTTACTTTGCTTCTAGATTGTGATTCGGATATGGATTAGTATGTTTGTTTTTGATTGATACATGTAATCTAAATACCAATTTACCATGCTGTTTCTTATTTTTCCCAGGTTTCATCTTTGACCTTTGTCTGATTCAAAATATCGTAAGGGTTTAAGGAAAGAAATAAAAGTTTATGAAAATGAGCTGCGGTTGATTGAAGTTGTTCATCTAGTCAGTTCATCACGCCAACTTCCACCAGGGAAGTAAAACCCGCTGCATCGAGTGTAATGAATCAAAAACAAACATACTAATCCAATGTCATTTTGTCTGTCAAATTTGAGATTGAAAGGAACATGAAAATATTGGAGATAAATATATCCAGGGTTTTTTGGATAAAAGGACAAAAAATAAAAGTAATGTCGTTGACTGTCGTATAATAAAAATATGAAGACATTGATAAAGAACTATTTTACTAGTGTGCAACAAAAAAACCACATTTATCACATACACAGTGTTTTATATTCTGACAAATGAAGTAAAATTTTCAAAAGGTCAAAAACCTACTTGCAACCATACAGACAATAGCGACAATCTTTCTGTGAACACTGTATTATAACTACATAAAAAATGACATAATAATTGTTTATAGCCGATCTCACGATCAGATTAGATGATAAATCATTCATAGATTCAAAGTGACCTTTTAGATTAAAATCAATTAATCAAATGCCTAGACATGGATTGGTTCGTTTGTTTTTGACATAACGTTGCATTTATGTCAATAATTTATGTGCTTGTATAAAAGTACCACACTATGATATATAGTAATGGTATTGCACTTACCTATAAAAACAAACATAAAGATCAATATTAAAATGACAATCCTAAGAGCAGAGTTTAAACTTTGAAAGTTGCAAATGTAGTTAAACATTAAAAACTCCCACGAAGGAATTGAGGCCGGTTGCTCCGAAAGGGTCAGTACCCCCTCCTGGTTAGTTTGGTTGACTTGCAACTAGTAAAACAGAATTGAGAAAGAAACATGGATTTATCAGGCATCAAATATATCAAGGAGAATTTTGGATACAGACACATAATCCTTATCAACAGTTTTGTGATGGAGGCCATAAAACTTTTAGAAGGTCTAGACAACACTAGGTTTGTAATATCCCTTAATCAAAAAATATTTGTAAGCAGCTTTATTAGATGTATAATGTTCCAGTAGAAAAAGCTTTACCTAAGCGCATTAACTATGAAAAATAAACCATAAGCATAAGAAGAAGATATTTCGTTGTATAGAATAGACCAATTGACAATAGCAAGATTGAATTGATTACGTTTGTCACATAATTGTCAAATATAACCTTTCTTCGGTGTCATTATATTCGGTCGTATACTTTATTTTAAACTCGCTATGATAAATCACCTTTCACATAACCATTAAATTTAGAATTATTAAAAGAATGACAAAACTAGTACAAGCTTCTTCTTCGATGATGATAGCTTATGTTGCATTCTACATATGCATATTTGTATTCAATTGAAACCTAATCAAAACATATTGTTTACAATATAATTTAAAATTGTTAGTAAAAGTGATGTTCCTATTTTAAGATACTTGATATATTGATAAACATGTTATATACAATATAATGTAACCTTTCTATTCTAATATGATTGAAAAAGATCAACATCACAATTTTCTAAGTATATTAAACCCATCCCGAATTGGAAACATTCGTGCGTTTATACGGCTTTCGTTTCCGATTTAATTAATGTTTTTCTCTAGCGTATGTATTAACTGATCTATATTCGGCATATTTTTGTAAATCATGTCATGTGATTTTGTCATATGGTTAAAAATCAATGATCAGATTTTATCATATTACAAAAAGTCATTGCTAAATTTCGTGGAAAAAAATGAAAAGAAAACCACGACATTAATAATATTTCGTGTCATGAATTAGCATAGACAATTTTATACTGATCAAAAGTCAAACATAGATCATCCATCGTATTGTTCTGTTGACGACATTGTTGTGTCACGATACAACGACAGGAAAGAGAAGGTATGGTAAGACCCCCCCCCCCCCCAAAAAAAAAAAAAAACATTACTTGTTAGTATTATTGTATTCTCCCGTATTAATTTACATATTATACCAGTTTGAATTTTACAACACTAGACGGCCGTTTCGGAATACAATTCCTCATCAGTAGTGCTTGGACCAAAGTTATGAAACCAAAATTATTTTAAAGATGTTGAAAAGCTATCCAAAGGACCAAATATATATTTTACCAAATTAAGCTAAGGAAATACTTTGCATGAGGGAATATACCTTAGTTTTTGAGAAATTTCAAATTTTAACTTGCAGGAAATTTAGACAAATATAGTATATTTCTGACAATAATACGAAATTATTGCCTACTGAGTTGGTGATATCCTCGGGGCACCAGCCACCAGCAGAGATATCGACTTAAAAATTGTTAGATGTGTTTTCTTAAACAATTAGATAGTAAATTAAGCGTTTGCAAGTAAGTTATCTCGTTCAAAACATTTTGCGACCTCTGAATCCAATCGGAGAAACTTTTTGATACGATATAATTTTTGTAGCAATATCTAGTTGGATCAAAACGTTGCACAGCATGACAGTGGACAAAAGCTTACGAATGGTGTATTATTTGCCAGCGGAAGCTGTTTCCATTACGTTTTTATGAAGTCATCAATGATGTAATTTTTCAATAAAGTTACTTTCCCTAATAAAGCAATCAAATCGACTTTATATCTATGATATTAGACTGAGTAATTAGGTCATTAGATAATTAGAGATTTATATTTATATCTGTATGTCCGCTTGATTTTTATTATTTGAATTTTTTATTTTCAACATTGACTTCATACGCTGCGGATGTAGCTAATTAAAATTGAGGTAGTAAATAACCGGAGCAACCTGCCTCACTTCGATAGTGGAAGTTCGCTGTTTTTACTTAGCTTTTGATTTTAACATGGACAAGTATATTTATGTTTATTTGCATTTAATTTACATTATACATAATGTTCAGGATATTGTCATTATTTTTGTCTTAGGTACTATTAGATTTCAATTTAATTCCAACATAAAACCACCTGTATAGCAAGTTATAGAAATCATTCAGAAATGAAACATTATTTTTGATGAATAAGCGATACACATTGAAATAGGATATAATATTGTATTATAATAACTTCGTCTGATCATCGTAAAAATGCAATATGAGAATTCATATGCATTTACAAGGTACAAGAACGAAGGAATATGATACCATATATCTCTGTTTTTATTTGCAATTCTGAGAAAATAGTTTATTTATAGATAATAATTGTATAGAACAAATACAACGGAATGTAGCCAAAAGAACATTTGTTCTTAATGCAAATGCAACTATCATATACAGTTCATACCTGTCAATAGTTAAACACTGAGCTAACGGAAAATCACAGCTCGATAGTCAAGCATTCGAAATAAGGCTAAAGCATACCGACAGATATATAGCAGATGTCCCAATATGTGGATATTTAGATAACGAGGTACCCTTATTAGTCGTTAGCTTAGTGTTAAATTTTCGACAGATATGTACTGTATATTGCCTGTAATAATTCTATACATGACACAAGTAAAGTAAAATAAGGCATTACATATTTTATTTTTATTACAAGCTTATCTAACACACGCTGTTTGAAGGATGATCTTAAAGCTATAGTAAACTTTTTAATGTTTAATAGTTTTTTGGTAAACTGATACACATGTTTTAGGTAAATCTATGTACAAATTTTATAAATAAATAAACTAATCACAGACATAACGATCCATGTACAAAACAAAACCAAAAAAAAAAAAAAAAAAAAAAAAAAAAAAAAAATAAAAAAATAAAAGAAAACTGCCAAAGTAATGTTTTTGTCACATATGAAATCAAATACTCCAATAGCAAATTCAACCAAGGACATGAAACAATAAACAGATGTGAAAGAAACAAGCAAACAAAACAAAAAGAAAATAGACATATTGGGACCATTCATCATATAAATATCTAAAGTCCTTACTTGATTTATGTTAAAATTGTGTATAGTGGTGCGGTAAAACTAGTATTGGCATCCAACATCCATTCCGCTTATTGTACAGCCAGTGGCAAATAGATACTCGTAAAAACATTTATATCATAGATTTATGAAATCCAACCTAGATTTGCAGTGGTTGTCCGTAATAGAGTATGTGCTTTAATTAGTTGTTCCCTCTTACTTGTGTTTCGATTGATTCTAAAAATATCATTGAAATATGATTGACGTATACGGATCAAGACAAATGGTATCGGAAGACATTTCTCTCCAAAGCAATCAACAAATAATCTTAAAAACAGTAAACGGAATAATCATATTCTACAGTTTCATTGCGACTTTATAACATTTTACCTTGTTAACTTAGGGGATAATCCTATCAAAAATCATTTAAACCAACATACAGATATAAAGATGATGTTCTTTCTTTTCATTATCCGAATGTCATCTATCATAGTGAGCTTGAAATAAAATATACCACTCATTGTCTTAGTTCTGCTTCATATTGAGATTTATACCCCACGTATGACACCCATGAAAGGCTACATTTGAAACCGTATGACAAACGTGATGATATATATTTTTCTATTGTCAAATTTCCAATGCCTTACAGCGATAAATCTGGTATGACACCCACGAAAAGCTTCATCAGAAAATGTATGACAAACGTGATGATATATATTTTTATATTGTCAATTTTCCTATTCCTTACAGCAATACATCTGGTATGACACCCACGTGAGGCTACAACAGAAACTGTATGACAAACGTGATGATATATATTTTTCTATTCTTTGCAGCAATAAATCTGGTTCTCTAACTTATGACGTATTTGTTGATGTATTGTTTTAATAGTTAATAGGCTATGGTTTATCTTGTTTCCACTACTGGGTCTGTAATACAACGAAGCAAGCTACTTACAAATAAATTGTTGACACAAACATATTGCAAGGCTAGACTTATCAAGGCCCTCAAAAAGTTTTATGTGCGCTATTACAATATTGATAAGTATGATGTGTTTGTATCAAAAATTACCCTGGATATATTTGACATCCCACTGTTCCAGGTTTTTTGTTATTCTCAATATTGGTTCCAAGCGTTGCTGTTGAAGCCAGCTTAATAAGGAATGCTTAAGCTTTAGGGCATATGTCCTTATTTATTTCGTGGAAGTTCGCTGTTTAACTAAATAGGCCAGTTTACAAAGATTTTACTTTGTTTTTTATTGTGATTTTAAAATGTTTGTTTATTCTAGAACAAAACAAGGTCAAATGTTCGTCCTGACGGGACAAATGAAATGTTGATTTAATATTTATTTAAACTACAGTGTTTATATGAAATTATAGTTTTGATCATAAAAAGAAATTATAATGCAAACATTTAAAAATTTAATAGTATGTTACATATAAAACAGTAGTCGTTTGTATAAAACCGTTTATATTTTGCAATCTATGTAAATATAACATTAAGAAGGAATTATTTAAATTTCAGTCTTTATTTTCAAAAGTAACAAAGCGGTTTCTGAAAAGATGTTTGATGAACTAGAACCATAGCTGATAATATGACCAAACAGAATGTCGATTTATCTCTTTACAACGCTGTTGGTAACATACCGATTTATTCAGCGTCGTCAAATAAGCACTCAACCGATTAAAATAGGTAACTTAATTGGCCATATAATCACTTTACCTTTTGTTGATTCATTATTTAATAAAATAAATAACAGAATAATGCTTATGAAATTTTTAAGTAATTATGCTTTTTATGGGTTAATGATTGTAAAATAAAACGGATAGTTGGAGCCCTTCAATAGCACCATTTGACATCTTTGGTGTCAGTCCAAAAATCTTGTTTGGCTGTTTTTGTCATTAAATTGAATTGTGTACTGTCGTATTCTTTGTCAATTTAGCTTCTTTCATGCTTTCATGCATTATTTCAATTACAAATTCCAATCGTCCATTTTATGTCATACACAATACCGTTAGTAGATGACGTATTATAAACACTTTAAAATTTACTAATTTTATATTATCACAG
Source organism: Anadara kagoshimensis (assembly GCA_021292105.1). NCBI lineage: Eukaryota > Metazoa > Mollusca > Bivalvia > Arcoida > Arcidae > Anadara > Anadara kagoshimensis. The sequence goes on along the minus strand of CM037858.1, from coordinate 9,419,545 downwards.
AAATACAGATGAAAAATTAAAAAGAACCTGCAAAATTCAATTCCACTTTATATTTCTTACAAGTTGGAACAATATCTGATATCGCATTTTGTTATTATACTTGCTAGTTTTGGATTATTTTTTAATTGCACATTCAAATTTCAATAAAAAACATTCTAGTCAGTCAATGTCAAAATCACAATGTTAAAGCAAGGACGGGACCTTTTTAACTGACAACATTCACCAAAACATTTAATTAAATGGACCTAAATATTATGAACGAAATTTTTAGGTTCACAATATCATGTAATAGAGACAAATATTTCACCAAATTCACAATAAGCTACAGGGACCCATTTCCATTTCATGATAAAGCATCGCGATCCGATGATGTAGGTGTTAAAGTAGTGTCTTTAATATGATATATCTATGCACGACCATACTATCGTTAGTAGAATAATTGATCTTTTATGTTTTCTATCTTTTGTACCTTATCATGACTGAAAATTCAATTACCAAAATGAACCATTTTTTGGTTTACCTCATACAATGAAAACGTTTACAGATTGAGATATGTAACAATGTCAATGTTGTATATTAGCAAAGCAGTACGCACATATCAAAGACGGTAATTCGTGGGCCTATTAACTAATGAAACACAAACATACCGATTTATGTTATAATATTAGTTGTTATACTAATATTCGCTTCACGACGTGTGTGTTGCCAATATAATACTTAGGATAGAACGTAATACCAGACGCGTGTTCTTTTCATTATTATTATTATTATTATTTTTTATTATTACACATTATGTATTCCAAGGCATTGTTAAAAATGTTATTAAAGATTGAAACAATCATCGTTTATGAAGAGAAACTAAAAACAGACGTATAGATAACAGTTAATATTATTATCGTAATTATTAGATGTTCAATCTATGCAATATTCGTTTTTGTTACTGTTTCAGATACTTAAAAGAGAGAGAGAGAGAGAGAGAGAGAGAGAGAGAGAGAGAGAGAGAGAGAGAGAGCTTTCAGTGATTTTAGTCCAACATTCACACTGATTACTATGTTTTCTCTCTAGAACAGATTCCTCTCTCTCTCTCTCTCTCTCTCTCTCTCTCTCTCTCTCTCTCTGTGTGTGTGTGTGTGTTCTCAACGAGTTCAGTAAAATAGTAAGCATTTTAGAAGATAGAGAGATAGTATCATTATTTCATGTGTATGATTCTTAAATTTAATAAATAAATTATAATAAGTGACTTACCATTTCAGCTGATCTATCTCCTGTGAAAGTTTAATGTACTACGTCTGTGTATGTGAATAATTGAGGCAGATAACATCACACAATATAAATATATTTGTATACAGTGTAAATATAGTTGTCATTTGGAGCAGGAAGAAAGGTGGCAGGCCTATTTGCAAACACACTCTTTTACAGGAGCTGATGTTGAAGTCTTAAGTTAGCGTTATGATTACCAGTCTTCATCAACGATGTTACGATATGTTTTCAGGATAACCTAGGCATTTCATCATCAATGACATCAACAACACAGAAATATCATGTATCATATCACATAACATGACAATGTCTTGTAACTAAGTGTTTTGTTTCATACAGGTGATAAGAGCCCTGATGATTTCACTAAAATTGTGTAATATCAGTTGAACCAGCCCCGATAGTGCTGGTGGTTTATGGAGATACATCACATGATTATTTAGTTAAACATGACACAGATTGGTTTCACTCTTGAAAAGTGTCACATCTTTAACAAGTTGAATTGATTACAGTCATTTCCATTTTGAAGTGTTTTAATTACTTTGAATCGTGATCGTGCCTCAACTTCAAAATCTATTCCATTTACCGATGTAAATGATTTTAATCAAAATGCACATATCTGAATCTATTTTCATTCTGATTGAGAGTTTTATTACAACAAATAAGAAGGCAACAGGTTGTAGAAAACTTTCCGTTTTATCTGCATTTATATGTTTCCTAGTTAAGAACATTAATGAATACAATAAAAACATTTATAGGCTAATCCTGTTTGAAATTACAAAGTATAAAATATTGATTTCCTTAAACTCTCTTTTAAGTTTTATCTTTCTCTTGAATTTTATTGTCTTGGTCACGCATGTATCAGTTTAAAGTGCAACGTAATGCCATCTACATATTATACATTTAAGTCCTTTATATGCTTTTTCTTAAATTCTAAATTTTACCATGTATTTCTCCATTTTTATCGATTGAAATATTTAGGACTTCGTTAAAATATACATATACTTTTGTTTTGAACTTCGGAATTTTGCATACATTTCTCATTTATATTGAATAAACATTGAATATTACAGGGGCGGATCCAGAGTCTTGGTGAATGGGGGGGCACAAGTATGCGCCAAAGGCTTTTTTCAGTACAAATGGTGCAATTTCCTGCATTTTGAACACTGTCGAGCGTCCTTTTTACCTCGCATTCAAAGTGGATCTAAACCAGTTCAAAAATTGTAATATTAACAATGGTGGCTATGAGTGTCGGTGAGTTCATAATATCTTTATCGATATATATCTATCAACTGTACTGTCGAAATTTGTCGCCGTCCGAGTAACTTGTATTGTCGGTCTGATCTGTCGAGGTGTAGTTGTGCACCGCAGATCCAGACAGACTCTTTTTTGCGTTATATTAGAGTTCGTTCGACCTTTGGAAGTTGTAGATCAATACGTCGATCCATCGGAGGGATACCAGTGTTTTGATTTAATTTGGTCGATAAATGGATGAACGTGGTCTGGGTGATCCAGTTTGGCTCATCAGTGGAACGTCTTTCTGTTTGAATCCCGGTCCTAAGTTTGATTGAACATTGATTAATGGGGTTTAACTTCTAAGTCAATAACATTTCACTTATATCGAGACGTCACCAGCTATAGGTGTAGGTGCAGAAATATTTACCTGTGCTTTGCGGTGATGGCATTATGCAGTGAGGGTTCTTTATCATGCCACGCCTACCGTGACAAGGGGCCTCGGTTTTTAAGGTTTGTCTAAAAGACCTGCACTCATTTTTTAATACCGAGCGAACAGTCGCTACACTTTTTCAATTCTTGGGTCAGACCTGACCAGAGACCAAACCCTCGACCTCTTTGACTTACATGGGAGCAAGCAATCTACCAACTGACCTGCCTGCTACATATACCGAAGGGGTAGGTCCCCTACTACCACCACCCTTTTTCCACACTTGTTTAAAATGAACTGTATGACATCCATCTGAACGTTCAAGTTAATTTTATTATATTATTAGTTTTAAAATGACTAGTTACTCAGTTTCATCATTGTAAAATGCGCATTAAAGGTGCACCGAACACAAGAATCTTGTCACTAGAAAAAAAAACCACTGATTATTTTAGACGGATTTGTTCCGTAAAGCCGATAAACGGACGAATAGAATAAAAAGTCAAATGAGACAGATTTTTCCTATTAAAACCATTTAAAAATAAAAATGTACAAAAATTGTACAAAAAATTGGACTTTTATATGGAAAAATAGAACATCATGCTATAAAAATATACAAAAAAAAGATAACCTTGTGAGCTAAAAATTAGTTCTCTCTCTCTTTCTCTCTCTCTCTCTCTCTCTCTCTCTCTCTCTCTCTCTCTCTCTCTGGCCATGTCCCTTGGTTTTAAAAGGTAAATTAGATGAATTCACGTATGATTAATGGAATCACTCTTCGTGGAAGTCTCTTAATTAGTGTTACTAATTAACGTTATCTAATGATATTACCTGGTTTCTTTCACGCCTCAGTGATCAGGTAAATAACATCATCACCTAAGACTTGTCAGTACTACCTGGATTTTTTATGCTTCAGCGAACTGGTAAATTACATCATCACCTGATTGCAATTTCCTACCCGTGTACACGAATTAATTAATCAGTATCACTAATTAACTGGTCATTACGCTGATTGATTGACTATTAGCTGTGAGAGAGGGGAAAAGTAGGGGCAACTGGGGGCACGGGCCCCCTGTGCCCCCCCCGCTGGATCCGCCACTGTATTAATTAGTAAAGGAATCCATTCTTACTATCTGCAAATGACGTCACAATCAAAATATCAAAAATTATAGTTACATTAGGTCATCACGAAAGCATATTTACCTTGTCTTTACAAATGTCAGTTTGTCCGAGGTAGGAGAATAATTCCATCCTGTACTTGTTGCTATTGTTGATATTTGGGGTATTGGACGAGTATAAGTATTTTTTTCGTCAAAGAACTTGCTTCAACGATTTCTTGACATTGAACACTTAAGTTGGATTCTTTAACTGTACTCCGAGAACTATACAAAGTATGACCCCTAGCATCAGTACGATACTTGTTCAATTTATAGCGTAAGACTTTTGATTGACAAAATCATCTTTAATAATTTAGATTATTCTGTAACAAATGTTCTAAGGTGTCTTGTTACGTGGCTCTGTTCTAGTTTCTTTCTTTCATCTTTGATAACTTTTTGAAGATCAGATAAAGTATAGATTTTTCGCTTTAGAAGACAACATTTTAGGATTTCCAAGATACTATAATCTATTGGAGCGCAATCGGGACTTTTTGACATCCACTCAGACGGTGTAATGTAACCGACTTAACATTTCTTCAAAAATTCAATTGATTTTCATACGTATGACTAGACGCCTAGAGTTTTGATAAAACACCATATCATTTTCATGGCCATTAAACTATCTTGGAACATCTTTGTTACAAAATGGTTTAAGAACAGAATTGATGCAACAGTCCAAATTAACTTTAACTCCTCTTTTTGCTCTTGATGGATCCGGATGAAACCTCGATATTATTTTTTGTAGTAATTTTGTATCCTTTAATTCTTTTCCACACAAAAACATGATAAATAGCACGAAGTTTTGTGACTTGATGTAGTCAGTTTCCAACAATATTTCAACAAGGTACCAGAGTCATTAAGTTTCGACTTCATCAACCTTTTTTCTTTCAAAAAAGACCCATTCTGTTTTCTAATGCCCCAATATTTCCCCAGTTTTGAAGTTATGTGTTCATATTTGATCAAGGTTTGATGACACTCTAGTATTTCTTAGATATGTAACATGAATTGAACAGTTTTTACAATTCATTTGCCATTTTTAATAGTCTAATAATGTTCAATCATTGTCTTTTATCTACGTTAGATGCACCATTATTACCAAAACAAATGCTTTTATTACAATAAATATTGCTTATTCGCCTTTCATTTTGATTGAACATTGTAGAATGAACATCATTGTTACAGCCAAAAAGACAATGACATATCTGAAACAGTAATTTCCAAATATAAGGTTACCTGTTAAGGTTTTAGGTTTTGAAAATGCTTTGTACCAGTCTAGATAATCAATCACAAATATTCCTCCTACCCATAGAAATGTAGTAATTAGATAGTCACACTTCTAAATCTAAAAGCATTTTGAAATGTTCTTTAAAAAATTGACATAAGTGGAACATTCTTAAGACCTTCCGGGTTTAGTTTTGGATTTCTTCATTTTTGTAAAAATAAATACACCCTCTAGTTCCCATCAGGAATAGCTTTTATACACACAGACTATTTGAATTATATAAGTGTTTCAAGTGACAGGTTAATGTGATGATTTGGCCTTATTCGTGGTCGCTCGAGCAAATTACATTGTATTTAAGTGTAGTTGGGAATAATCAAATCTCATCAAGTTTCATAAAATTGAAACAGTAATGTCTGAAATCTACCTGCAAAGCACAACTCATCATATACCATTATGTCTTCATTTCAGATATTTGTGTTGTCGGTAGATATAAAATCTTATATCTTAAAGTACAACTAATGAGAAAATGTATTCCGAGACGACCAAGTAGGGCTGCAACATTGAAATTAAAAATTACACACTTAATTTTTCACCGAACAATAGCTGTAAGTGAAGTAGCACGAAATCATTTGTTGTATATTTTTCAGTTAAATCTATTTTACAGTCATTCTCTCTCAATTCAATTTTTCTTTACCCCTTAATATAGGTATAGATTCATACTAATTATAGTTTTATATGTTATTGTCATACTTTGTTTGACTGGTTCTCTTATCCACATGTACCTGTGTTTAACGCAACAAAAATATAAGACCCCAAGCCAATAAAATCCAAATCAAACTTAATTTTGCTCATTTTACTTTAACCATTATATACATACTATTGTCCAATAAAACTAGATAAATCTCCTGTGGCTGTCTATTAGACTATTAATTTTAACCATATTTTTTAAATGTGTTGTATTTTCTCAAAGTATGTGCAAAAACTAAATATTATTTAAAAAAACTGAATTCTAGACCTTGAAGGAAAACTTAATGATTAGCAAATTAATTTAACGAATTTAAAAAATATACATACTAATCCACAATCCTAAGATAAAGTAAGAACTTTCAGTCTGGCAAATAAGGTTAAACACCTGAATTTTGAGCAAGGAAGAGAGGCTGGGTGCTCCGGAAGACTAAACACCTCTAACTAGCCAGAAAATCGAAAATTGAGAATAAATGAACATGCAGCTCCTTTTATTTGTTTGATTTAATGAGCATTGTTGTCATCAAAATTTTGCTGATATATCTTGATATAATTGGTGATTTTAGTTCTATGTCTTCTCGTTCTCAATGTTTTGTTTTCCAACGTTGCGGTTGTAGCAAGCTAGTCTTGAGGTTCTTACCCTTTTTCAGCTCCCGGACTTATTTTCCTTGCGGGAGTTCTCGTATTTTATTTAATTTCCAAGTATTTTAAGTCCATACGTTTATTTTGGATTATAATATGAGCATGGACCGGAATGTTTGGTTGATTTGAATGCATTTTATAATTGTTTTTGTATAAGTGATATAAATGAATTATATCTATGCTGCATTACACTATTACAATACATTCTCTGATGTTTAATACGTTTTATACCATAACTATTTAATAACAGGGCAAAATGACCATGGCCTAAAAGTAAAACAAATTGTTGATTTGAATATTAATTTACCTTACTTAGCGAAAGCTCTTCGAATTCAGTGATTTCGTTGCTTTAAAGAGGTAGGCAGTGAATATATGGCATAGATGTAGAGCTTAATGAGTATTTGATTCTCTATAACATGGATCAATTTACTACTTTTAATGCTATTTAAGTCTTTCAAAACAAAACAATTTCACAAAGTAATCTACACAGATAATAATAATGATACCCTAGAAATAAGAGAAACCTGCAGATAGAAATATGTTGCTTGTTATTTAATTCAAAAAGTTAACATTTAATCACGTGCTGAAAGGTAATATGTAGATTCAGGATAACACCTGTGTATAAAGACAATGTAAACCATACATAAACAGCAATCAATTGTTAGCTATCATTAGATGTTTATCATTATTTATTAACAAGATGTATTAAACGCTTTAGTAAAAAAAGAAGAGAGAGAGAGAGAGAGAGAGAGAGAGAGAGAGAGAGAGAGAGAGAGAGAGTGTGTGTGTGTGTGTGTATGTGTGTGTGTGTGTGTGCATTTTAATTTTTAGGGATCATGTATAGGTTCATCTATTTTTATCGCTGACTACGTTATGTAATATTATGGTGGTAGCAACATATTTAAACAACAATTATTCGCTTTCATAAGATTTTATCATTATTTTATACCAAGATGTCGAGAATATATATTACGAGAGAGAGAGAGAGAGAGAGAGAGAGAGAGAGAGAGAGAGAGAGAGAGAGAGAAGAGACAAAGTGTGTGTGTGTGTGTGTGTGTGTGTGTGTGTGTGTGTGTGTGTGTGTGTGTGTTATTTAGCGGGTATTTATTATAATCCTTGACTATGCACTACATTGTTATGGTAATATTTCATCATTCTACTTTGTCGTTAAACCATATCATTTTCAACGAATACATCGTGTTGATATATGTGTCGAGTCTTGTCACACTAAAGTTTTTAAACCTATAATAGTAGAAATAAAAATAGTGATAAATTATGAATGCAGCAATAGTTTAACATTTTTTATACTTTTAACAGTGAAATATTGTCTTAATCATTAAAAATTCTTAAAAGATGACTTACCATTCCAGCTGCTTCTGCAAGGCTTAATATCACCTGCGTTGATATTAGTAGTACGTTGGTGTAAAAAGACGTATGTCCCCAATAATAATGAAAACATCACACAGTATACACATACATGGTGCAAAAAGAGTAAATACTACTCATCTTTTATAACAGTAATGTAAAATAAGGTATCATACAATGGCACTTCCTAGATACAAATGCAGAAAACCCAATCTTGAAGTTTCTCCGCCTTGTGTAAACGTTATTACTCACTTTATAACATACATCTATATCTTCACAGGATAACCTAGTCATATTCACCATCAATTACAACATATTACATATTAGACATAGTAACCGCTTATATATGTTAAAATTCTTAATATCACTTTACACAACAGTGGTTTTTTTGAAAGTTCGGATTAGACCAATGATAACATTTCTAATAGTTTCGATCACGACCGTATATCTGTTTATGAAGTGCATTATGTCATCATGTTAAACATGTAATTAGCATGTAATAAGTTTGAACTGATTACATTCAATTTTACTGAACATGTAATTACCATGTAATAAGTTTGAACTGATTACATTCAATTTTACTGATAATTGAAGTTATCATTGTTGCGTCTCATCCATTAACTAGATGATTATTATCAGTACAGCTCATTTGATATAAAATGATCATTATTTCTTAACTCACATCATAAGTGCGATTACATGATAATCATTAATTAGAAATACCATAATGGGATTGAAAGAAGGGTGAGATAAAGTGAACCTGTTACTCCAGACTATGTCCGTTTGTAGTTCAAAAATGTAATGGATAAGTTTTGGTTTAAGTTTTATTAAAAATTGAAATGCCATTACTACTTTGACATACATTAGTTAAATAAATGTGCATTTCACAAATTTATACGCATGTGTACACATTCCATGGCAAGTTAGGAAACGTAAGTAATTTCAATTTTATGTTCACATTTGGTCATTCAACCGCTTAACTGCATAATTATTTCCGGTTTTCTTGTTTCTAACCATTATGGGGATAATATTTATACTAGGTAATAATTAAAAACCCACGATAGACTTCACATCCCTGGTGGAAGTTCTATGGTTAAACTTTAATTGCAAGTTTTAAAGTTTTCATTTCGGTTTTGAATTGTGCTTTGAACGTGGAATGGTAAGTTTGTTTTTATAAACATCATGCTCTGATTTTAAGATTGTTATAAAAATTGTATTTTTAGCGTATGCGTAGACATGGATTAGTTTGTTTGTTTTTGATATAACATTGCTTTTATGTCAATAATGTGTCCTTGTATGTGTTGCTATACTATGGCATATAGTAATGGTATTGCGCTTACCTTCCAAAAATAAATACATCTAGCAATGTTAAAAAAAATAATCCAAAAAGCAAAGTTTAAACTTTGAAAATTGCAAATTGAATTAAACATGTGACCTTCAATTAGCTATAGGAAAGTGAGGTTGGGTGCCCATTAAAGGTAAGCACGCCTTTTTTATCTATGTTAACTAAGTTGAGAAGTATGATGTCTCTGTATTCACAATTATACTGGATACATTTGCTAGTTCCATGTTCTTTTCAATATCAATCTTGATTACACATTCAGCGAGTGTAACTAGCAAAACAGAAAGTAGTTACCTCTCCAAAGCACCCGGCCTCACCATCCTAAATTTGCCGGTTTTTATTTTTCTCTTTGAAAATTAATAAAATAAAACACAGGAGAGATATTCATATTATAGATCTTGACTGTAGTTTGTTCTGTGTACATCTTTTTATAATGTTGAGTTATATAAGTGATATGTACATCTTGACTCGGTCGACACTAATTAGCCTCAGACTTCCTTATGTGTGGGATTTGATTTATAGATTGAACTTTAGTTACAATCTAAGCCAGACTTTTCGGTAAACCAATGCATAATCTTGAATCATAATATTGTCTTTTTTCTAATTTTAAACATATGATGGACACATTAATACTCATTAATTAAGCTATAGCGAAAACCATATATTCTAGAAACAAAGTAATATTACATAGTTAGGCAATACGGTAGCAAAGAACAAAGAAATTGTTTAGGAAAATTATAAGTGTAAACATGTATAAGAGAACATGATAAAGTAAAGTTAGTAATATTTAAATGATAAAATTAATGTATTTTCGATCAAATACCATACATTTATTTATGTTACTAGTATATTGTTTAGATAAGTAGGTTTTTATTTGTACTATATACTGCTCAGTCGAATCAAATCGTCATCAATGTCCTCAAAATATGCTATGCTCTGTGGGAAAACCGACTCCAGTGATTGCAGGTGGATTTCAATTATGATATACTTATTAAAGCAATTATTCCTATCTGATGTCAAAAACATGGCACACTAGATTATTCGTTTTTCCATGAACCTGACGAGCTAATGAATCCTATTCTTTATAAACTGTTTGATTTTCCATTGGTATATTCGTTTTTGTTTGCATTTATTTAAGCAATTTTCCGCTATAATTTAAGAAACAAAAAACAACAACGTTAATAATGGATCCCAACCAAATATAGGTTAAGTTTCACAATTATTTCGTTTTGATTTTAGAAACGGGCATACTAAACCATTTGTTTCCCCGTGGCATATGGTAACGATACTACCTTAGATTTACCATACGGGAGCACGCGTTTTTGTTTAGCCGCATGAGAATAAAATGTGTGATACTACACTTTTTATAGAATAACAAATTAGCCACAATATTTTTTTACATTTGAATGATCTACCTACTGTAAAATAATACGCGGTTATATGTCTTTGTCTCCTGATATTCTGAATGCGGGCTTTACAATAATGGTGAAGAGTGATTAAAAAATGTAATACTTATTTAACATGTTGTTTCTTATTTTTTCCAGGCTTCATCTTCGACCTATGTCTGATTCAAAATGTCATAAGGGTTTAAGAAAAGAAAGAAAAGTTAATGAATATTAGATCCAGTTGATGAAAGGTGTTCATCTAAGAATCACGCAAAATTCCACCAGAGAAGCCAAACGTGAGTATGAAAGGAAGTATTGGGCGTCATATAAATCCAGGATTTTTGCAAACAGCGATGAAGAATGGCCAGACAACAAAAGCAAATATTAATATTAAACTGTTTAACTAGTGTGCGAGAGAGAAAACACATAGCTTACTCACGCTGTGTTTTATAGTTTGACAAATAATCTTAAAATTACAAAAACATAAGCAACCACACAGACAATACAAACAAACATTGTGTGAACACTGCATTATAAATACAGAAAACGTGACACAAATAATGGTTTATACCCGCTCTCACGAGGATTACATGGTGAAATATTTATAAATTCAAAGTGAGCTTTTTAGATTGAAACCAATTAATCAAATGCTTAGACATGGCTTGGTTCTTTGTTTTTGACATAACATTGCATTTATATCAATAATATATGTGCTTGTATGATAGTGCCATACTTTGATATATAGTAATTGTATTTACTTACACAAACATATCGACCAATGTTCAAATTATAATCCAAAAGGCAGAGTTTTAACTTTGAAAATTGCAAATTTAGTAACACTTGTGAATTTCCGTCAGGGAAGTGAAGCCTGGTGTTCTGGGAGGGTCAGTACCTTCCCGTTAGTAGGGTTACCTTGCCACGTGTGAAAACAAAATTGAGAAAGAAACAAAACACTATTCGAAATCAAATATATATGGGATACTTTTATACAGAGGCATAATCCTTGAAATCTAAGAAAACATACTGTTTACAAGATGATTTTAAATCGTTAGTAAATGTGATGCTGCTATTTTAAAGTATTTGATTGATTGATAAACATGTTATATAACCAATAATTGTAAACATCATTTTCTAATATGATTAAAAAAGACCAACATTACAATTTTCTAAGTATATTAAACCGATTCCAATTTGGCAACACTTGCGCGTTTATACGGCTTTCATTTCTGATTTAATTAGGGTTTTCTTTAGCTTGTGTATTAACTGATCACTATGTAGGTTGTGATTCAGCATAGCTTTGCTACAATTTTGTACTGAACAAAGCGAAACATAGATCAAATACTTGTCCTCAGTTATTATTAATCGTATTTTGTTCTGTTGACGATATTGCTTTGTCTAGATACACAGGAATGAATGAGTAGGTATGGTAAGACCCCAAGAATTTACTTGATAATATTATCGTGTCATATACCACTTTTGAATTTAAGCATAAAATACATTAAAAAGTGGTATATGACAATAATAAAATACATTCAAAAAGTGGTACATAAAAATAGTATACTCCCGTATAATACATTGTTAAACGTGTCTTCTAAAACAACGTAATAATAAATTTAACATTTACAAGTATTTTATTTCGCTAGACACATTTTGCGTCCTCTGGATCCAATTGGAGAATGTTTAGGTATTATATAATTTCTATAGCAATATCAAGTTGGAACAAAACGTTGCACAGAATTACAGCGGACAAAAGGTATAAAATATTTATTGTATGGTATTATGGTATTATTTTTCATTTTCTCTCAATACAGTAGCGGAGGCTATTTGCATAACGTCATCAATAATGCAATTTTAAGATATAGTTACTATCTCTTATACAGCTATCAAAGCGACTTAATATTCGTCATGTATGTAATTAGATATTTAGAGACTTATGTTCATTTTGGACTGGAATTATTTAACTTTTTCATTCTCAATATTCATTTGAGTGTGGTGTAGCTAGCTAAACATTAGGCCCTTACCATTTGCGTGTTTTTCGTAGCTTTTGATTCAGACAAGGAAGAGTAGATATATGTTTGATACATTTACATTATACACATATATTCAAGGTCAGGTAATTATTTTCGTATCAGGTACTACTAAATTTCAATTTTATTCCTACATAAAACCAACTGTATATCAACTTTTTAGAAATCATCTAGAAATGAAACATTATTTTAATGAATAAGCGGTACAAATTGAAATAGTATATGGTATTGTATTCTAATAACTTTGACTGATCATTACACATTACAAAATGAAAACTCACATGCATTTACAAGGTACAAAAACAAGATGACACTATATAGCTCTGTTGGTATTTGCAATTTTAGGGAATAACAGAGTTATTTATAGATAATAATTGTATAGAACAAATGTAGTCTAAAGAACATGTATTCTTAATGCAAATGCACTAAAATACACAGTACATACCAGTCAAAAGTATAACACTAAGCTAACGAAAATGAGTTAAAGCTATGCTGCCTAGCAGGCGAGATATTGCGAGCTTGAGACCGAAAAGGTGCCGAAAGATAGACGGCTTTTGAAAATTTGTCAATAAATAGATAATTGGGGACGTAGATAAGCTGCCAATTAGGCACTTTTTCGTTAGCTAAATGTTAAACTTTTGACAGGCCTGTACTGTGTATTGATTTTAAGAATGACATATTTGATTTTCATTGCAAGATTATCAAACACATGCTGTTTGAAGGATGGTCTTCAGAATTTTGTAAAATGTTGTAAATATTTTGTAACATTCTATTCACTGATAAACACGTTGTTAGTATAGTCTATGTACAAATTATGTAAAAAGAAAGCCTGGAAACCAAAACAGACCTGGAGAAGGCTGAACTGGAAGACCTTGGACTAACCGGGGGGTGCAGGCACAAAAAATGGCAAAGGACAGGGTGAAGTGGAGGCAACTTGTTGTGGCCTTATGTCCCACCAGGGACGAAGAGGATAGGTAGGTATAGGTAGGTAGGTATGTACAAATTTATAAACGATATGAAATAGGAAAAATAACAAACGTTTTGCTTTCCAATAACCAATGTAATCTAGAAACAAAACAATAAACAGATATGTAAGAAACAAGCAAACTAGACAAAAAGACGCATCTTTTATTACCACTGATCATATAAATTCCTAAATCATTGATAGATTAATATTAAATAGTATATAGTAATGGAGTTATTCTAAAAAGTGAAGTTCGAACACCCATCCAACTTATGTACAGCTAGTGTCAAAGTTCATAAAGTTGGACAATGACATTTACACCAAATATTTGTTAAATTCAACCTAGATATAATACATTCACCAAATATATTGTATCCGCTTTTATGAGTAGTGTTTTTGGATTGGGTATGTATTGATTCTGCAACATCTTATTAAATTTTATGATACCATTTATCATCAAAGTAATGAAGTTGATAGTAAATATATTTTTGTGTCATAACCTTTGTGTACTGATTAAGGAGATAGACATTACAATTGTTCTTTAATTTGTGTAATGCAAAATATCATTGAAATATGCTTTATCACTCAAGATAAATGGTTCGAAAAAAATGTATTTCTCCGAAACAATCAAGTGAGAATTTGAAGTTCAATGACCAGGACATGGATTTATGTCATATAATGTCATATTGGAATATTTTGAACATTCAAAATTCCCTAATTCGACAAACAATGAACCTTGTAAAAACTGGAGAGAAGGCTAAAGTCAACATTCAGATATTTAGATAATGTTCTATCATTTATATTCCTAAATTTGGAGACTTTGTTAATGTCATCTATCATAGTGACCTCAAAGTAAAAATGATAAATGATTCTCGAAGTTCTTATTCATGTTTAAACTTATACATGCCGATGGTGACATCCACATCAGGCTACATTTGAAAATGTATCACAAACGTAGTGATTTTACTTTTCAATTTCTTACTTTCCTTTTCTATGCAGCAATATCTGTTTCGACTGCTAATGTTTTTTTTTTATTTTAACAGGGGCGTCATAAACGCGTCACTAAGTAACTATTATACGCCTGAAGATTGCAAGATGTATTGCATGAAAGCGTGTGTGAATACAAATTATTTATTTGTTTCTACCATTATATTTTATATCTCTTATATTGATATATAATCGTTTATTTATCTACATAAATATAACATTAAGGAGGCATAATTTAAATTGCAGTTTTTTATTCTTAATTACAAAAGTAAGAACTAAGTTTTTAAAAGGATGTTTGATGTACCAGAACTTAAGCTGATAATATGATCAAACAGAATGGAGATTGGGCTTTTCACAACGCGGTTGGGAACAAATGGACTTATTCAACATCGCCAAAAAGGCTCTCATCCGATTAAAATGGACAACTTTATTGGCCATATAACAATTTTATCTTTCTTTGATAAATTGTATGATGAAAAAGATTTTTCTATTTTTTTTAAAAGTAATTATGCGTATTAATGGCTTAATAGTTTTAAAATACATCGGATGGTTGGAACCAATCCATAGCACCACTTGACATAAATCTATAAATTAGTGCCCCCCTGCAACTCTTATAGTGAGTGATTTCGAAGTTTGCTTTGTTTTGATGTTTCAGTCATTAACTTGTATTGTTCACTGTCGTATTCTTGGTTCAGTTAGCTTCTTTCATACTTTCGTGTATGTTTTTTCAATTTTAAATTTCAAGCTTCCATTTTATGCTATGTGCAATACTGTTCACCTTTGTAGACGGCGAAATATGAGAAAAACCTTTATTATTGACTAATTTTGTATTCTGACAAAAATGGAGATGTTAGATAAAAAACACTTTGCAAAATTCATTTCCACAGTATATTTATAACGTGTTGGAATTCCATGTACCATCGCATTTTCTAAAGATGCACATTCAAAATAGTTACTACAATACATGTTAGGTTTTAAACGGATTTAAATATGTTTTATAATATCAACATAGATAGTCACTTATTTCTGCTACGTGATATGGAATCGTGATACATCTATATAAGTTTTAAAGGGATGAAAGTGATCTTAATATCATATATCTATGTACAATCATACTAACGTGAACAAATTGCTAATACAATATTTTCTGTGTTGAATATTTTTAACTGATTTGTTGGTTTTCCTTATACCACGAAAACTTTAACAGATTGCGATATGTAGCTGTACCAATGTTCTGTAATAGCTAAACAGTGCGCATAGATCAAACACTCTATTCCATTGATCCATTAACTAATGAAACGCAAAGATACCGATCCATGTTATAATATTAGTATTTATACTAATATTACCTTCACGACGTGTGTGTTGCCAATATAATACTAAAGATAGGATAGACTCTAATATCAGACGCGTGCTTTTGTTTCATTATTATTATTTTTATACATTATGTGTTCAAAGAACATTGATAAACAATGTAATTATACATTTATACACTTATTTGTTTATGAAGACAAACTCAAAACAGACATGTAAATAACAGTTAAATTTTGTTATCGTTATTTTTGGCTGTTGTTCCTATTTCAGATACTTAACGAGAGAGTGTGTGAGAGAAATAGAGAGAGAGGTTTGATTTACATTTAATATAAGTCCAATATTTAATCCAATATTCACATTTATTACTATGTTTTATATCCTATGGAACAACAAACCTCTCTCTCTCTCTCTCTCTCTCTCTCTCTCTCTCTCTCTCTCTCTCTCTCTCTCTCTCTATCTCTCTCTCTCTCTCTTTATTCTCGACTAGTTCAGTAAAAATATTAAACATGTTAGAAGATGAAGGGAGAGTACCATTATTTCTCGTGTACGATTCTTAAATTTAATAAACAAAATTATAATAAGTGACTTACCATTTCAGCTGATCTATCTCCTGTGATAGTTTAATGTACTACGCCTGTGTATGTGAATAATTGAGGCAGATAACATCACACAATATGAATATATTTATATACATTGTAAAAGTTAATATAGCTTGTCATTTGGAACAGAAAGAAAGGTGGCAGACCTATTATGCAAACACGCTTCTTTAACGAGAACCGAGGTTGAAATCTTCACCACCTTCAGTTAGCGTTATTATTACCAGTCTTTATCAACAATCTTACGATATGTTCTCATGAGAACCTAGTCAATTCACCATCAATTACAAAAGATATACAGTAACATCATGTATAAATAAGGCTTCGTATCACATAACATGACAATGTCTAGTAACTTAGCGTTTTGTTTCATACAGTTGATAAGATTCCCTGATAAATTTACTAAAGTTGTGCAATACTTACATGTACAGTTGAACCAGACCCTGATCGTGCTGATGGTTTATGGAGATACATCACATGATTATTTAGTTAAACATGACAACATATTGGTTTCACTCTTGAAAAGTGTCAAATCTTTAACAAGTGGAATTAATTACAGTCATTTCCATTTTGAAATTTAAAGTGTTTTAATTACTTTGAATCGTTGGTCGTGTCTCAACCAAAAAATCTATTCCATTTACCAATGTTAATGATTTTAATCAAAATGCATATATTTCAATCCATTTTCATTCGTATTGAGCGAGTTTTATTACAACAAATAAGAAGGCAACAGGTTGTAGAAACACTTCCGTTTTATCTGGATTTATATGTCACATTAATGAATACAATAAAAACATTTATAGGCTAATCCTGTTTGAGATTACAAAGTATAAAATATTGATTTACTTAAACTCTTTTTTAAGTTGTATCTTTCTCTTTCATTTTAATGTCTTGGTCACGCATGTATCAGTTTAAAATGCAATGTAATGCCATATACATATTATACTTTTAAGTCCTTTATATGCTTTTTCTTAAATTCTAAATTTTTCAATGTATTTTTCCATTTTTATCGATTGAAATATTTAGATGTTTGTAAAAATATATATATACGTTTGTTTCTAAATTTCGGAATTTTGCATACATTTCTTATTTACATCGAACAAACATTGAATATCAATTAGTAAAGGAATTCATTCTTACCATCTACAAATAACCTTACAATCAAAATATCATAACTTATATTTACATTAGGTCATCACGAAAGCAAATTTACCTTGTATTTAGAAATATCAGTTTGTCTGAGGTAGGAGAATACATTGTAATTCCATCCCGTACTTGTTGCTATATAAGATATAGATATTTGGGGTTTTGGACGAGTATAAGTATTTTTTCGTCAAAGAACATGCTTCAACGATTTCTTGACATTGAACACTTAAGTTGGATTGTTTAACTGTACTCCGAGAACTATACAAAGTATGACCCCTAGCATCAGTACGATACTTGTTCAATTTATAGCGTAAGACTTTTGATTGACAAAATCATCTTTAATAATTTAGATTATTCTGTAACAAATGTTCTAAGGTGTCTTGTTACGTAGCTCTGTTCAAGTTTCTTTCATTCATCTTTGACAACTCTTTAAAGATAAAATAAAGTATAGATCTTTCGCTTCGGAAGACAGCATTGTAGGATTTCCAGATACCATAATCCTTTGAAGCGCAATCGGGACGTTTTGGCATCCACTCAGACGGTGTAATTGACCTAACGTTCCTTCAGAAATCCAATGTTTTTTTCACACGTTTGACTAGACGCAGTCTTGATGAAGCACCATATCATTTTCATGACTATTAAACAAGCTTGAACCATCTTTGTTAAGAAATAATTTAAGAACAGAATTTATGTTATAGTCCGAATTAACTTTAACACATATTTTGGCTTTTGATGGATCCGGATGAAACCTCGATATTATTTTCTGTAGTAATTTTGTATCCATTTATCCTTTGCCATACAAAAAAATGACAAATTTCATGAAGTTTTGTGACTTGATGTAGCCAGTTTCCAACCGTATTTTGCCACACTCTTAACTTATAATATACGAGGTACCAGGGTAATTAAGTTTCGACTTCATCAACTTTATTACTTTCAAAAAAGACACATTCTGTTTCCTAATGCCCCAATATTTCCCAAGTTTGGAAGTTAGGTGTTCATATTTGATCAAGGTTTGATGACACTCTAGTATTTATTGGATATGTAACATGAATTGAACAGTTTTTACAATCATTTGCCATTTTAAATAGTTTAATATTTTCAATCATTGTCTTTTATCTACGTTAAACGCACCATTATTACCAACACAAATGCTTTTATAACAATAATTATTGCTTATTCGTCATTCATGAGATGAGATCTTGATATTATTTTCTGTAGTAATTGTGTATCCTTCCATCTTTTTTCCATCGAAAAAAGTGACAAATTACATGAAATTTCCAGTTTCCAACCATATTTTGCCAAATTCTTAACTTATGATATACGAGGTACCAGAGTAATTGGATTTCGACTTCATCAACCTTTTTTGTTTCCAAAAAGACCCATTCTGTATTCTAATGCCCAAATATTTCCCAGTTTAGAAGTTATGTGTTCATATTGATCATGGTTTGAATAACACTCCTGTCTTTATTGGATTTGCAACATGAAATGAACATTTTTTCACCACTCATTTGTCATTCCAAATGCTTTTATAATTTTCAATCATTGTCTTTTATCAACGACAAACACACCATGTTTACCAACAAAATGCCTTTATAACAATAAACATTACTTAATAACCATTCAATTTGATTGAACACTGTGGACTAAATACCATCATTGCAGCCAAGAAAACATTGACATATCTGAAACAGCAATTTCCAAATATAAGGTTACCTCTTAAGATTTCAGGTTTTGAAAATGCTTTGTATCAGTCTAGCTAATGAATCACAAATATTCCTCCTACCCATAGAAATGCACGAATTAGATAGTCATATTTCTAAATCTTAAAGCCTTTTAAAATGTTCTTTCAAAAATTGATATAAGTGGAACATTCTTAAAACCTTCCGGTTTAGTTTTGGATTTCTTCATTTTTGTAAAAATAAATACACCCCTAGTTCTTATCAGGAATAGCTTTTATACACACAGGCTATTTAAAATATATAAGTGTTTCAAGTCACAGGATATTGTGATGTTTTGGCGTTATTCGTGGTGGCTCGAGCAAATTGCATTATATTAAGGTGTAGTTGTGAATAATCAAATCTCATCAAGTTTCATAAAATTGAAACAGTAATGTCTGTAATCTACATGTAAAGCACAAATCATCATATACCATCATGTCTTCATTTCAGATATTTGTGTAGTCCGTAGATATATATATCTTATATCTTAAAGTACAACTAATGAGAAAATGTATCCGAGACGTCCAGTAGGGCTGCAACATTAAAATTAAAAATTACATACTTAATTTTTCACCAAACAAGAGCTGTAAAGTAGCACGAAATCATTTGTTGTATATTTTTCAGTTAAATCTATTTTACAGTCATTCTCTCTCAATTCAATTTTTCTTTACCTCTTAATATAGGTATGTATTAATACTAATTATAGTTTTATATGTTATTGTCATACTTTGTTTGACTGGTTCTCTTATCCACATGTACTGTGTTTAACGCAACAAAAATATAAGACCCCAAGCCAATAAAATCCAAATCAAACTTAATTTTGCTCATTTTACTTTAACCATTATATACATACTATTGTCCAATAAAACTAGATAAATCTCCTGTGGCTGTCTATTAGACTATTAATTTTAACCATATTTTTGAAATGTGTTGTATTTTCTCAAAGTATGTGCAAAAACTAAATATTATTTAAAAAAACTAATTCTAGACCTTAAAGGAAAACTCAATGATTAGCAAATTAATTTAACGAATTTAAAAAATATACATACTAATCCACAATCCTAAGATAAAGTAAGAACTTTCAGTCTGGCAAATAAGGTTAAACACGTGAATTTTGAGCAAGGAAGAGAGGCTGGGTGCTCCGGAAGACTAAACACCTCTAACTAGCCAGAAAATCGAAAATTGAGAATAAATGAACATGCAGCTCCTTTTATTTGTTTGATTTAATGAGCATTGTTGTCATCAAAATTTTGCTGATATATCTTGATATAATTGGTGATTTTAGTTCTATGTCTTGTCGTTCTCAATGTTTTGTTTTCCAAAGTTGCGGTTGTAGCAAGCTAGTCTCGAGGTTCTTACCCTTTTTCAGCTCCCGGACTTATTTTCCTTGCGGGAGTTCTCGTATTTTATTTAATTTCCAAGTATTTTAAGTCCATACGTTTATTTTGGATTATAATATGAGCATGGACCGGAATGTTTGGTTGATTTGAATGCATTTTATAATTGTTTTTGTATAAGTGATATAAATAAATTATATCTATGCTGGATTGCACTATTACAATACATTCTCTGATGTTTAATACGTTTTATACCATAACTATTTAATAACAGGGCAAAATGACCATGGCCTAAAAGTAAAACAAATTGTTGATTTGAATATTAATTTACCTTACTTAGCGAAAGCTCTTCGAATTCAGTGATTTAGTTGCTTTAAATAGGTAGGCAGTGAATATATGGCATAGATGTAGAGCTTAATTATTATTTGATACTTTATATCATGGATCAATTTACTACTTTTTATGCTATTTTAGTCTTTCAAAACAAAACAATTTCACAAAGTAATCTACGCAGATAATAATAAGGATGCACTAGAAATAAGAGAAATCTGCAGATAGAAATATGTTGCTCGTTATTTAATAACAAAGGTAACATTTAACCACGTACCTATAGATAATATATAATTCAGGATATCACCGGTGTATAAGGACAATGTAAAACACACAAACAGTAATCAATTGTTGGCTATCATTAGATGTTTATCATTATTTAATAAAAAGATTATTTAACGGTTTAGCAAAGAAAAAAAAAAGAGAGAGAGAGTGCGTGAATTTTAATTTTTAGGGATCATGTATAGGTTCATCTATTTTTATCGCAGACTACGTTATGTAATATTATGGTGGTAGCAACATATATAAACAACAATCATTCGCTTTCATAAGATTTCATCATTATTTTATACCAAGATGTCGAGATTATATATTACGAGAGAGAGAGAGAAAAAAAGTGTGTGTGTGTGTGTGTGTGTGTGTGTGTGTGTGTGTTATTAAGAGCGTATTTATTTTAAATCCTTGATTATGCAATATATTATTATGGGGATATTTCATCATTCTTATTTGTCGATAAATCATAACCTTTCCAACAAATGGTGATAAATTATGAATGCAGCAATAATTTAACATTTAATACTTTAAACAGTAAAATAGTATGTCTTTAATATCAAAAATTCTTAAAAGGTAACTTACCATTTCAGCTTCTTCTGAGAGGCTTAATATCACCTGCGTTGATAGTAGTAGTACGTTTATGTAGAAGGATGTATATTTCCGTTAATATTAATAAAACCATCACACAGTATACGTATATTTAGTATAAAAAGAGTAAATACTACTCGTTTTCTGTAACAGTAATGCAAAGCGAGTTATCAGACATATTATGTAAAGATACTTCCTAGATAAAAGTACAGAAAAACCAATGTTGAAGTTTTCTACGCCTTGTGTGAACGTTGTTGCTCGTCTTTATAACATACATCTATATCTTCACAGGATAACCTAGTCATATTCACCAACAACAACAACATTTTACATATTAACGTAGTAACCACATGTAAATGTATCAATTTTTCATATCACTTTACACAACAGTGGATTTACGAAAGTTCGGATTAAACCGGAGATAACATTTCTAATAGTTTCGATCACGACCGTATATCTGTTTATGAATGCATTATGTCATCATGTTAAACATGTAATTAGCATGTAATAAGTTTGAACTGATTACATTCAATTTTACTGAACATGTAATTACCATGTAATAAGTTTGAACTGATTACATTCAATTTTACTGATAATTGAAGTTATCATTGTTGCGTCTCATCCATTAACTAGATGATTATTATCAGTGCAGCTCATTTGATATAAAATGATCATTATTTCTTAACTCGCATCATAAGTGCGATTACATGATAATCATTAATTAGAAATACCATAATGGGATTGAAAGAAGGATGAGATAAAGCGAACCTGTTACTCCAGACTATGTCCGTTTGTAGTTCAAAAATGTCATGGATTAGTTTTGGTTTAAGTTTTATTAAAAATTGAAATGCCATTACTACTTTGACATACATTAGTTAAATAAATGTGCATTTCACAAATTTATACGCATGTGTACACATTCCATGGCAAGTTAGGAAACGTAAGTAATTTCAATTTTATGTTCACATTTGGTCATGCAACCGCTTAACTGCATCATTATTTCCGGTTTTCTTGTTTCTAACCATTATGGGGATAATATTTATACTAGGTAATAATTAAAAACCCACGATAGAATTCACAGTTTGGAAGTTTTATGGTTAAACCTTAATTGCCAGTTTGAAAGAAATCATTTCGGTTTTGAATTGTGCTTTGTACGTGGAATGGTATGTTTGTTTTCATAGACATCATGCGCTGATTTCAAAATTGTTATAACAATTGTATTTTTATCAAATGAATAGACATGGATTAGTTTGTTTGTTTTTGACATAACTTTGCATTTATGTCAATAATGTGTTCTTGTATGTGTTGCTATACTATGATATATAGTAATGGTGTTGCGGTAACCTACCAAAAAAGAACATATCTAGCACTGTTAAAAAATAATACAAAAAGCAAAGTTTAAACTGAAAATTAAAAATTGAATTAAACATGTGACCTCCAATTAGGAAAGTGAGGCCGGGTTCCCATTAAAGGTAAGCACGCCTTTTTTATCTATGTTAACTAAGTTGAGATATATGATGCCTCTGTATTCAAACTTACACTGGATATATTTGCTAGATCCGTGTTCTTTTCAATCTCAATCTTGATTATACACGCAGCGAGTGTAGCTAGCAAAACAGAAAGTACTTACCTCTCCAAAGCACCCGGCCTCACCTTCCTAAATTTGCCGGTTTTTATTTTTCTCTTTGGAAATTAATAAAATAAAACACAGGAAAAATATTCATATTATACATCTTGACTGCAGTTTGTTCTGTGTACATCTTTTGATAATGGCGAGTTATATAAGTGATATGTACATCCTGACTCGGTCGACACTAATTAGCCTCAAACTTCCTTATGTGTGGGATCTGATTTACAGATTGAACTTTAGTTACAATCTGAGCCAGACTTTTCGGTATACCAATGCAAAATCTTGAATCATGATATTGTTTTTTTTCTCTAATTTTAGACATATGATGGACACATTAATACTCATCAGTTAAGCTATCGCGAAAACCATATATTCTAGAAACAAAGTAATAATACGTAGCTAGGTAATGTGGTAGCAAAGAACAAAGTAATTATTTAGGAAAATTATAAGTGTAAACATGTATATGAGAACATGATAAAGTAAAGTTAGTAATATTTAAATGATAAAAGTGATGTATTTTCGATCAAAATACCATATATTTATTTTTGTTACTAGTATATTGTTTAGATAATTACATATTATACCAGCTTTATTTTTACTGCACTAGACGGTCGTTTCGGAATACAATTCCTCATCAGTAGTGCTTAGACCAAAATTATGAAACCAAAATTATTTTGAAGATGTTGAAAAGCTACCCAAAGGACCAAAATATATTTTTCCAAATAAAGCTAAGGAAATACTTTGCATGAGGGAGTATACCTTAGTTTTTCACAAATTTAAAATTTTAACTTGCAGGGAATTTAGACAATTAAAGTATATTTCTGACAATAATACGAAATTATTGCCTACTGAGTTTGTGATAACCTCGGGGCACCAGCCACAGCAGAGATATCGGTTCAGGGGTGTAAATTACATATTATACCAGTTTTATATTTACAGCACTAGACGGCCGTTTCGGAATACAATTCCTCATCAGTAGTGATAAGTAGATTTTTATTTGTACTATATATTCCTCAGTCGAATCAAATCGTCACAATGTCCTCAAAATATGCTATGCTCTGTGGGGAAAACGACTCAAGTGATTGCAGGTGGATTCCAATTATGATATACTTATTTAAGCAATTATTCCTACCTGATGTAAAAAACATGGCACACTAGATTATTCGTTTTTCCATGAACCTGACGGAAAATGAATCCTATTCTTTATAAACTGTTTGATTTTCCATTGGTATATTCGTTTTGTTTTGCATTTATTTAAGCAATTTTCCGCTTAATTTAAGAAACAAAAACACAAAATCAATAACGTTATATACTGGATCCCAACCAAATATAGGTTAAGTTTCACAATTATTTCGTTTTGATTTTAGAAACGGGCATACTAAACCATTTGTTTCCCCGTGGCATATGGTAACGATACTACCTTAGATTTACCATACGGGAGCACGCGTTTTTGTTTAGCCGCATGAGAATAAAATGTGTGATACTTACACTTTTTATAGAATAACAAATTAGCCACAATATTTTTTTACATTTGAATGATCTACCTACTGTAAAATAATACGCGGTTATATGTCTTTGTCTCCTGATATTCTGAATGCGGGCTTTACAATAATGGTGAAGAGTGATTAAAAATGTAATACTTATTTAACATGTTGTTTCTTATTTTTTCCCAGGCTTCATCTTCGACCTATGTCTGATTCAAAATGTCATAAGGGTTTAAGGAAAGAAAGAAAAGTTAATGAATATTAGATCCAGTTGATGAAAGGTGTTCATCTAGGAATCACGCAAAATTCCACCAGAGAAGCCAAACGTGAGTGTGAAAGGAAGTATTGGGCGTCATATAAATCCAGGATTTTTGCAAACAGCGATGAAGAATGGCCAGACAACAAAAGCAAATATTAATATTAAACTGTTTAACTAGTGTGCTAGAGAGAAAACACATAGCTTACTCACGCTGTGTTTTATAGTTTGACAAATAATCTTAAAATTACAAAAACATAAGCAACCACACAGACAATACAAACAAACATTGTGTGAACACTGCATTATAAATACAGAAAACGTGACACAAATAATGGTTTATACCCGCTCTCACGAGGATTACATGGTGAAATATTTATAAATTCAAAGTGAGCTTTTTAGATTGAAACCAATTAATCAAATGCTTAGACATGGCTTGGTTCTTTGTTTTGACATAACATTGCATTTATATCAATAATGTATGTGCTTGTATGATAGTGCCATACTTTGATATATAGTAATTGTATTTACTTACACAAACATATCGACCAATGTTCAAATTATAATCCAAAAGGCAGAGTTTTAACTTTGAAAATTGCAAATTTAGTAACACTTGTGAATTTCCGTCAGGGAAGTGAAGCCTGGTGTTCTGGGAGGGTCAGTACCTTCCCGTTAGTAGGGTTACCTTGCCACGTGTGAAAACAAAATTGAGAAAGAAACAAAACACTATTCGAAATCAAATATATATGGGATACTTTTGGATACAGAGGCATAATCCTTGAAATCTAAGAAAACACATACTGTTTACAAGATGATTTTAAATCGTTAGTAAATGTGATGCTGCTATTTTAAAGTATTTGATTGATTGATAAACATGTTATATAACCAATAATTGTAAACATCATTTTCTAATATGATTAAAAAAGACCAAATTACAATTTTCTAAGTATATTAAACCGATTCCAATTTGGCAACACTTGCGCGTTTATACGGCTTTCGTTTCCGATTTAATTAGTGTTTTTCTTTAGCTTGTGTATTAACTGTCCTATTTAGGTTGTGATTCAGCATAGCTTTGCTACAATTTTGTACTGAACAAAGCGAAACATAGATCAAATACTTGTCCTCAGTTATTATTAATCGTATTTTGTTCTGTTGACGATATTGCTTTGTCTAGATACACAGGAATGAATGAGTAGGTATGGTAAGACCCAAGAATTTACTTGATAATATTATCGTGTCATATACCATTTTGAATTTAAGCATAAAATACATTAAAAAGTGGTATATGGCAATAATAAAATACATTCAAAAAGTGGTATATAAAAATAGTATACTCCCGTATAATACATTGTTAAACGTGTCTTCTAAAACAACGTAATAATAAATTTAACATTTACAAGTATTTTATTTCGCTAGACACATTTTGCGTCTCTGGATCCAATTGGAGAATGTTTAGGTATCATATAATTTCTATAGCAATATTTACTTGGGAAAACGTTATACAGATTACAGCGGACAAAAGGTATAAAATATTTATTGTATGGTATTATGGTATTATTTTTCATTTTCTCTCATACAGTAGCGAGGCTATTGCATAACGTCATCAATATGCAATTTCAGATATAGTTACTATCTCTTATACAGCTATCAAAGCGACTTAATATTCGTCATGTATGTAATTAGATATTTAGAGACTTATGTTCATTTTGGACTGGAATTATTTAACTTTTTCATTCTCAATATTCATTCGAGTGTGATGTAGCTAGCTAAACATTAGCCCTTACCATTTGCGTGTTTTTCGTAGCTTTTGATTCAAACAAGGACGAGTAGATATATGTTTGATACATTTACATTATACACATATATTCAAGGTCAGTAATTATTTTCGTATCAGGTACTATAAATTTCAATTTATTCCACATAAAACCAACTGTATATCAACTTTTAGAAATCATTCAGAAATGAAACATTATTTTGATGAATAAGCGGTACAAATTGAATTGTATATGATATTCTATTCTAATATCTTTGACTGATCATTACATTACAAAATGAAAACTCACATGCATTTACAAGGTACAAAAACAAGATGACACTATATAGCTCTGTTTATTTGCAATTTAGGAATAACAGAGTTATTTATAGATAATAATTGTATAGAACAAATGTAGTCTAAAGAACATGTATTCTTAATGCAAATGCACTAAAATACACAGTACATACCAGTCAAAAGTATAACACTAAGCTAACGAAAATGAGTTAAAGCTATACTGCCTAGCAGGCGAGATATTGCGAGCTTGAGACCGAAAAGGTGCCGAAAGATAGACGGCAGCTGTTGAAAATTTGTCAATAAATAGATAATTGGGGACGTAGATAAGCTGCCAATTAGGCACTTTTTCGTTAGCTAAATGTTAAACTTTTGACAGGCCTGTACTGTGTATTGATTTTAAGAATGACATATTTGATTTTCATTGCAAGATTATCAAACACATGCTGTTTGAAGGATGGTCTTTAGACTTTTGTAAAATGTTGTAAATATTTTGTAACATTCTATTCACTGATAAACACGTTGTTAGTATAGTCTATGTACAAATTATGTAAAAAGAAAGCCTGGAAACCAAAACAGACCTGGAGAAGGCTGAACTGGAAGACCTTGGACTAACCGGGGGTGCAGGCACAAAAAATGGCAAAGGACAGGGTGAAGTGGAGGCAACTTGTTATGGCCTTATGTCCCACCAGGGACGAAGAGGATAGGTAGGTATAGGTAGGTAGGTATGTACAAATTTATAAACGATATGAAATAGGAAAAATAACAAACGTTTTGCTTTCCAATAACCAATGTAATCTAGAAACAAAACAATAAACAGATATGTAAGAAACAAGCAAACTAGACAAAAAGACGCATCTTTTATTACCACTGATCATATAAATTCCTAAATCATTGATAGATTAATATTAAAATAGTATATAGTAATGGAGTTATTCTAAAAAGTGAAGTTCGAACACCCATCCAACTTATGTACAGCTAGTGGTCAAAGTTCATAAAGTTGAACAATGACATTTACACCATATATTTATTAAATCCAACCTAGATATAATACATTCACCAAATATATTGTATCCGCTTTTATGAGTAGTGTCTTTGGATTGGGTATCGATTGATTCTGCAACATCTTATTAAATTTTATAATACCATTTATCATCAAATAATGAAGTTGATAGTAAATATATTTTTGTGTCATAACCTTTGTGTACTGATCAAGGAGATAGACATTACAATTGTTCTTTGATTTGTGTGATGCAAAATCATTGAAATTGCTTTATGACTCAAGATAAATGGTTCAGAAAAATGTATTTCTCCGAAACAATCAAGTGAGAATCTGAAGTTCAATGACCAGGACATGATTTATGTCATATAATGCCATATTGGAATATTTTGAATATTCAAAATTCCTTAATTCGACAATCAATGAACCTTGTTTAAACTGGATTAAAAAGAATGTGACTAATCATTGAAGTCAACATTCAGATATATAGATAATGTTCTATCATTTATATTCCTAAATTTGGAGACTTTGTTAATGTCATCTATCATAGTGACCTCAAAGTAAAAATGATAAATGATTCTCGAATTCTTATTCATGTTTAAACTTATACATGCTGATGGTGACATCCACATCAGGCTACATTTGAAACTGTATGACAAACGTGGTGATTTTACTTTTTCAATTTCTTACTTTCCTTTTCTATGCAGCAATATCTGTTTCGACTGCTATGGTTTTTTTATTTTAACAGGGGCGTCATAAACGCGTCACTAAGTAACTATTATACGCCTGAAGATTGCAAGATGTATTGCATGAAAGCGTGTGTGAATACAAATTATTTATTTGTTCCTACCATTATATATTATCTCTTATACTGATATATACTCGTTTATTTATCTACATAAATATAACATTAAGGAGGTATAATCTAAATTGCAGTTTTTTTCTTATTTTTCAAAAGTAAGAACTAAGTTTTTGAAAGGATGTTTGATGTACTAGAACCATAGCTGATAATATGATCAAACAGAATGGAGATTGGGCTTTTCACAACGCGGTTGGGAACAAATGGACTTATTCAACATCGCCAAAAAGGCTCTCATCCGATTAAAATGGACAACTTTATTGGCAATATAACACTTTTGATAAATTGTATGATGGAAAAGATTTTTCTATTTTTTTAAAAGTAATTATGCGTATTAATGGCTTAATAGTTTTAAAATAATCGCATGGTTGGAACCAATCCATAGCACCACTTGACATAAATCTATACATTAGTGCCCCCCTGCAAGTCTTATAGTGAGTGATTTCGAAGTTTGCTTTGTTTTGATGTTTCAGTCATTAACTTGTATTGTTCACTGTCGTATTCTTGGTTCAGTTAGCTTCTTTCATACTTTCGTGTATGTTTTTTCAATTTTAAATTTCAAGCTTCCATTTTATGCTATGTGCAATACTGTTCACCTTTGTAGACGGCGAAATATGAGAAAAACCTTTATTATTGACTAATTTTGTATTCTGACAAAAATGGATGTTAGATAAAAAACACCTTGCAAAATTCATTTCCACGGTATATTTATAACGTGTTCGAATTTCATGTACCATCGCATTTTCTAAAGATGCACATTCAAAATAGTTACTACAATACATGTTAGGTTTTAAACGGATTTAAATATGTTTTATAATATCAACATAGATAGTCACTTATTTCTGCTACGTGATATGGAATCGTGATACATCTATATAAGTTTTAAAGGGATGAAAGTGATCTTAATATCATATATCTATGTACAATCATACTAACGTGAACAAATTGCTAATACAATATTTTCTGTGTTGAATATTTTTAACTGATTTGTTGGTTTTCCTTATACCACGAAAACTTTAACAGATTGCGATATGTAGCTGTACCAATGTTCTGTAATAGCTAAACAGTACGCATAGATCAAACACTCTATTCCATTGATCATTAACTAATGAAACGCAAAGATACCGATCCATGTTATAATATTAGTATTTATACTAATATTACCTTCACGACGTGTGTGTTGCCAATATAATACTAAAGATAGGATAGACTCTAATATCAGACGCGTGCTTTCGTTTCATTATTATTATTTTTATACATTATGTGTTCAAAGAACATTGATAAACAATGTAATTATACATTTATACAATTATTGTTTATGAAGACAAACTCAAAACAGACATGTAAATAACAGTTAAATTTTGTTATCGTTATTTTTGGCTGTTGTTCCTATTTCAGATACTTAACGAGAGAGTGTGTGAGAGAAAAGAGAGAGAGGTTTGATTTACATTTAATAAGTCCAATATTTAATCCAATATTCACATTTATTACTATGTTTTATATCCTATGGAACAACAAACTCTCTCTCTCTCTCTCTCTCTCTCTCTCTCTCTCTCTCTCTCTCTCTCTCTCTCTCTCTCTCTCTCTCTCTTTATTCTCGACGAGTTCAGTAAAAATATTAAACATGTTAGAAGATGAAGGGAGAGTACCATTATTTCTCGTGTACGATTCTTAAATTTAATAAACAAATTATAATAAGTGACTTACCATTTCAGCTGATCTATCTCCTGTGAAAGTTTAATGTACTACGTCTGTGTATGTGAATAATTGAGGCAGATAACATCACACAATATGAATATATTTATATACATTGTAAAAGTTAATATAGCTTGTCATTTGGAACAGAAAGAAAGGTGGCAGACCTATTATGCAAACACGCTTCTTTAACGAGAACCGAGGTTGAAATCTTCACCACCTTCAGTTAGCGTTATTATTACCAGTCTTTATCAACGATCTTACGATATGTTCTCATGAGAACCTAGTCAATTCACCATCAATTACAAAAGATATACAGTAACATCATGTATAAATAAGGCTTCGTATCACATAACATGACAATGTCTAGTAACTTAGCGTTTTGTTTCATACAGTTGATAAGATTCCCTGATAAATTTACTAAAGTTGTGCAATATACATGTACAGTTGAACCAGACCCTGATCGTGCTGATGGTTTATGGAGATACATCACATGATTATTTAGTTAAACATGACAACATATTGGTTTCACTCTTGAAAAGTGTCAAATTTTAACAAGTGGAATTAATTACAGTCATTTCCATTTCGAAATTTAAAGTGTTTTAATTACTTTGAATCGTTGGTCGTGTCTCAACCAAAAAATCTATTCCATTTACCAATGTTAATGATTTTAATCAAAATGCACATATTTCAATCCATTTTCATTCGTATTGAGTGAGTTTTATTACAACAAATAAGAAGGCAACAGGTTGTAGAAAACTTCCGTTTTATCTGCATTTATATGTCACATTAATGAATACAATAAAAACATTTATAGGCTAATCCTGTTTGAGATTACAAAGTATAAAATATTGATTTACTTAAACTTTTTTAGTTTTATCTTTCTCTTTCATTTTAATGTCTTGGTCACGCATGTATCAGTTTAAAATGCAACGTAATGCCATATACATATTATACTTTTAAGTCCTTTATATGCTTTTTCTTAAATTCTAAATTTTTCAATGTATTTCTCCATTTTTATCGATTGAAATATTTAGGACTTCGTTAAAATATACATATACTTTTGTTTCTGAACTTCGGAATTTTGCATACATTTCTCATTTATTGAATAAACATTGAATATTAATTAGTAAAGGAATCCATTCTTACTATCTACAAATGACGTCACAATCAAAATATCAAAAATTATAGTTACATTAGGTCATCACGAAAGCATATTTACCTTGTCTTTACAAATGTCAGTTTGTCCGAGGTAGGAGAATAATTCCATCCTGTACTTGTTGCTATTGTTGATATTTGGGGTATTGGACGAGTATAAGTATTTTTTCGTCAAAGAACATGCTTCAACGATTTCTTGACATTGAACACTTAAGTTGGATTGTTTAACTGTCCGAGAACTATACAAAGTATGACCCCTAGCATCAGTACGATACTTGTTCAATTTATAGCGTAAGACTTTTGATTGACAAAATCATCTTTAATAATTCAGATTACTCTGTAACAAATTCTAAGGTGTCTTGTTACGTAGCTCTGTTCAAGTTTCTTTCATTCATCTTTGACAACTCTTTAAAGATAAAATAAAGTATAGATCTTTCGCTTCGGAAGACAGCATTGTAGGATTTCCAGATACATAATCCTTTGAAGCGCAATCGGGACGTTTGGCATCCACTCAGACGGTGTAATTGACCTAACGTTCCTTCAGAAATCCAATTTTTTTTCACACGTTTGACTAGACGCAGTCTTGATGAAGCACCATATCATTTTCATGACTATTAAACAAGCTTGAACCATCTTTGTTAAGAAATAATTTAAGAACAGAATTTATGTTATAGTCGAATTAACTTTAACACATATTTTGGCTTTTGATGGATCCGGATGAAACCTCGATATTATTTTCTGTAGTAATTTTGTATCCATTTATCCTTTGCCATACAAAAATGACAAATTACATGAAGTTTTGTGACTTGATGTAGCCAGTTTCCAACCGTATTTTGCCACACTCTTAACTTATAATATACGAGGTACCAGGGTAATTAAGTTTCGACTTCATCAACTTTATTACTTTAAAAAAGACACATTCTGTTTCCTAATGCCCCAATATTTCCCAAGTTTGGAAGTTAGGTGTTCATATTTGATCAAGGTTTGATGACACTCTAGTATTTATTGGATATGTAACATGCATTGAACAGTTTTTACAATTCATTTGCCATTTTAAATAGTTTAATAATTTTCAATCATTGTCTTTTTATCTACGTTAAAACGCACCATTATTACCAACACAAATGCTTTTATAACAATAATTATTGCTTATTCGTCATTCATGAGATGAGATCTTGATATTATTTTCTGTAGTAATTGTGTATCCTTCCATCTTTTTCCATCGAAAAAAGTGACAAATTACATGAAATTTCCAGTTTCCAACCATATTTTGCCAAATTCTTAACTTATGATATACGAGGTACCGGAGTAATTGGATTTCGACTTCATCACCTTTTTTGTTTCCAAAAAGACCCATTCTGTATTCTAATGCCCAAATATTTCCCAGTTTAGAAGTTATGTGTTCATATTGATCATGGTTTGAATAACACTCCTGTCTTTATTGGATTTGCTACATGAAATGAACATTTTTTCACCACTCATTTGTCATTCCAAATGCTTTTATAATTTTCAATCATTGTCTTTTATCAACGACAAACACACCATGTTTACCAACAAAATGCCTTTATAACAATAAACATTACTTAATACCATTCAATTTGATTGAACATTGTGGACTAAATACCATCATTGCAGCCAAGAAAACATGACATGTCGGAAACAGCAATTTCCAAATATAAGGTTACCTCTTAAGATTTCAGGTTTTGAAAATGATTTGTATCATTCTAGCTTATCAATCACAAATATTCTCCGACCCATAGAAATGCACTAATTAGATA
Organism: Anadara kagoshimensis; assembly: GCA_021292105.1. Classification (NCBI taxonomy): domain Eukaryota; kingdom Metazoa; phylum Mollusca; class Bivalvia; order Arcoida; family Arcidae; genus Anadara; species Anadara kagoshimensis. The sequence goes on along the minus strand of CM037858.1, from coordinate 9,385,587 downwards.
GTCATATTTCTAAATTAAAGCCTTTTAAAATGTTCTTTAAAAAATGATATAAGTGGAACATTCTTAAAACCTTCGGTTTAGTTTTGGATTTCTTCATTTTTGTAAAAATAAATACACCCTCTAGTTCTGATCAGGAGTAGCTTTTATACACACAGGCTTTAAAATATATAAGTGTTTCAAGTGACAGGTTATTGTAAAGATTTGGCCGTATTGTGGTGGCTCGAGCAAAGTGCATTGTATTAAGGTGTAGTTGTGAATAATCAAATCTCATCGTTTCATAAAATTGAAACAGTAATGTCTGTAATCTACTGCAAAGCAAACTCATCATATACCATCATGTCTTCATTTCAGATATTTGTGTAGTCGGTAGATATAATCTTATATCTTAAAGTACAACTAATGAGAAAATGTATTCCGAGACGACCGAGTAGGGCTGCAACATTAAAATTAAAAATTACATACTTAATTTTTCACCGAACAAGAGCTGTAAATAAAGTAGCAAAATCATTTGTTTATATTTTTCAGTTAAATCTATTTACAGTCATTCTCTCTCAATTCAATTTTTCTTTACCCCTTAATATAGGTATGTATTAATACTAATTATAGTTTTATATGTTATTGTCATACTTTGTTTGACTGGTTCTCTTATCCACATGTACTGTGTTTAACGCAACGAATATAAGACCCCAAGCCAATAAAATCCAAATCAACTTAATTTTTTATTTACTTTAATCATTATATACATATCTATTGTCCAATAAAACTAGATAAATCTCCTGTGGCTGTCTATTAATATTAATTTTAACCATATTTTTGAAATGTGTTGTATTTTCTCAAAGTGTGTGCAAAAACTAAATATTATTTAAAAAACTGAATTCATACCTTAAGGAAAACTCAATGATTAGCAAATTAATTCAACGAATTTAAAAAATATACATACTAATCCAATGCTAAGATAAAGTAAGAACTTTCAGTCTGGCAAATAAGGTTAAACACGTGAATTTTGAGCAAGGAAGAGAGATTGGGTGCTCGGAAGACTAAACACCTCTAACTAGCCAGAAAATCAAAAATTGAGAATAAATGAACATGCAGCTCCTTTTATTTGTTTGATTTAATGAGCATTGTTGTCATCAAAATTTTGCTGATATATCTTGGATATAATTGGTGATTTTAGTTCTATGTCTTGTCGTTCTCAATGTTTTGTTTTCCAAGTTGCGGTTGTAGCAAGCTAGTCTGAGGTTTCTACCCTTTTTCAGCTCCCGGACTTATTTTCCTTGCGGGAGTTCTCGTATTTTATTTAATTTCCAAGTATTTTAAGTCCATACGTTTATTTTGGATTATAATATGAGCATGGACCGGAATGTTTGGTTGATTTGAATGCATTTTATAATTGTTTTTGTATAAGTGATATAAATGAATTATATCTATGCTGGATTACACTATTACAATACATTCTCTGATGTTTAATACGTTTTATACCATAACTATTTAATAACAGGGCAAAATGACCATGGCCTAAAAGTAAAACAAATTGTTGATTTGAATATTAATTTACCTTACTTAGCGAAAGCTCTTCGAATTCAGTGATTTCGTTGCTTTAAATAGGTAGGCAGTGAATATATGGCATAGATGTAGAGCTTAATTATTATTTGATACTTTATATCATGGATCAATTTACTACTTTTTATGCTATTTTAGTCTTTCAAAACAAAACAATTTCACAAAGTAATCTACGCAGATAATAATAAGGATGCCTAGAAATAAGAGAAATCTGCAGATAGAAATATGTTGCTCGTTATTTAATAACAAAGGTAACATTTAACCACGTACCTATAGATAATATATAATTCAGGATATCACCGGTGTATAAGGACAATGTAAAACACACAAACAGTAATCAATTGTTGGCTATCATTAGATGTTTATCATTATTTAATAAAAAGAGTATTTAACGGTTTAGCAAAGAAAAAAAAAAGAGAGAGAGAGAGTGCGTGAATTTTAATTTTTAGGGATCATGTATAGGTTCATCTATTTTTATCGCAGACTACGTTTATGTAATATTATGGTGGTAGCAACATATATAAACAACAATCATTCGCTTTCATAAGATTTCATCATTTTTTATACCAAGATGTCGAGATTATATATTACGAGAGAGAGAGAGAAAAAAAGTGTGTGTGTGTGTGTGTGTGGTGGTGTGTGTGTGTGTGTGTTATTAAGAGCGTATTTATTTTAAATCCTTGATTATGCAATATATTATTATGGGGATATTTCATCATTCTTATTTGTCGATAAATCATAACCTTTCCAACAAATGGTGATAAATTATGAATGCAGCAATAATTTAACATTTAATACTTTAAACAGTAAAATAGTATGTCTTTAATATCAAAAATTCTTAAAAGGTAACTTACCATTTCAGCTTCTTCTGAGAGGCTTAATATCACCTGCGTTGATAGTAGTAGTACGTTTATGTAGAAGGATGTATATTTCCGTTAATATTAATAAAACCATCACACAGTATACGTATATTTAGTATAAAAAGAGTAAATACTACTCGTTTTCTGTAACAGTAATGCAAAGCGAGTTATCAGACATATTATGTAAAGATACTTCCTAGATAAAAGTACAGAAAAACCAATGTTGAAGTTTTCTACGCCTTGTGTGAACGTTGTTGCTCGTCTTTATAACATACATCTATATCTTCACAGGATAACCTAGTCATATTCACCAACAACAACAACATTTTACATATTAAACGTAGTAACCACATGTAAATGTATCAATTTTTCATATCACTTTACACAACAGTGGATTTACGAAAGTTCGGATTAAACCGGAGATAACATTTCTAATAGTTTCGATCACGACCGTATATCTGTTTATGAAGTGCATTATGTCATCATGTTAAACATGTAATTAGCATGTAATAAGTTTGAACTGATTACATTCAATTTTACTGAACATGTAATTACCATGTAATAAGTTTGAACTGATTACATTCAATTTTACTGATAATTGAAGTTATCATTGTTGCGTCTCATCCATTAACTAGATGATTATTATCAGTGCAGCTCATTTGATATAAAATGATCATTATTTCTTAACTCGCATCATAAGTGCGATTACATGATAATCATTAATTAAATACCATAATGGGATTGAAAGAAGGATGAGATAAAGCGAACCTGTTACTCCAGACTATGTCCGTTTGTAGTTCAAAAATGTCATGGATTAGTTTTGGTTTAAGTTTTATTAAAAATTGAAATGCCATTACTACTTTGACATACATTAGTTTAAATGATGTGCATTTCACAAATTTATACGCATGTGTACACATTCCATGGCAAGTTAGGAAACGTAAGTAATTTCAATTTTATGTTCACATTTGGTCATGCAACCGCTTAACTGCATCATTATTTCCGGTTTTCTTGTTTCTAACCATTATGGGGATAATATTTATACTAGGTAATAATTAAAAACCCACGATAGAATTCACAGTTTGGAAGTTTTATGGTTAAACCTTAATTGCCAGTTTGAAAGAAATCATTTCGGTTTTGAATTGTGCTTTGTACGTGGAATGGTATGTTTGTTTTCATAGACATCATGCGCTGATTTCAAAATTGTTATAACAATTGTATTTTTATCAAATGAATAGACATGGATTAGTTTGTTTGTTTTTGACATAACTTTGCATTTATGTCAATAATGTGTTCTTGTATGTGTTGCTATACTATGATATATAGTAATGGTGTTGCGGTAACCTACCAAAAAAGAACATATCTAGCACTGTTAAAAAATAATACAAAAAGCAAAGTTTAAACTGAAAATTAAAAATTGAATTAAACATGTGACCTCCAATTAGGAAAGTGAGGCCGGGTTCCCATTAAAGGTAAGCACGCCTTTTTTATCTATGTTAACTAAGTTGAGATATATGATGCCTCTGTATTCAAACTTACACTGGATATATTTGCTAGATCCGTGTTCTTTTCAATCTCAATCTTGATTATACACGCAGCGAGTGTAGCTAGCAAAACAGAAAGTACTTACCTCTCCAAAGCACCCGGCCTCACCTTCCTAAATTTGCCGGTTTTTATTTTTCTCTTTGGAAATTAATAAAATAAAACACAGGAAAAATATTCATATTATACATCTTGACTGCAGTTTGTTCTGTGTACATCTTTTGATAATGGCGAGTTATATAAGTGATATGTACATCCTGACTCGGTCGACACTAATTAGCCTCAAACTTCCTTATGTGTGGGATCTGATTTACAGATTGAACTTTAGTTACAATCTGAGCCAGACTTTTCGGTATACCAATGCAAAATCTTGAATCATGATATTGTTTTTTTTCTCTAATTTTAGACATATGATGGACACATTAATACTCATCAGTTAAGCTATCGCGAAAACCATATATTCTAGAAACAAAGTAATAATACGTAGCTAGGTAATGTGGTAGCAAAGAACAAAGTAATTATTTAGGAAAATTATAAGTGTAAACATGTATATGAGAACATGATAAAGTAAAGTTAGTAATATTTAAATGATAAAAGTGATGTATTTTCGATCAAAATACCATATATTTATTTTTTGTTACTAGTATATTGTTTAGATAATTACATATTATACCAGCTTTATTTTTACTGCACTAGACGGTCGTTTCGGAATACAATTCCTCATCAGTAGTGCTTAGACCAAAATTATGAAACCAAAATTATTTTGAAGATGTTGAAAAGCTACCCAAAGGACCAAAATATATTTTTCCAAATAAAGCTAAGGAAATACTTTGCATGAGGGAGTATACCTTAGTTTTTCACAAATTTAAAATTTTAACTTGCAGGGAATTTAGACAATTAAAGTATATTTCTGACAATAATACGAAATTATTGCCTACTGAGTTTGTGATAACCTCGGGGCACCAGCCACAGCAGAGATATCGGTTCAGGGGTGTAAATTACATATTATACCAGTTTTATATTTACAGCACTAGACGGCCGTTTCGGAATACAATTCCTCATCAGTAGTGATAAGTAGATTTTTATTTGTACTATATATTCCTCAGTCGAATCAAATCGTCACCAATGTCCTCAAAATAGGCTAGCTCTGTGGGGAAAACGACTCAAGTGATTGCAGGTGGATTCCAATTATGATATACTTATTTAAGCAATTATTCCTACCTGATGTAAAAAAACATGGCACACTAGATTATTCGTTTTTCCATGAACCTGACGGGAAAATGAATCCTATTCTTTATAAACTGTTTGATTTTCCATTGGTATATTCGTTTTTGTTTTGCATTTATTTAAGCAATTTTCCGCTTTAATTTAAGAAACAAAAACACAAAATCAATAACGTTATATACTGGATCCCAACCAAAATATAGGTTAAGTTTCACAATTATTTCGTTTTGATTTTAGAAACGGGGCATACTAAACCATTTGTTTCCCCGTGGCATATGGTAACGATACTACCTTAGATTTACCCTACGGGAGCACGCGTTTTTGTTTAGCCGCATGAGAATAAAATGTGTGATACTTACACTTTTTATAGAATAACAAATTAGCCACAATATTTTTTTACATTTGAATGATCTACCTACTGTAAAATAATACGCGGTTATATGTCTTTGTCTCCTGATATTCTGAATGCGGGCTTTACAATAAGGTGTGAAGTGATTAAAAATGTAATACTTATTTAACATGTTGTTTCTTATTTTTTCCCAGGCTTCATCTTCTACGTATGTCTGATTCAAAATGTCATAAGGGTTTAAGGAAAGAAAGAAAAGTTAATGAATATTAGATCCAGTTGATGAAAGGTGTTCATCTAGGAATCACGCAAAATTCCACCAGAGAAGCCAAACGTGAGTGTGAAAGGAAGTATTGGGCGTCATATAAATCCAGGATTTTTGCAAACAGCGATGAAGAATGGCCAGACAACAAAAGCAAATATTAATATTAAACTGTTTAACTAGTGTGCTAGAGAGAAAACACATAGCTTACTCACGCTGTGTTTTATAGTTTGACAAATAATCTTAAAATTACAAAAACATAAGCAACCACACAGACAATACAAACAAACATTGTGTGAACACTGCATTATAAATACAGAAAACGTGACACAAATAATGGTTTATACCCGCTCTCACGAGGATTACATGGTGAAATATTTATAAATTTAAAGTGAGCTTTTTAGATTGAAACCAATTAATCAAATGCTTAGACATGGCTTGGTTCTTTGATTTTGACATAACATTGCATTTATATCAATAATGTATGTGCTTGTATGATAGTGCCATACTTTGATATATAGTAATTGTATTTACTTACACAAACATATCGACCAATGTTCAAATTATAATCCAAAAGGCAGAGTTTTAACTTTGAAAATTGCAAATTTAGTAACACTTGTGAATTTCCGTCAGGGAAGTGAAGCCTGGTGTTCTGGGAGGGTCAGTACCTTCCCGTTAGTAGGGTTACCTTGCCACGTGTGAAAACAAAATTGAGAAAGAAACAAAACACTATTCGAAATCAAATATATATGGGATACTTTTGGATACAGAGGCATAATCCTTGAAATCTAAGAAAACACATACTGTTTACAAGATGATTTTAAATCATTAGTAAATGTGATGCTGCTATTTTAAAGTATTTGATTGATTGATAAACATGTTATATAACCAATAATTGTAAACATCATTTTCTAATATGATTAGAAAAGACCAAAATTACAATTTTCTAAGTATATTAAACCGATTCCAATTTGGCAACACTTGCGCGTTTATACGGCTTTCGTTTCCGATTTAATTAGTGTTTTTCTTTAGCTTGTGTATTAACTGTCCGCTATTTAGGTTGTGATTCAGCATAGCTTTGCTACAATTTTGTACTGAACAAAGCGAAACATAGATCAAATACTTGTCCTCAGTTATTATTAATCGTATTTTGTTCTGTTGACGATATTGCTTTGTCTAGATACTCAGGAATGAATGAGTAGGTATGGTAAGACCCAAAGAATTTACTTGATAATATTATCGTGTCATATACCATTTTGAATTTAAGCATAAAATACATTAAAAAGTGGTATATGGCAATAATAAAATACATTCAAAAAGTGGTATATAAAAATAGTATACTCCCGTATAATACATTGCTAAACGTGTCTTCTAAAACAACGTAATAATAAATTTAACATTTACAAGTATTTTATTTCGCTAGACACATTTTGCGTTCTCTGGATCCAATTGGAGAATGTTTAGGTATCATATAATTTCTATAGCAATATTTACTTGGAGGAAAACGTTATACAGTATTACAGCGGACAAAAGGTATAAAATATTTATTGTATGGTATTATGGTATTATTTCTTTTATTTTCTCTTCATACAGTAGCAGAGGTTATCTGCATAACGTCATCAATGATGCAATTGTCAGATATAGTTACTATCTCTTATACAGCTATCAAAGCGACCTAATATTCGTCATGTATGTAATTAGATATTTAGAGACTTATGTTCATTTTGGACTGGAATTATTTAACTTTTTCATTCTCAATATTCATTCGAGTGTGATGTAGCTAGCTAAACATTAGCTGGTAACCATTTGCGTGTTTTTCGTAGCTTTTGATTCAAACAAGGACGAGTAGATATATGTTTGATACATTTACATTATACACATATATTCAAGGTAACGTAATTATTTTCGTATCAGGTACTATTAAATTTCAATTTAATTCCAACATAAAACCAACTGTATATCAACTTTCAGAAATCATTCAGAAATGAAACATTATTTTGATGAATAAGCGGTACAAATTGACATTGTATATGATATTCTATTCTAATATCTTTGACTGATCAGTACTCATTACAAAATGAAAACTCACATGCATTTACAAGGTACAAAAACAAGATGACACTATATAGCTCTGTTTGTATTTGCAAATTTAGGAAATAACAGAGTTATTTATAGATAATAATTGTATAGAACAAATTTAGTCTAAAGAACATGTATTCTTAATGCAAATGCACTAAAATACACAGTACATACCAGTCAAAAGTATAACACTAAGCTAACGAAAATGAGTTTAAGCTATACTGCCTAGCAGGCGAGATATTGCGAGCTTGAGACCGAAAAGGTGCCGAAAGATAGACGGCAGCTGTTGAAAATTTGTCAATAAATAGATAATTGGGGACGTAGATAAGCTGCCAATTAGGCACTTTTTCGTTAGCTAAATGTTAAACTTTTGACAGGCCTGTACTGTGTATTGATTTTAAGAATGACATATTTGATTTTCATTGCAAGATTATCAAACACATGCTGTTTGAAGGATGGTCTTTAGACTTTTGTAAAATGTTGTAAATATTTTGTAACATTCTATTCACTGATAAACACGTTGTTAGTATAGTCTATGTACAAAGTATGTAAAAAGAAAGCCTGGAAACCAAAACAGACATGGAGAAGGATGAACTGGAAGACCTTGGACTAACCGGGGGGTGCAGGCACAAAAAATGGCAAAGGACAGGGTGAAGTGGAGGCAACTTGTTATGGCCTTATGTCCCACCAGGGACGAAGAGGATAGGTAGGTATAGGTAGGTAGGTATGTACAAATTTATAAACGATATGAAATAGGAAAAATAACAAACGTTTTGCTTTCCAATAACCAATGTAATCTAGAAACAAAACAATAAACAGATATGTAAGAAACAAGCAAACTAGACAAAAAGACGCATCTTTTATTACCACTGATCATATAAATTCCTAAATCATTGATAGATTAATATTAAAATAGTATATAGTAATGGAGTTATTCTAAAAAGTGAAGTTCGAACACCCATCCAACTTATGTACAGCTAGTGGTCAAAGTTCATAAAGTTGAACGATGACATTTACACCATATATTTATTAAATCCAACCTAGATATAATACATTCACCAAATATATTGTATCCGCTTTTATGAGTAGTGTCTTTGGATTAGGTATCGATTGATTCTGTAACATCTTATTAAATTTTATAATACCATTTATCATCAAATTAATGAAGTTGATAGTAAATATATTTTTGTGTCATAACCTTTGTGTACTGATCAAGGAGATAGACATTACAGTTGTTCTTTGATTTGTGTGATGCAAAAAATCGTTGAAATTTGCTTTATGACTCAAGATAAATGGTTCAGAAAAAATGTATTTCTCCGAAACAATCAAGTGAGAATCTGAAGTTCAATGACCAGGACATAGATTTATGTCATATAATGCCATATTGGAATATTTTGAATATTTAAAATTCCTTAATTCGACAATCAATAAACCTTGTTTAAACTGGATTAAAAAGAATGTGACTATATCATTGAAGTCAACATTCAGATATATAGATAATGTTCTATCATTTATATTCCTAAATTTGGAGACTTTGTTAATGTCATCTATCATAGTGACCTTAAAGTAAAATGATAAATGATTCTCGAATTTCTTATTTATGTTTAAACTTATACATGCTGATGGTGACATCCACATCAGGCTACATTTGAAACTGTGTGACAAACGTGGTGATTTTACTTTTTCAATTTCTTACTTTCCTTTTCTATGCAGCAATATCTGTTTCGACTGCTTATGGTTTTCTTTATTTTAACAGGGGCGTCATAAACGCGTCACTAAGTAACTATTATACGCCTGAAGATTGCAAGATGTATTGCATGAAAGCGTGTGTGAATACAAATTATTTATTTGTTCCTACCATTATATATTATGTCTCTTATACTGATATATACTCGTTTATTTATCTACATAAATATAACATTAAGGAGGTATAATCTAAATTGCAGTTTTTTTCTTATTTTTCAAAAGTAAGAACTAAGTTTTTGAAAGGATGTTTGATGTACTAGAACCATAGCTGATAATATGATCAAACAGAATGGAGATTGGGCTTTTCACAACGCGGTTGGGAACAAATGGACTTATTCAACATCGCCAAAAAGGCTCTCATCCGATTAAAATGGACAACTTTATTGGCAATATAACACTTTTGATAAATTGTATGATGGAAAAGATTTTTCTATTTTTTTAAAAGTAATTATGCGTATTAATGGCTTAATAGTTTTAAAATAAATCGCATGGTTGGAACCAATCCATAGCACCACTTGACATAAATCTATACATTAGTGCCCCCCTGCAAGTCTTATAGTGAGTGATTTCGAAGTTTGCTTTGTTTTGATGTTTCAGTCATTAACTTGTATTGTTCACTGTCGTATTCTTGGTTCAGTTAGCTTCTTTCATACTTTCGTGTATGTTTTTTCAATTTTAAATTTCAAGCTTCCATTTTATGCTATGTGCAATACTGTTCACCTTTGTAGACGGCGAAATATGAGAAAAACCTTTATTATTGACTAATTTTGTATTCTGACAAAAATGGAGATGTTAGATAAAAAACACCTTGCAAAATTCATTTCCACGGTATATTTATAACGTGTTCGAATTTCATGTACCATCGCATTTTCTCAAGATGCATATTCAAAATAGTTACTACAATACATGTTAGGTTTTAAACGGATTTAAATATGTTTTATAATATCAACATAGACAGTCACTTATTTCTGCTACGTGATATGGAATCGTGATACATCTATATAAGTTTTAAAGGGATGAAAGTGATCTTAATATCATATATCTATGTACAATTATACTAACGTGAACAAATTGCTAATACAATATTTTCTGTGTTGAATATTTTTAACTGATTTGTTGGTTTTCCTTATACCACGAAAACTTTAAAAGATTGCGATATGTAGCTGTGCCAATGTTCTGTAATAGCTAAACAGTACGCATAGATCAAACACTCTATTCCATTGATCTATTAACTAATGAAACGCAAAGATACCGATCCATGTTATAATATTAGTATTTATACTAATATTACCTTCACGACGTGTGTGTTGCCAATATAATACTAAGGATAGGATAGACTCTAATATCAGACGCGTGCTTTCGTTTCATTATTATTATTTTTATACATTATGTGTTCAAAGAACATTGATAAACAATGTAATTATACATTTATACAATTATCTGTTATGAAGACAAACTCAAAACAGACATGTAAATAACAGTTAAATTTTGTTATCGTTATTTTTGGCTGTTGTTCCTATTTCAGATACTTAACGATAGAGTGTGTGAGAGAAAGAGAGAGAGGTTTGATTTACATTTAATATTAGTCTAATATTCACATTTATTACTATGTTTTATATCCTATGGAACATGTTAGAAGATGAAGAGAGAGTACCATTATTTCTCGTGTACGATTCTTAAATTTAATAAACAAAATTATAATAAGTGACTTACCATTTCAGCTGATCTATCTCCTGTGAAAGTTTAATGTACTACGTCTGTGTATGTGAATAATTGAGGCAGATAACATCACACAATATGAATATATTTATATACATTGTAAAAGTTAATATAGCTTGTCATTTGGAACAGAAAGAAAGGTGGCAGACCTATTATGCAAACACATTTCTTTAACGAGAACCGAGGTTGAAATCTTCACCACCTTCAGTTAGCGTTATTATTACCAGTCTTTATCAGCGAACTTACGATATGTTCACATGAGAACCTAGTCAATTCACCATCAATTACAAAAGATACACAGTAACATCATGTATAAATAAGGCTTCGTATCACATAACATGACAATGTCTAGTAACTTAGCGTTTTGTTTCATACAGTTGATAAGATTCCCTGATAAATTTACTAAAGTTGTGCAATACTTACATGTACAGTTGAATCAGACCCTGATCGTGCTGATGGTTTATGGAGATACATCACATGACTATTTAGTTAAACATGACAACATATTGGTTTCACTCTTGAAAAGTGTTTGCACAATATGAATATATTTATATACATTGTAAAAGTTAATATAGCTTGTCATTTGGAACAGAAAGAAAGGTGGCAGACCTATTATGCAAACACGTTTCTTTAACGAGAACCGAGGTTGAAATCTTCACCACCTTCAGTTAGCGTTATTATTACCAGTCTTTATCAGCGAACTTACGATATGTTCACATGAGAGCCTAGTCAATTCACCATCAATTACAAAAGATACACAGTAACATCATGTATAAATAAGGCTTCGTATCACATAACATGACAATGTCTAGTAACTTAGCGTTTTGTTTCATACAGTTGATAAGATTCCCTGATAAATTTACTAAAGTTGTGCAATACTTACATGTACAGTTGAATCAGACCCTGATCGTGCTGATGGTTTATGGAGATACATCACATGACTATTTAGTTAAACATGACAACATATTGGTTTCACTCTTGAAAAGTGTCAAATCTTTAACAAGTGGAATTAATTACAGTCATTTCCATTTCGAAATTTAAAGTGTTTTAATTACTTTAAATCGTTGGTCGTGTCTCAACCAAAAAATCTATTCCATTTACCAATGTTAATGATTTTAATCAAAATGCACATATTTCAATCCATTTTCATTCGTATTGAGTGAGTTTTATTACAACAAATAAGAAGGCAACAGGTTGTAGAGAAACTTCCGTTTTATCTGCATTTATATGTCACATTAATGAATACAATAAAAACATTTAAAGGCTAATCCTGTTTGAGATTACAAAGTATAAAATATTGATTTACTTAAACTCTTTTTTAAGTTGTATCTTTCTCTTTCATTTTAATGTCTTGGTCACGCATGTATCAGTTTAAAATGCAACGTAATGTCATATACATATTATACTTTTAAGTCCTTTATATGCTTTTTCTTAAATTCTAAATTTTTCAATGTATTTCTCCATTTTTATCGATTGAAATATTTAGATGTTTGTAAAAATATTTATATACGTTTGTTTCTAAATTTCGGAATTTTGCATACATTTCTTATTTACATCGAACAAACATTGAATATCAATTAGAAAAGGAATTCATTCTTACCATCTACAAATAACCTTACAACCAAAATATCAAAAATTATAGTTACATTAGGTCATCACGAAAGCAAATTTACCTTGTCTTTACAAATATCAGTTTGTCTGAGGTAGGAGAATAATTCCATCCTGTACTTGTTGCTATATAAGATATAGATATTTGGGATATTGGACGAGTATAAGTATTTTTTTCGTCAAAGCACATGCTTCAACGATTTCTTGACATTGAACACTTAAGTTGGATTGTTTAACTGTTGTCCGAGAACTATACAAAGTATGACTCCTAGCATCAGTACGATACTTGTTCAATTTATAGCGTAAGACTTTTGATTGACAAAATCATCTTTAATAATTTAGATTATTCTGTAACAAATGTTCTAAGGTGTCTTGTTACGTGGCTCTGTTCTAGTTTCTTTCATTCATCTTTGACAACTCTTTGAAGATCAGATAATGTATAGATTTTCGTTTAAGAAGACAACATTTTAGGATTTCCATGATACTATAATCTATTGGAGCGCAATCGGGACTTTTTGACATCCACTCAGACGGTGTAATGTAACTGACTTAACATTTCTTCAAAAATTCAATGGATTTTCATACGTATGACTAGACGCCTAGAGTCTTGATGAAACAACATATCATTTTCATGGCCATTAAACTATCTTGGAACATCTTTGTTTCAAAATGGTTTAAGAACAGAATTGATGCAACAGTCCAAATTAACTTTAACACCTCTTTTTCCTCTTGATGGATCCGGATGAAACCTCGATATTATTTTTTGTAGTAATTTTGTATCCTTTAATTCTTTTCCACACAAAAACATGATAAATAGCACGAAGTTTTGTGACTTGATGTAGTCAGTTTCCAACAATATTTCAACAAGGTACCAGAGTCATTAAGTTTCGACTTCATCAACCTTTTTCTTTCAAAAAAGACCCATTCTGTTTTCTAATGCCCCGATATTTCCCCAGTTTTGAAGTTATGTGTTCATATTTGATCAAGGTTTGATGACACTCTAGTATTTCTTAGATATGTAACATGAATTGAACAGTTTTTACAATTCATTTGCCATTTTTAATAGTCTAATAATTTTCAATCATTCTCTTTTATCTACGTTAGATGCACCATTATTACCAAAACAAATGCTTTTATTACAATAAATATTGCTTATTCGCCTTTCATTTTGATTGAACATTGTAGAATGAACATCATTATTACAGCCAAAAAGACAATGACATATCTGAAACAGCAATTTCCAAATATAAGGTTACCTGTTAAGGTTTTAGGTTTTGAAAATGCTTTGTATCAGTCTAGCTAATCAATCACAAATATTCCTCCTACCCATAGAAATGCAGTAATTAGATAGTCACACTTCTAAATCTAAAAGCATTTTGAAATGTTCTTTAAAAAATTGACATAAGTGGAACATTCTTAAGACCTTCAGGGTTTAGTTTTGGATTTCTTCATTTTTGTAAAAATAAATACACCCTCTAGTTCCCATCAGGAATAGCTTTTATACACATAGACTATTTGAAATATATAAGTGTTTCAAGTGACAGGTTAATGTGATGATTTGGCCTTATTCGTGGTCGCTCGACCAAATTACATTGTATTAAAGTGTAGTTGGGAATAATCAAATCTCATCAAGTTTCATAAAATTGAAACAGTAATGTCTGAAATCTACCTGCAAAGCACAACTCATCATATACCATTATGTCTTCATTTCAGATATTTGTGTAGTCGGTAGATATAAAATCTTATATCTTAAAGTACAACTAATGAGAAAATGTATTCCGAGACGACCAAGTAGGGCTGCAACATTGAAATTAAAAATTACACACTTAATTTTTCACCAAACAAGAGCTGTAAGTGAAGTAGCACGAAATCATTTGTTGTATATTTTTCAGTTAAATCTATTTTACAGTCATTCTCTCTCAATTCAATTTTTCTGTACCTCTTAATATAGGTATGTATTAATACTAATTATAGTTTTATATGTTATTGTCATACTTTGTTTGACTGGTCTCTTATCCACATGTACCTGTGTTTAACGCAACAAAAATATAAGACCCCAAGCCAATAAAATCCAAATCAAACTTAATTTTGCTCATTTTACTTTAACCATTATATACATACTATTGTCAATAAAACTAGTAAATCTCTGTGGCTGTCTAGACTATTAATTTTAACCATATTTTTGAAATGTGTTATATTTTCTCAAAGTATGTGCAAAAACTAAATATTATTTAAAAAACTGAATTCTAGACCTTAAAGGAAAACTCAATGATTAGCAAATTAATTTAACGAATTTAAAAAATATACATACTAATCCACAATCCTAAGATAAAGTAAGAACTTTCAGTCTGGCAAATAAGGTTAAACACGTGAATTTTGAGCAAGGAAGTGAGGCTGGGTGCTCCGGAAGACTAAACACCCTAACTAGCCAGAAAATCGAAAATTGAGAATAAATGAACATGCAGCTCCTTTTATTTGTTTGATTTAATGAGCATTATTGTCATCAAAATTTTGCTGATATATCTTGATATAATTGGTGATTTTAGTTCTATGTCTTGTCGTTCTCAATGTTTTGTTTTCCAACGTTGCGGTTGTAGCAAGCTAGTCTTGAGGTTCTTACCCTTTTTCAGCTCCCGGACTTATTTTCCTTGCGGGAGTTCTCGTATTTTATTTAATTTCCAAGTATTTTAAGTCCATACGTTTATTTTGGATTATAATATGAGCATGGACCGGAATGTTTGGTTGATTTGAATGCATTTTATAATTGTTTTTGTATAAGTGATATAAATGAATTATATCTATGCTGGATTACACTATTACAATACATTCTCTGATGTTTAATACGTTTTATACCATAACTATTTAATAACGGCAAAATTACCATGGCCTAAAAGTAAAACAAATTGTTGATTTGAATATTAATTTACCTTACTTAGCGAAAGCTCTTCGAATTCAGTGATTTCGTTGCTTTAAATAGGTAGGCAGTGAATATATGGCATAGATGTAGAGCTTAATTATTACTTGAAACTCTATAACTTGGACCAATTTACTACTTTTTATGCTATTTTAGTCTTTCAAAACAAAACAATTTCACAAAGTAATCTACGCAGATAATAATAAGGATGCACTAGAAATAAGAGAAACCTGCAGATAGAAATATGCTGTTTGTTATTTAATAACGAAGGTAACATTTAACCACGTACCTATAGATAATATGGATAATAAGATTCAGGATAACACCGGTGTATAAAGACAATGTAAACCATACATAAACAGCAATCAATTGTTAGCTATCATTAGATGTTTATCATTATTTAATAACAAGATGTATTAAACGGTTTAGCAAAAAAAAAAAAAGAGAGAGAGAGAGAGAGTGCATTTTAATTTTTAGGGATCATGTATAGGTTCATCCATTTTTATCGCTGACTACGTTATGTAATATTATGGTGGTAGCAACATATTAAACAACAATCATTCGCTTTCATAAGATTTTATCATTATTTTACCAAGATGTCGAGAATATATATTACGACGAGAGAGAGAGAGAGAGAGAGAGAGAGAGAGAGAGAGAGTGTGTGTGTGTGTGTGTGTGTGTGTGTGTGTGTGTGTGTGTGTGTGTGTTATTTAGCGGGTATTTATTATAATCCTTGACTATGCACTATATTGTTATGGTAATATTTCATCATTCTACTTTGTCGTTAAACCATATCATTTTCAACGAATATATCGTGTTGATATATGTGTCGAGTCTTGTCACACTAAAGTTTTTAAACCTATAATAGTAGAAATAAAAATAGTGATAAATTATGAATGCAGCAATAGTTTAACATTTTTATATTTTTAACAGTGAAATATTGTCTTAATCATTAAAAATTCTTAAAAGATGACTTACCATTCCAGCTGCTTCTGCAAGGCTTAATATCACCTGCGTTGATAGTAGTAGTACGTTGGTGTAAAAAGACTTATGTCCCCAATAATAATGAAAACATCACACATACATACATGGTGCAAAAAGAGTAAATACTCATCTTTTATAACAGTAATGTAAAATAAGGTATCATACAATGGCACTTCCTAGATACAAATGCAGAAAACCCAATAATCTTGAGTTTCTCCGCCTTGTGTAAACGTTATTACTCACTTTATAACATGCATCTATATCTTCACAGGATAACCTAGTCATATTCACCATCAATTACAACATATTACATATTAGACATAGTAACCGCTTATATATGTTAAAATTCTTAATATCACTTTACACAACAGTGGTTTTTTTGAAAGTTCGGATTAAACCAATGATAACATTTCTGATAGTTTCGATCATGACCGTATAGCTGTTTAAGAGTGGCCATTATATCATCGTAATAAACATGTAACTAGCATGTAATAAGTTTGAACTGATTACATTCAATTTTACTGAATATGTGATTTTGAACTGATTACATTCAATTTTAATAATATTTGAAGTAATTATTGTTGCGTCTCATCCATTAATTAGATGATTATTATCAGCACAACACGTTATAAAATGATCAGTTCTTAACTCGCATTATTAGTGCAATTCAATAATAATCTTTAAATAAAAATACTATATACAATAATAAAAAGCTACATGCCAACCTGACAAAGATCTTTATGGAATTAATAGAATGTTTTTCTTGAGGTTGAGATGAAGCGAACCTGTTTATTCAGACTATGTCCGTTTGTAGTTCAAAAATGGCGTTGATAAGTTTTAATTTGATATAACAAGACTTCTTTAAGTTTTATTTGAATAATTAATTAGTTAAATAAATGTACATTTCACAAATTTATACAATGTGTAAACATTCCATGGCAAGTTAGGAAACGTAAGTAATTTCGATTTTATGTTCACATTTGTCATGCAACACTTAACTACATTATTGATCTTGTTATTTTCTGCATTACTTATGGGGATATTATTAATTTTGGCTAATAATTAAACCCACGATAGACTTCACATCCCTGGTGGAAGTTCTATGGTTAAACCTTAATTGCCAGTTTCAAAGTTTTTATTTCGCTTTGTTTGTTTTTATAGACATCATTAAGATTAAGATTGTTATAAACATACATATATGTTTAAAAAAGTTAACTTCGATGAAATATTTCACGAATAGCTATAGCTTTTAAAATAAACACGCTACACAAACCAGAACATGATAGTTTGAAGTGTGATCCTATCTCATGTTTCTTATGACATGTTTCATTCTGATACATATTTGTTCTCGATTATTTTGATTTTTGACACTCTGATCGAAAATGCATTTGCTTCAGAGTTATTACCGTCTTTGGGTTTATTTTTAAAGTTAATTCATTTCAAAAAAAAATAATGTTGCTTATGTTTTGAATTTATTAAGTCATTATTCAAACAGAGGATTTTATTTTTGAAATTATTGAAAGTCTAAAATTTAGCAGTTAAAGTAAACTGTAAAATTCTTTAAACCGTGTGTGGATTATAAACTTAAATAGTGAATTGTATAGTGTTACGGCTAGATGAGATGTAAGTGAGGACTCCCAATAAAATACAGGTTAACAAGTTAAACGCAACAAGACAATACATCTAAAAATAGTAGAAAGAAATTCTGTACTTGGCAATAACCAATGGAACCAAATGTAAGAATACAACACATACAAATAACTAGTAGAAGCCAAACCAGACAAGACAAGAAAAAACAAACATATATTTGGATCACTAAATTTAAAAATTCAGACTTTTGGTGGACAATAGCGTGAATCGCCAGTGGTGTGATCCATCTATTTTTTGCACACACACACACACACACACACACACACACACAACATAACAACAATATGGTTAATTTATTTTAATTGTTGCTACCTTCAAAAACTTTAAACTTTTACTTCTTTTTATATCTCCTTTTAATCTCTTATGATAAAGACTCATAATTTTATATGTGGTCCATAAAAAATTCTATTTACATCATTCACTTTCATGCTGGTAGTGTATATGATCAAGAAATAACAGATGATAGTAGTCAATATCACATCGATCTGTATTCAACTCAACTTTTTAGATGACATACACAATGATATTATCCGTGTTGCGACCAATATATTATAACCTCTGTATTCGGCAGTGCCAGGCTTAATAAAGTCTAAAAATAATTAAAGATGTTTTATAAAAGAGCAATTACAATATGGTGTTACTTGTATTTAGTTTCTGTTTTAGCTTCAGTAGCGGTCACCTTATTGTCTCTTGTTGATTTTATAATTGATATTAAGGTAATAAAACGCTGAACATCTTTGATAACAGTTTTAGTCAAAACAAAACAGATAATTTGTAATTGTTATAATGAGTGGGAAAAATATTGTAAGTCTGTCATATATTGATGTACCGAGAATTGCAATAAACAAGGCAATCTTACAACACCTTCTATTCAGTATACATCTTTTTGTCACAATAATGTAGCTATCTAACTGGGAGGTGCTTACCCTTCTAGAGCACACAGACTCTATTCCATGTTGGAAGTGTATGTGTTTAGTTTGCAAGTCTTTCGTTTTTTTTTGGACTGTCGTTTGAACATGAACTGTTCATGTTTGCTTTTTATTTATAACATGTTATGGTATTCGATATTTTTAAACAATATATCGTAATGTATAGTATGTGTTTATTTACAGAAGATAAACAAAACAATCATGGACTCAACAAATTTCATGCTGTATCAACCGCTAACCAATGCTTATTTTGTGGCATTGGGT
Source organism: Anadara kagoshimensis (assembly GCA_021292105.1). NCBI lineage: Eukaryota > Metazoa > Mollusca > Bivalvia > Arcoida > Arcidae > Anadara > Anadara kagoshimensis. The sequence goes on along the minus strand of CM037858.1, from coordinate 9,365,900 downwards.
TAATGGAAATGTGATAGGGATGCTTTTTTGAAGAGTGATCTACAAATCACATTGTCTCACTAGTGACAAGTTTTGTTTGTTTTGATTGTTTGAATATGTTTGATTTTGACCTTTGTAGTTTATTTATGCCCATATTCTTCAAAATGCTCCGCTGAAGTCGTTCAGAGAAAAAAACTGTATCAATAGTTTATGACACAGTAATATTAAAAGTACCTATGATCAAAATTTACAGATATATACTGTATAGGTGTAAATTCACGCGTAAAAGCTAATCTAACAGTTTTTAAGATATTACTATGACAGCTTTAGCTTGCTTTCTTACCCTTCCGAATCGCCTGGTCTCACTTCTCTTGTGAAAGTTAAACTAAATTTGCCAGTTTTCTATGTCACTCTGTATGTCTCATTCCATTTACTATAGGTTCGAAATAAATATTGGAATAAAGTTAAGTAACATAGGAAACATTTTTGTATTAAGGCAATTTATAACATTGTGTTCTCTTTAATATTTTGTTATAAGATCGAGTTATAAGTCAGATGTATTAAGGAAATTTATAACATTGTGTTCTCTTTAATATTTTGTTATAAGATCGAGTTATAAGTCAGATGTACAGCCTACTGTAGGAACATCCTGACTCGGTCGACATTAGTTAGCCTCAGACTTCCTTATGTGTGGGATCTGATTTATAGATTGAACTTTAGTTGCAATCTGAGCCAGACTTTTTCGATATACAATACACAATCTTGAATCATGCGATTGTCTTTTGTCTATTTTTAGAAACATGATGGACACATTAATACTCATTGGTTAAGCTATAGTGGAAACTTAAATGATCTATTGAGGAAAACCATATGTTCTAAAAAATAATATTTTATGGTTAAGTGATATGGTAGCAAAGTTCAAAATAATTATTTCTCAAAATTATAAGTGTTTTGAAAGTGTAAACCTATAAAACAGAATATTGAAGTAGGATACAAAATAATTATTTATAAAAATTATAAGTGTTTTAAAAGTGTAAACATGTAAAGAACACTATAACGTGTTGTAAATATTGAAATTTTGTTTAGAGCGATGCCTTTTCCTCCGAAATACCCTATAGATTTGGTATTTTGTTTTAGATAATTAGATATTTATTTGGACTATATATTGCTCAACTGAACCAAATCGCCATCAATGTCCCCAAAATATGTATAGGAAAACCAACTGCATTGAATATAGGTGGATCTTAATAATTATATACTTATTTAACCAATTACTCCATACTAATATCATAAACAGAGCACACTAGAATATTCGTCTTTCCATGGAACAGATGTGTCTAATGGCTCTTTTTTCTTGATATGCTGCTTTGGTTTCGCGATGATGACAACATGGCTTGGTCTGTTCGTTTTAGATTGACACTTATTTCCATTATAATTTCAAAACCAAAAACAAAAATTGGTAACGTTACTGGATCCCAATTATAATATAAGTTAAGTTTCACAGTTACATATGTTCCGTTTTGATTTTCGAAACCTAGTACATACTAAATCATTCGTTTTCCTGAGGCACATACTAACACTACTACCTTAGGTTTACCATACGGGAACACGCATATGTGATTCTAACACTTTTTACAGAATAATGAATAAGCCAAAAATTTTTTTGACATTTGAATTAATTATCTGCTGTAAAATAATATGCGATTATATGTCGTTGTCTCATGATATTCTGAATTCTTAATGCAAGTTTTAAGAAAAGTGACTGATAATATTGCGTTTAAATTATTTTTCTGAAAGTCTAGCTAACAAAATCATGTTCGACCTGTTATCCTCGTCAAAACTAAAGACTGATTGATTGAAGTTAGGTCACTAAACGCCCACTAGCCTGCTCGACGATATAAGCAGGAAAATACTGAATAATTGAGAACTTATACATTGCAATTGTTTAGAAGGCGTATTTAACCAGATAACCACACAGCACAATCATAAATTCCATGTCGTGTTGTGTTTATGATATCAAATGCAACCAAATATTTATTTACTTTCTTGTTTCTTATTGTTTTCCGCGTTTCATCTTTGATCTATGTCTAGGTCATAATGCCATAAAAGTTCTACAAAGAAAGAAAACCTTATGAAAATGAGATCCGGTTTGATTGAAGGTGTTTATCACGTAAACTTTCCCCAGGGAAGTTAAATCTAGTGTTCTGGAAGAGTTACGCTAGCTACACCTGCTTTGTGTGTAATCAAAATTGAGAATGAAAGGAACATGGAACAAATATCCATCTTTTTTGTATACAAAAAAATATAAAATATAGGTGACAGGTGTAAAATGTGTTCTGAATATCACCGTATGGTATAACAAACGAAAAAGGTATAGTCAAAAATAAAAAAAAAGATATAAACACAAAACTATTTAACTAGTATAGAGTAAAAAGAGTAAAAAGAACACATCTACTCTACTACATGTTTTATACTCTGATAAATGGTGTAAAAATTACAAAAGGACAAAAACCTACTCGCAACATACAGACAATAAAGGCAACGTTGATTGAACAGTGTATTATAAATACACACAACATAATGGTTTATAGCCGATCCCGCGAGGATAAAAAGATTAAACATTTATAGGTTAAAAGTGAGCTTTTTAGATTATCAAATGCATATATGTCAATAATGTATGTGCTTGTATGATAGTGCCACACTATGATATAGAGTAATGGTATTGCACTTACCTATCAAAAACAAACACATCGAGCAATGTTCAAATACCAATCCAATTAACCTTAGAAAATTGTAAATTTAAATAAGCACATAAACTCCAATCAGGAAAGCGAGATCGGGTGCCGCGTAAGTGTAAGCACCTTTTGTTTGCTAGCTACACTAGCGGCGTATAAATCAAAATAAATAGGATAACCTATGGGGTGTCAAATACATGTATATCGAAAACAAGTGTGCATAGTGGCTTGTCAACAGTATTTAGTGATAGCAATAAATATTCTTGTGTGCATAATTTTTGTCAAAAATTAATTTATAAGCACCTTCCTGTGTTGCTGTGTTGAAAAAAAGTTAGAAGGCAGTTCTACTTAAGCGTTGTAACGGTGAAACAAATACACAACAAAGAAAGGAACTTTGACAAAAAACAAATTGAAGTCATCAGTTTTGTAACATGGATTCATTTGTAGCATTTCGTGTGTGCCATAATTGAGTTCGAAATATAAAGAAATATTTGAATAATCGCTCGTATTCGTTATTGCAATCCCACTCTAATTAATTACTCCTATTTAATCTTCGGAAGAATAATTAAGCGATAGAACGTCATCTATATATCTCTATGTGCAGTGGAATGATTATCAATGCTTTTCTCTAGAAAAACTAGTGCAAATTCAGATTCATATAAATGGAGACACAAATCATTACACAAACGTGCAAGTTCTTGCATTTTTGTATATCGATTGTTAGTTTAAGGATAACACAACAAATATTTTATCCATAGAAATTTCAAATATTTCATAGACGGTCCATTCAGTATTTCTGCATTTTTGCATCCGTGTGGTGCTTGATAAAATAATCAAAATTCCTGTCCAGCATTAGATATTTACATTATGTCTTGCTCTTTTTGTAAAAGAATAACAAGTGAATAATTTGTTTTAGACGTTCGTTCAATTTAGAATGAGGAATAAGACGTTAATGATGACTGGGGCATATAGAGTGACACCTGTCCATAGAAGTCACCCAAGTGAACCTCTCAAAGTGGCCTTTATAGACAGGTGATCCTTATAATCAGGTGTACATAACCAAAATAATCAGCGATTGTGATAAAATTAACCCTGACTGTAAAAGCAGATCGTCCTTATATAGATGTAGCCTTTAGAGATTTATTTAGACCAGAACAATAGTAGAGTGGCTTGAAGCTGGATGCCACCGTGTAAGAAATGTCATTGAAGACTTAAAGTGAATTAAACACATTCATTGAAGAGGAACTAACATAGCTAAAGTTACCATTGCCAAATTGTATGTATTACTAAAATGGGAGAAAGATGCAAATAACTAGTTTCAGCTTCATATAAAAGAGTCTGTAAAGACGAACATTTGTGTTGATCTCGACATGTCCATATTTGTATTCCACTGAAACTTAATTAAAAACATACTTTTTGCAAGTTGAATGAAATTGTTAGTAAATATGTTGTTGTTATTTTTAGAGTATTTGATATTATTGATAAACATGTTATATATAAAATATATGTAAACATTTTTTCTAATATGATTTAAAAAGACCAACATTTTTCTAAGCATATTAAAGCGATCCAGATTTGGCAACACTCACGCGTTTATACGGCTTTCGTTTCCGATTTCATTAGTGCTTTTCTCTAGTTTGAGTATTAAATAATCTATATTCGGCAAATCATTGTAACTCATTGTCATGCATTTTATCATATGGTGAAAAATCAATGATCAAATTTCATGGAAAATAATGAAATTTCAACCACTATATTAAGTTTCATGATTTAACAAACTAGTAGCTTAGCGACATTTTTATACCGATCAAAAGCCAAGAATATATCAAATAAATGTTTTTGTTATTTTTCATGTTATTATGTTCTGTTGACGACATTGTTTTGTCCAGACACAATGTTAGACAGAAGTGATTATGGTAAGAACCCTAAAGTTTACTTGTGCGTATTATTGTATAGTCCCGTATCATAAATTGCCAGATGTGTCCTCTAAAACAAAGCAATAGTAAATTTAGCACTGACAAGTGGTTTATCTCGCCAGACACATTTTGCGACCTCTAGATCCGATTGGAAAAAGGTTTTGGATATGATACAATGTCTATAACAATATCTAGCTTAGGCCATACAACATAACAGCGCACAAACCTATAAAATGTTGTATTAGTTGCCATTTTCTTTCAACAAAGTGACAAGGGCTGTTTTCATTGCATCATAATGACGTCATTATTGATGTAATCTTATATACACTTACCTTCCAAAATATAGCATTGAAATCCATTTATATCCATGATATATGACTGAGTAATAAGATAATAAGTGACGTATGTACTGGGCTGTACATGCGCATTATGAAACCCCCGTGATTAGTATTATTATTTAATTTTTTCATTTTACATTGATTTGATACCGATACGGATGTAGCTATCTCAAGATTAGGTGGTTACTTGCCTCGCCGCCTCCATAATGGATGCTCGCACGTTTTAACTTTGATTTGAACATGGACAAGTATATTCACGTTTTTTTAATTTAATTTACATTGTACCTTGTACACATATATTCAGGATTTGGTCATAATTTTTTCTTAGGTACTACTGGATTTCAATTTAATTCCCATATTAAACCGACTGTATAGCGACTAATGGAAATCATTCAGTAATGCAACATTTTTTATGAACATACTGAAATATTATATGATACTCTATTATGATAATTTCGTCCGATCATCGTAAAACATTAAAAAATTAGAATTTATATGCATTTACAAGGTACAAAAAAGAAAGAACATGACACTATATAGCTCTGTTTGTATTTGCAATTTTAGGGAAACGGGGTTATTTTAGATAATATGTGTATGGAACAAATGCAGCGGAATATTTGAAATAAAAATGCAAATATCATATGCAGTACAGAATTGTCAAAAGTTCAGCACTGAACTTATGAAAAGGGACCAAAGGTTGCCTGCCAAGCAGTCGAAAGTGGCTAACAAGTGGCTGAAACGTAACCATAAGAAAGGTATCGAAAATCTTCTGAGATATTAATAACAAGTAAACAGGAAGAGCTACCAATTCGGCACTCATTTTTTTGCTTAGTATCAAACTTTCGACAAGTCTGTACTGTATATTTATGTAAAATTCTGTACATGATGCTAAGTAAAGTAAAATAAGATATTACAATCATATTTGATTTTCATTGCAAGGTTATCAAATACATGATGTTTAAAGGATAATCTTTAAACTATAGTAAAATATTATATGTTTAACTGATAAACACATTGTAGGTATAATCTATGTACACATTTTATTATCAAAAACAAACATACTAATCCATATCCGAATCACAATCCAGAAGCAAAGTAAAAACTTTGGAAATGACAAGTTAGGTTATACACGTGAACTTCCACCAGGGAAGTGAGGCCAATGATATTAAAAAGAAAAAGTAAATTAAATAATTAAATTAGTAATGATCCATGTACAACTGCAAAGCAAAAATTTTGAAAATGGCAAATTGAGGTAAAAACGAAAACTTTCACCAAGAACGACAGACTAAGTCACATATAAAATCAGAATGAAATGAAATTACAAAACCATAACTTGACAATAGAAAATGCAACCAAGGACAATAAACAATAATATAGTGTGAAAGAAACAAGGAAACAAAACAATAAGAAAAAGACACATATTGGGACCATTCACAATATAAATATTTAAACCCCTCTATTGATTTATGTTAAAATCATGTAGAGTGGTGCAGTCATACTAGTATTTTGTATCCAGCATCCATTCTGCTTATATATATTTTACAATTAGGAAACAGAACATGCCATTCATATGATACATTTATCAAACTAAACCTAGAGTTGCATTGCTTGTCCGTTAAAGTGTATATGCTTCAATTAGTAGTTACCTTTACTTGTCATCAATTGATTCTGCAATATCTTACGAAATTTTACAATATCATTTTGCAGCAAAATAATGAAATGGAAAGTATTGGTATTTTTGTGTCATAACCTTTGTGTACTGATCAAGGAGATAGACATTACAAATTGTTCTGTTTTTTGTTTGATGGAAGATTCCTGATACAAAACATCACTGAAATATGATTGATTTATACGGTCAAGACAAATGATTTCGAAATACCTTCCTCTCCAAAACAATCAACTAATAATCTGAACCACAATAAAAGTAATACTCATATTCTACAATTTAACTATAAGTTTATAACAGTGAACCTTGTTAACTCCGGAGAAAATGCTGTCAAAAATTATTCACAGTTATATAGTTGATATATGGATAACTTTCGTTCTTTTAATTATCCTAAATTTGGAGCTTTCTGAATACCATCTATCCAAGTGAACTTGAAATAAAAGATACGACTAATTATAATAAGTTCTGTTTCATATTTAGATTTATACCCCAAGTATGACATTTACGAAAGGCAACATTTGAAACCGTATGACATACGTGATAATATATATTTTTCTATTGTCAATTTTCCTATACCTTACAGCAATAAATCTGGTATGACACCCTCGAAAGGCTACATCAGAAACCGTATGACAAACGTGATGATATATATTTTTTATTGTCAATTTTTTTATTTCTTACAGCAATAAATTTGGTATGACACCCTCGAAAGGCAACATTTGAAACCGTATGACATACGTGATGATATATATATATTTTTCTATTGTCCATTTTCCTATTCTTTGCAGCAATAAATCTGGTATGACGCCCACAAAAGGCTACACCAGAAACCGTATGACATACGTGATGATATATATATATATTTCTATTGTCAATTTTCCTATTCTTTGCAGCAATAAATCTGGTATGACACCCACGAAAGGCTACATCAGAAACCGTATGACATACGTGATGTTATATGTTTTTCTATTGTCAATTTTACTATTCTTTGTAGCAATAAACCTGTTTTTCTTGCTTATGACGTGTTTGTTGATGCATTTGTGTAACAGTTAATAGGCTTTGGTTTAACTTGTTCCCACTACTGGAACTTTCATACAACGAAGCAAGCTGCTTGCAAATAATTTTGCACGAACATATTGCAAGCTTGGACTTATCAAGGCCCTTAAAAATTTAGGGACATTATCACAATACTGATAAGATGTTTGATGAACCAGAACCATAGCTAGTAATATGATCAATCGCAATGGTCATTCGGTTTTTGACAACGCGATTGGAAACTTACCGATTCATTCAGCGCCGCTAAATAAGCTCTCAGCCGAATAAAATTTATATACGTATTACAATTATACCATTCATTTTTAAAATATTATGCATGGTTGTAAAATATATCAGATGATTGGGGCTTTTGAATAGCTCCACTTAACATAAACTTCGGTTAACGCGCAAGTTTTATAAATAGTGGTAATGAAGTGTTTATTGTTTGGCTGCTTTTGTCATTAAAAATTAATCGTATTGTGTACTGTAGTATTCGTGGTTGAGTTAAATTCTTCAATGATTCCGTGCTTCCGTGCACTCGGAACGCCAAGTCGGCAATTTCCACAAATTGTGTTTCGGCTTTACAAATTTTGTATCCTTCCGCCGTATGGAAATTTGGGATTACTTTTTGACAAGTGTCTGAGGGGCGAAAAGACACCCGTTTTTAAACCTATATTGGGACATAATGAAGTAAAGTTTATCGATGAAACTTTTGAATTATATGCCGAATAAACAACAGTTTGAGATTTAATTTTCAATTTAGCGATAAGATACTGTTATTTACACATTTTTTATGATTTCTTGATGACAATCAATTTCTTCTCGCAATTGCCCCAAAATTTTCGACAATCTTTAAAACTTGGACGAATTTTGTGTACACAAAATTACCACTTTATATTGTGTAGAATGTGACATCACACAATTAGAATTAAATTCAATTAAGAATGGTTTCTGAGCACGACCTGTTAATATCTTAAAAACCCGAAAGACTGGGTAGTACATTTGGTTGTCAATGAAAACAAATATGGCTGCCCCCCGCGATGATCGATGCTTCGATATCAAGTTTCAAATGACGTTGCAACTAATTTTAATAACACTCACGTGATAACGATTTCAAATTCTTTCATAAAAATACACATAATCAAATTTTACTGTATGTTGATAAATCATTCGACGAACTAAACGGTAAATTTACGTATTCCATTGGTCAGTGTCAAAGAGCCATTTACGAAAATGAGAGTTATCTCTCTTGTCTTGCATAGAACTTTCTGTCTTTAGAAGTCTTTGCCTTGCCTAACTGAAGCCACAATCTGTATTCCAGTTCAATGCCTGGTCCTGACTTGAGCACCATATACTCTCTCTCTCTCAGCACCATACTCTCTCTCTCTCTCTCTCTCTCTCTCTCTCTCTCTCTCTCTCTCTCTCTCTCTCTCTGAGATGACAAAAAAATTCCCATTATCACACATGGGATTGATTTTATGCATTGTGAACAAAGACAGGGCCTATATGACACAGTTTGACAAACTGAAGAAATGAAAAAAACCAATTCCATGTGCATTAATATTGGCACATTTTAGATTTGATGGTTATTTATTTATTTATTTATTTATTTATTTATTATTTATTTATTTATTTATAAAAATAAATTTTTTTATTTATATATTTATTTAATTGATTATTTATTTATTTAATTAATTATTTATTTATTTGCCTATCTCACTACAGAATCAGATGGATTTACAAAAGAAAAAGAGACATTTATTGCTATAATTAAAGTAATTTTTGTGAATATTAGGAATGCTAAGTGTATTTGTAAATTTTTAGCTTGCTAACATGCATTTCATTGGATATTATTTTCAAATATATTTATAACATATACTGTGGCATTTGAACACATAGATTTGGACAACTGAATGGCCATTGTATATTGGATTTCTATTAACATTTGAAGAAAAATGACAGTGTTTTGCATTTTCATAATTAAATAGCTACATAAGTAGTGTTTCAGTTACAGATGCAGCAAGAATTTTCATCACTTAATGTCTTTAAATTTATTACATGTTTATGGATTGTTTGAATTTTATAATTGTTGTTTTAACATGTTAAACCAATGTTGGGCTGTCAAAAGGTATACCATACATATCATGTATTCCCATCAAGCCAGCCTATTCTGGCATGGCAGTATCTATGTAGCCTTATACTTATGTTTATCATACCTCAACTGCTCCCCACAAAGATTTCTTAAAACTAGCCTAACAGTATCTGTATAATATAAAGCTAAACCATACTGACACTTCTCTGTCAAGATTTAGTGAAGTTTACATTTGTCCATCAAGATCAATGCACAATTGTGCACTGGCTCATCACAGCTATACTGTATACATACAGGCATATAAAGATTTATACTGTATACATACTGGCCTGTCAAAGCTATACTGTATACGTACAGACCAGTCAAGATATATACTGTATACAAACATGCCCGTCAAGATATATACTGTATACATACTGGCCTGTCAAAGCTATACTGTATAGGTACAGGCCCGTCAAGATATATACTGTATACAAACATGCCCGTCAAGATATATACTGTATACATACATGCCCGTCAAGATATATACTGTATACATACTGGCCTGTCAAGATATATACTGTATACATACTGGCCTGACAAAGCTATACTGTATAGGTACAAGCCCGTCAAGATATATACTGTATACAAACATGCCCGTCAAGATATATACTGTATACATACTGGCCCGTCAAGATATATACTGTATACATACATGCCCGTCAAGATATACATGTATACTGTATACATACAGGCCTGTCAAGATATATACTGTATACATACATACATGCCCGTCAAGATATATACTGTATACATACATACATGCCCGCCTGTATACATACTGGTCCCTCAAAGCTTAACTGTATATATACTGACCTGTCAAAGCTAGACTGTATACATACTGGGCCTTCAAGATGTGTGCATATAGGCAGGTCAATAGCTTTATCCCAGTGCATAATTTTGTTAAAATTATTTGCATCCTTATTATTGGTCCATAATTTTACTGTCACAAAATATGTAGACCTATTCTTCATGGTATTTATATACAATGTTTTTTGTATAAAATGCATATATGCTGGTATTTTGTGACACATTACAGCCTGTCCAGTTAGAGTAGCTCCTTTGGGAGAGGATTTGTTCTGTAAATGGGTTATGGGTTTGAACACAAAGACCTGAGAAATGGTAGTGGTTATTATTGCCTGGTACTATGCCTTTAGATATAAATATTCTGTAAAAGTGATGGCCTTAAGACTGCTGACTCCAGTTCAACATTCATTCCTTATTTGAGATTTTCCTCAACTTGAATTTAGCAAATTTGAAAGCTGAATACTTTTTTCTGTATTCAAGATGTTCATAAATTTAAGGGAACATTTTGAAGACCATTCTTGAGGATTTGTTTACATTTATATTCGAATTTTGTTGAAACTTTATTTTCAGTTGCATAAAATTGTTTCAAAAGTTGTCAGATTTAAATTTAGGAAAATCTTAGTTTAGGAATGACTGTAAAACTGGAACCAAATATGTTTATCAAACACTATACATTTAAAGAATGCTCACTTTAAAAAAAATAATTGATAAACATGTCCATTTAATGGAATTTACTAATTTTCAGTACCAGTAATCTGACTGATTATTAATTTGTTGATTTTGGAAGCAGCAAGTTTCATTTTATATATTTGTGTTTAGCATAACTCAGGTGTTGATTGTTTATAAAAACAAACTTTTAGTGAATATGGATGAAGATTTTATATACCACCCTTCTAGTTGCACTGTTTTGTTATGTGACACTACTGGTGTGAAACCTAATCTTCTTATTGAGTTTCAGCTTGGTTCTTGCTACTTTGCACAATTTGTTCTACTTACACTTTGGACAGTGAAACTGCATTGTAAAACATAAAACCAAATTGGCATTTAATTTTCTGCCAAAGATAATGCCTCATTCAGCAAAAAGTTTTTAATCAAATGTAGGTTCCATATGGTTGTTTATAATTTATTAACAACACCAAGTACTAAAGCTTAGAACAACTGAAAACCATATCTGTTGCACATTTCTAAATTTCATTAGGCCTATCAGCCTATAGTGTGTGTGTGTGTGTGTGTGTGTTTGTATTTACCTTCTTCCCACTACACTAAAATGAATACACACGTGCAAGTCACTACATATTTTCAACCCAGCGCATACACTCGTGTGTTGAGTTGAAAATCCGTCTGAAAATGCTATTTAGACCGTATCCTATTCAGACAATACAAAATTTTCACATGTTTGGGTTTCCGGTGTAAACCCGTAGATTTCCACATTCAATCCCCACAGTGATCTGTACAGTTACACACTTTACTCGGCAACGACTCGCGCATGCGCAGGACATGTAAAATTCGGCCATGTTCCCGGAAACGTCAATGTCAACAACATGTGATAGAAAAAGGAATGCTGTAAGTAACGGTATTTTAACATTATTATTTTGATTTTTTTTTAAATGCTGTTATAAGTGTTTTACTGAATAACAAAGAATTAATATATTTTGGTATTGACGTTTTTTCAGCACAGAAACTTGTAATATTATTTGAAAATAAGCACTGCTTATATGGTCGCCAGGTCGACATGTTAGATCATAGTTAAGCCAACCACTTAACAATTTACTGATTTGTGGAGTTTTGTTGATTAATACCACTATATTTTATAAATATTTGGATATATTGGATCGATTAACGGAAGGAGGTCACCGGCCATACGTTCATATCAGCATGAACCGGTCATGGCAGCGTACGAAAAATTCGCATGGTCTTTCAGCACTGATGTTATTAGTGTAGCGGTCTGCGTATCTTAGTGGTAGAGCAATCGCCTATAGTGCAAGAAGGTCCCGATCCCGATCCGGCACTGCATTTTTCTTTCCTGAACAATATATTTTGGGGCTTTTCCTACCCTGGGAATTGGCCGACCAGCAGGTGGGAACCTGGTGGTTTCCATTCAACTTCAAGGAATTGAATAACATAATGAAGTGAGGAATGTAGCCGTCTGGGTAGCTCAGTGGTAGAGCACTCGTCTATAGTGCAGGAGGTCCCGTGTTTGATCCATGATCCAACCCAACATTTTTCTCTTTCCTGTTACATTAGTTTGCCTGTCATCAGTTTTTTTTCTAACGTCCAAATTTACTTATTTTTCCAGATTCCATTGCAGATGTTTGCAGTTTTAAAAACTTAAAAATGACCAGCTTTACATAAAGCTATGGAAAAAAGATGGTAAGTAATGCACTGGCAAGCCCAAAGTTCAACAATGACAAATATGTTTGATAGATGTAATGTATAACATCGTAGATTGAAATTATTTTTCATAACAGCGTAAACTATAGAAGGGAGAGGGGTTGAAAAAAATTTGTTATAATATTATGAATGACCAACTTGATACTGTCAGTTGGTTATCATTCACATCTGGATTAATGTGAAATATTCTCAAAAGTCCTGTCACAGTAAAATCTTGTTGCTGTTATAAACTATAGATTGAATAGTGTCTAATTATGGCACCAGATATCTTATTTTAGTTTAATGCCAGTCAAGATTAAAATTCCAGTAATATTATGAATTAAATTTAATAGAAGTATTTTCCATACACATGGCGTAGGTTACATCCACCGGAATTTTAAGCGAGGTCAGGTTCTTGTTCAGTTTTTAGAATAACACATACACATCCGTCACTTTGGGAACAAATAAAAACAGCAACCCTCTATAGACAGAAGAACCAGCAACTAGAAATAATTGGTAATTATTTTATTTTGGATTTAGAAAAGTTCTAATCTTTGAAAAATTTTAATCATTCATCTAATATATCTGCTAGGTTTATTACTGGGGGAATGCAGTGCTGTGCATAGTTCGATAGTTTCAGTTGGTATACCGTCTTGCTAGTATTGGGAATGTCTAGGGTTTAAATCCTGATTTAAAGTCACCTTTTTCATTTTTTGTCATATTTGGAGGCTCATCTGACCTAGATAGTCCCTAATTAAGAGTTTGCATAAATTATCACTATAGTAACCCATTTAGTTACTTTGGTTCATCAATATGAAAGTAAACCCCCATTCATTCAGTGACATCCATGATGAAGATGATGATTCAATAAAACTTTTATTATTGACTCATACCAAATAAAGTCTCTTGACATAACTGTATGGAAGTTTAGATGGATGTTTGGAATGCAAAAACTTCAATCAACATTGATGGTCACAAAATACTCATGAATGCTAGATTATTTATTTCATTGTGCTAAGCATACTTGAGGTGTTTGAAATATATTATCTGTATTATCCAAAAACACACATGCAACTCACTACTTTCTATGACATGCATGCAAGGTTCATGTTAATACAAATAGCCATGATGCTTAATTCTTACATATAACATACAATCATGCATGCAAGATCTTAAAGAATTTTCATGTATTTTTGATACATACAATATAACAATCTGAAATGAATAAAATTTACATATTCTTTTATTTACATTTCAGCTTAGAGCAAGCATATCAGGTCAAACATTAACCAAAGTAAGTAGGCAAACGCAAACGATATACATGTACAATATTTCTTTTTTTTTAAATTGTGAAATATGTGTAATGTTTTCTTTAATTCATTTCCATTCAGGTCATGACAAAGCCAATTTTCAAAAGTCATTTACTTTTATAAATTTGATGTTGCAACCTGTTAGTGTATCACTTCTATTCTCATCAATTACAGACCACTGCGGTAGCTAAGTTGGTAGAGTGCTCGCTCCGTAAATGGGAGGTCGTGGGTTCGAACCCGGGCCGCGTCTGACCCAAGACTTAAAAGTGGGTAGTGACTGTTCTTTTGCCAAGCACTCGGCATTACAAAATGAAAGTCACAGTTCTTTCGGATGGGAACTTGAAATAAACGAGGTCCCGTGTCTTAGTAGGCTCGACACGATAAAGAACCCTGCTGTATAATGCCATCAGCGCAACGCACAGGCAAAATTTCTGCACCTTCGCCTATAGCTGGCGACGTCTCGATATGAATGAAATATTCTTGACTGGGACGTTAAACACCATTAATCAATCAATCATTCATCAATTACATCAACACTGAACTAGTTTAACACAATTGTTTTAAACTTATGCTAGATAAACAGAGCTATTTTATTGCAAAAGAAACTCACTTTACTATGGTGTGAACAATTACAGGAAATTTGAAACTTTCCAGTAGTCCATGAGTTTTTAATCATCTGACCATAATATTCTATTGTCTCACAATTTATAGAATGCAAGTGCTGTAAAATGTATACATAGATCAGTTTAAATTCTGTTATTTGAAATACAGCGATTTTTAGATATTGACATTTATGATTGTAGGTGCCTAGAATTGAGTCTCAGTAGTGACCAATATTGGTGTGAAAGTGGGTTGGACTAGGATGGCTTCTGCAAAATGTTAATCAATCAGTACATTGGTAAGAGAAGTGAAAAAAATTGAATTGCGCATTTGTACCAATTTTAAAACTGCTAAAGTTCTCATCATGTTTTGCATACGTCAAATACATGTTAATGGGTACATTATGATTGGAAGGGATAATAATCTGATAAGTTCCTCTTGAAATGTCTGAAAAATGAGCACTACTAACAATCATTTTCGTGGATTAATTTTAAAACAATTAGGAGTTATTTGTGTACACAAATGCCAAATCTGTTATTTAAAACCATAGGTTAAATATAGGGTACACGCTGACGCAGTGTGAGCCCAAAAATACAGTATAGAAATGAAACCTGACTTGCCTGTCTTGGATATATTAAATTCTCAACAAAATCTTTTAAGGCTTGAACAGCAACTTAACTATCTGGATTAATTCAAAAATTAAATTAAAGGTATATTGTAAATGATATTACAGTGTTTTTCTGTTTATTATTTTATAAAGACCCTGAAAATCCTTACATTAGACAGTAGTCTTGAAAACCTCTTGAAAAATCCTTAAATTATTTTTACCCAAAACTTGTATGAACCATTTTTTACACAAATATGTTCAGACTGTTTGATTTATTTTGGTAGGGTTTATGGTTTTTGCTACTAAGACATTTTATAAGGGCGATTTCCTGTTAGAATATGTCGGTGAACGAATAAGTTTGGAAGAAGCAGTTGAGAGAAAGAAAAAACAGAAAAACAACAGATGTTACATGTATTATTTTAGATATAGAGAGAAGACATGTTGGTACGTATATATATAGATTTACATTTTAAATAGAATAAAATACACTGATGAATTTGCAGACCCAGATGCAAATTGGGAGTTTATTTTCAATGTAATTCTTATCAAGTTTATGCAAATTTGAATTATATTTAAAAATGTAGATCAGGGCTCTACAATGCGAGTAAATGTCAAATTCACTCGCCCATGTGCGAGTAGAAAGTCAAATCCGGATTTTTCCTTTCCGTTTTCGACAATGAAATTACTCTCATCAAGCAACATCTTTAAAGCACTTAAATTCATACAGCTGCAATCCGTTAATTTGTTAAGCGTTTATGTGATCACGTTCTCAAGTGCCAATTTCATCGCTGAGTTGTAAACAAAATTGGCAGATATTTGTTTTTTAAGGCATGAGTACGAATAAAAATTAGAATAAATGACCAGGAAGAAATGGCCTCGTATTTGACTCAGTTCCAGGGATACCTTGATGGAAAAACAAATGTAATCCTTTATAACGATGAAGGAAATCTGGTTCCCAAGTTTGCCCGAAAAAAAGAGTTTTAAACCGGGGAAAAAACTTTAAAAGATATATCTGAAATTTTACATTTGGTGGGTGTATCTAGCTACACAGGAGATATTTACATTTTTGGAGCAACTCCCCTCGCACCTCTGATTTAAGTACATGTGTTTGAAATTAATTTGCCGGTTTTTAAAGTTTTTTCTTTCAGTGGCTTTTAGACATGCGCCGCAATTTTTGTGTTTGATGCCACAATAAAAGTAAATTGAATAAAAAATGTTGGGTCCAACTGCTTTGTCTGCATCTTTAAAATTAAGCAGTAATTAGAAATGTTTCCAGTGTAATTGAATCCAAATTAAATTGATATTTATAAAAGAAATATGTGGCGAGTAAGATTTTTGCTCTGGCTAGTAAACACTCAGGTTTACTAGCCAGGAGGCTAGTGAAAAAAATTGCAATCGTAGAGCCCTGTAGATATTAATAGATTGAAGAAATCACTAAAATTAAGGCCTTATTTAAAAAGGTAATGTATTATTTTAGATAGGTCATGACCAAGGAACAATCACAGAACTACATGCAGTTCCTGATAATTGTTTCTATTGCTATGGTCTCTGTCAGATTTAAAACAAATTAAAACAATATTGAAGTAATGATCTTTACACCAAAATTCATGTTCAGATGCTCCATACATATGTTTAATTTCAGTTTTGCAGATTTCAGTACTTTCTAGCACTGGTTGTACATGTATTTATATTCATCAAGGAAAGGCATTATCATTTCTCTGGTCATTAGAAGATTGTCCAAGAAAATATTCCACATTTTCTCTTTTGCACCAGTTTTCAATCTTTTTATCAATATACATGTAGTAAATATAAAAAATTGGAATTGAATGTTTAATTTTGTGTAATGTAATGTTTTTTATTATTATAAAAATAGTAATAATTACAGTTTATTATTATTATTATTGTCTTTGTCAGTATTGATGCCACTGACACAAATAACAGATTGTGTCGCTACTTGAATGATTCAGCAGTTAAAAGTGCAAAATGCAACTCAAAAATGAAGCTTAAAGTCATTAACAGCAACTATCCAAGACTCTGTCTGTATGTGACCAAAACTATTCCTAAAGGTCAAGAAATACGTTATGATTATGGCGATGCTGACAAAAACTTGGAATGGAGGAATCTGGTAAGTTTATGTGTTTGACAGGTCATCTAAAAAACTCAATGTCCTCTAAACTTTTTATAAATTGATAGTACAATATATGGCGGGGGGGGGGGGGTAATGTTAAAATGATATGAAAATAAAATGAGGAATTATTGCTTAGATTGGAGGTGTACATCTTGCCAATTGCTCTAGGAATTTTGAATAAGACTACCTGGCAACTTTTTCTCAGAGTAACTAGGCAAAGCAGTGCTTCCTGAACATCATCTTTTGTTTTTAAAAATATTGGCAAGAAAATATACATGTAAAAAAAAAACAAGGAATGTGCTAAATTTGGAACTATACATAACATTGTCAAGCAATTTCTCATAAATAGTCTGAACAATAAATTCTTTAGTTCATATTAATAACAGAGCCAATCAAAACATTACAGATACATATTATGTATAGTCAAAGTTGTATCTTTATTATTGAAGTTTAAATTGAATAGAGTAAAGTAATATTTAGTGCTGGCAAACAATAAATCAGTAAATTGAGTGAAAACTAGCTTCTACATTGTTCTATGTTGGTGAATTTGTTTATTGCTGTTTATTTTGTTATTTTAAAAAAAATTTAAAGTTTGCCCATGAGCCAAATTTGGTGGTGAGACTTGTATACAATGTATGTCCATTTTGTTGATAGTTATCTTAATCTTAAGCATGCTGTTTTAGTTCATGTAATGTCTTTCATTGATAGTAGGTTATTTTCTTAATTTAGCGGAGCAGACCAAATGTACTATATACTAAATTGATAATTGTCACTAAACAATTTTTTATTAATATGTGGGTATCATTTACATGTATCTTGGTGAATTGAAAATTAAGAATTTTTTCAGTCTCATATTAGTGCTTTATATTTAGTCCACTATTTATTCCAAACATACCAAACATGGTTTCAGGAATCTTTCTGATTGTACAATATGTCAAATAATCCTTGTGTAGATCCAAGTGTGAAAAAATCTGTCAACTTGCTCAAGTTCAGTGGTTTTCTCTGGGTACTCCTGTTTCTTCCTCCATCCCAAAATTGACCATAAGTAAAAATCTTGTCTCTGGTGTGAAATGTCATCAGTCTATCTCTGGATATCATGTATTTTATTAGCCTCTCTTAATATAATCAGAATGGTCAATGACATTGTCAAACCACATATAGCTCAGCTACATGTACACAACTTTAATTATACCATTTTAATATTCAGCCAACCTATTCATCAGGCTTTTCTCAGTTGGTGGGATGAATTTAGTGGTCCTGTCAAAACATTTTCACCTTTGTTAAATATATATATATATTGTTTTTTTTTTTTTCATTTTGATGATTTTTGAGTAAAGGTAACAAAACTTTTATATTGTAGCTACTAAGATTTCTAGTATTTAAATAATCATATACCATATTTTTTGGTTATAACCCAACCTAGGGCAAACCCGTACCCTAATTAATCTTCACAATTAAATTAAATATCCACCACTCTGATCCATTATTTCTGATGACGATTGTGGCCTATGTTCAGTATACTTGACAGACATTGACAAGATAAATTATGAGAGATGGCCAAGATAAATTTTTGTAGACCCCTTTCAACATGTATCTCCTCAAAATGTTATTATTGGTCTAAAACTGTGGGTTATAAGCGACGAAATATAGTACTTGAAATCTTATTGGCTATGGTGTAAAGGTTTTAGTCATTCCTCATTATTTAGTATTTTATAAATATTTTTGCAGATTCAGATCCATTTGAACTAAATCAACCAAAGAAAGCAGTGAGTGCTACAAAAAGTAATCCAAATTCATCCAGTGATAAATGTGATGTTTCATCATCAAAGAGAGAATATGATTCATCATCAGAGAGCGAATATGATTCATCATCAGAGACCGAATGTGATTATTCATCATCAGACAGTGAATATTATGATTCATCATCAGAGAGCGAAGATGAAATGGAGGGGGGTAAGATAAAAATGATAAGATTCAAAATGCCAAATTCTAATGATGCAACTTATTTGCTTTCATTTTCATTTGCTGTTAGGGAAATGTAATCACTAATTATGGATTCCTATCATGTCCGGAATTTTAGGTTCAAATTCAGTAAGCCCTAAGCAGTTAAGTCACAAATAGGTGTTTAAAATTACAGTATCAAAAAAGTGTCATTAGGTTACATTTTAGAAATCATATAATATATATATCTTATTGTGATTTGGTTTCAGATTTTTTATGCAAATTTTCTGCTTCACTTCCAGTTCTTACTCAGAAAGAGGATGGGCATGATGATGCTGATGGCGATATTCATGATTGTTCCAATAAATTATCAACTAAATTAACTGATGATGATAGTTCCTTTGAGAAAGGTAAGAGTGTAAAAAGATTTAGACATGGTGTCCAATGTATATCAGTAAATGCACATAGCATAACTTGTGTAATCCATGCACACACATATATGCAACACCAAGCTTTCTCTGAGACACATGCAACTCAGTACATAAGTAAATACAAATAGTCACGAGGCATTATCTATACACATACATGCAATTCACTACTTTCTGTAAGACACAGAAGTAAGTACACATAGCCATGATGAATAATTCATGCACACACATTCAATTCACTACTTTCTTGGACACACATGCAACCCAGTACATAAGTACCTAGCAATAATGCATGCACACACATGCAACTCACTATTTTCTATGACACACATGCAACCCAGTACATAATTACCTAGCAATAATTCATGCACACACATTCAATTCACTACTTTCTTGGACACACATGCAACCCAGTACATAAGTACCTAGCAATAATGCATGCACACACATGCAACTCACTATTTTCTATGACACACATGCAACCCAGTACATGATTACCTAGCAATAATTCATGCACACACATTCAATTCACTACTTTCTTGGACACACATGCAACCCAGTACATAAGTACCTAGCAATAATGCATGCACACACATGCAACTCACTATGTTCTATGACACACATGCAACCCAGTGCATAAGTAAATACACATGCATTATTCATTAGAGATGATGATGTGGACAAATAATAATAATAATAATAATAATTTATTTTATTTAAGTTTCACATATAAAAATTCAATATTCACATACACATAAAAAACCTTGTAAATTTTTATATCCGGCCACATGTGGCCTATGAGACACTACATATCGTATCTATAATTAAAATACATGTAAAAAAAATACAACAAAAATATGTATTGTGATATCACAACTTACAATTTATCATGATTTTTGTACATACACGTATATCACAGGCAGAAAAATAGTATTCTTGTTTTTCACGTTTCTTTGTTCCAAATTCCAAATAACAATGAAGTAAACCTCACTAAAGATTCTTACAAATATAAAGCAAAGAAGTTACTGTCATTGTAATTGTAACTGTTATTGTGATTTAGTTTAAGAGTTTTTATGAATTTTTTCTGCTTTACTTTCAGATCTTATTCAGAGAGAGGATGGACTTCATGATGATGATGATGATGAATATTGTCCAATTGAATTATCAACTGAATCATCAACGGATGATGATAGTGCTTCTGAGAAAGGTAAGAGTGTAAAAGATCTAGAAAGATTTTAAAATATATGTGTATGTATGAAGATTTCCTTACTTGGTTAAATTTATAATACACTTGTTGTAACTGTTGACATTAACATCCACTTTTAAAGATGTAGGGACCAGATACTTACTTGGTATAAGCGAGACTTATATGTGGTTGTTAGTAGGGGTGTAACGTGTAGTATCACGATATATTGCCTCTGCAAACCTGTCATGTGAAAGTCAAAACAATAGCGACTGTATTGCTCTGTTGTTGTTACTATGTTGTCACTCTCAAATAGACGCTTGGAAAGTCTTGTGTTTCGTTTACATGTATATATTACAAATATCTAAGATTCTATCACCTTTTGGCTCGCAAAAACATTAATTAATTATACAGTCATTTGCAAGCCTCAATGTGATGTTCTACAGTCTTGAGCTCATAACCCGAGTTAGGCCAGTGTATTGCAAAATACTGGTTTGTCATTTGTGTATCACGATACAATTTGATCCTGTGCAAAAAACACGGTTTACCAATATATCGGTATATCGTTACACCCCTAATTGTTACTTTTCTGGTCACAGTGGGTCAAACTGTGAAAGTTTATGTGAAAGTCCAAGTCTATTTGCCAAGGCAAGCTAGACACCTATTTCCGTGATATTCTTGTTTAAAAGGATATTGACTCTTGTTACTTGTCAAACCATACAATATTGTGAAATTAAGTGTTTATTGTCAATTGTAAACTTACATTTGCATATTTTAATACCCAATATATGTATCTACTTTACTTCCAGATCTCATTCAAAAAGAGGATATGTGTGATGAGATTGATGACAATAAACACTATCCAACTCAGTCATCAACAAATAACGGTTGTTCTTTTGAGAAAGGTAAGGTTTATTTTTAATTTTAAATGTGTGTATTTGTGGACCACTGGTTGTTATAATAGTAGGATGGCCTCCGATAGTACTATACCACACTGCTGGACATTTACTACTATGCTGTTCAAAGTCGGGGCTTATATAATCATTGGTCCTTATATGTGTTTGTATTTTCTTTGTTTTTGAATATTGTATTGTAGTGTTTTGTATTCTTGGTTACATTTGATGCTGCCATGTACATGTTTTCAGATGCAAATTTCCTACTACAGTGTATTTTTAACCATAAGTTAAAACCTTTGTCTTTTCACATTTACAGAACTTTTCAACAGGTTGAATTATTTTAGTCAAATATCATTGCTTTCATAGACTTATTTTATCTTTAATTGGTAGATAAAACCCTTTTAAGGTACTGAAGCGACTGTTGAGGTAATTTGATGTAGTTTTATGCTAAGAAAGCATTTTATGTTTTGTGTTGATATAAAGGTACATGCCTCTCATATGGTACTATCAGAAACTATTATAATTATGTATTTGGAGCAACCTCTGTAGACTATCATAATCTGTTCTTATATCAAAGTATTGTGACAATCATCATAATAATTGTTTTAGATTTAATTAACTCGGTTTTGTTTAAAGTTAGATCATAGACATTGACTTCTTTTCGTGTTTTGTTGATTTTTCTTAATAGTTTAAAAAAATATTTGACTTGCATTAGAAACATTTTGCATTAGATTGATATAAATGTATTGCACTACAAACTATGTATAGGGCAGTGATCTGTGACCTGCTTTCTTATTCTACTGACTTCCTGCATCTTTTCTAAAAACAATTGACGTTTGTGATGTTTATTGGTATTTAACTTTATATATTGATATAAAATGTTGATATACAAGAATTTGCATATAATGTACATATAGGTTATTACTGTGACCTTTTCTGCTGTACCAGTAATAATTCCCGCTATAAATGTTGTACAACTTGGACTTGTAACATGAAAACAAGTGTACTCACATTGATACTATTATACTGCATTTTTGTGATCCACATTGCCTACATTTAATGGTTTGTAAAGTCCAAACACATGTAGTGAACTGAAAGTGTAGTGCCCTTGATTCACATTACACACACATAGTATGCTGACATGAAGCATATGAAGTATTTCAGATATTGCACTCATACTGTGTGTGTAGACCTTGCATACAACATTATAAATGCAGACATTGGACATTATACAGTAACATGGGTTGTAATGATTGCCATGATTCATGTAAGAATGGACTGGAGTAATGGTGTTTAACATCCTAGTCAAAAATATTTCACTTATATTGAGACATCACCAGCTATAGGCGAAGGTGCAGAAATTTTGCCTGTGCGTTGCGCCGATGACATTACACAGCAGGGTTCTTTTCATGCCAAATCTACCCTTACACAGGACCTCATTTTTGTAAGTTCCCATACGAAAGAACTGACTTTCTTTTCATAAAGCTGAGTGCTTGGCGAAAGAACAGTCACTACCCACTTTCAAGTCTTGGGTCAGACTTCAGTCAGGTTTTGAACCCATGATCTCCCAATTACAGAGTGAGCACTGAGTTACCACTGTTCTTATTGATTCACATAAAACATGTTGTATATAGTAAATATCACATATGTGCATTTATAAGAGTAATGTTTTGGGGACATGAACAGTAAATTATTACCTTTGGAATTGTTATTCCATTTGTATATCAACTTTTTGACTATATTTAAACAATACATTTGTGTTTTCTATATATACATTATGGTTTAATTTTGAATTCCAGCATTCCAACGACAAAAATGTACATGTATCGGATAGTGAAAGTGAAAATGAAGATAAAACAAGTGCTATTTTTCCAGTTCTCAGAAAGGAGAAGAAAATTGTAATCATGCAGCCAATAAAAATTCTAAAGGAAAAGACAAGACATAAATGGAGTAAGAAGGAAAAGATGGCTTTGGAGTGCCAGTTTAATTTGGAGAAGGTCCCTTGTAAATTAGAATGTTTAAATGCCATCGAAAACCAATCGTGTTTGGCAAGATTTCCATGGAAGAACATAAAGTATGCGGTTAAAAATTTGATAACTTCAAGACAAAGGTCATTAAAGAAGTGCTAGTTTAGTGATTATTAACCATTAAATTACCATCATGCAAAAAAAATTAAAAAAATTACATAATTCTGTATAACATCAAACAAATACAGAATTCTGTAAAATATTAAAATTCCATTCGTATTTTGGTAATGAATGCTATAAAATCAATGATTTTTTACATGTGTGAAAGTTTTATTCCTGTTATTTTTGATTGGGACCATATCATAAAGTACTTGTTTTGAATGCATTGAATCAGCTTTTGTATATGTATTAAATATGAACAGAAATAAATAATGGTTTAGAAATATAAAAATCTCTTCTTTTAAATAGGAATGCAGAGGAGTTATTTTTGTTAAAAATGTATCACATTGAGTGGGTAATTTTATCTTGTCCTGCCACCATAAGGTGAGACTTGACTCATTTTACTTTTCTGGTGTTGATGGTGGCAGCATTATTGTGTAATTGTCTGTTGAAGTCCTTTTTAAACTAATGTTGAGTCTTATGGTGGCAAGACATTCTAATTCCACAGAATTTTTGTTTGAAACATTTCCTATAAAGAACATACACTGCACTTGTAGTGGTTTTCTCACTGTTATATATTTTATAGCTAATAGCAGTAAATAGCATACTCTTGGTTGGTTTGTTGTTTGTTGTTTTATGTCGCATCAGCAAATTTTTCAGCTTTTTGCAACTACACACTATTGATCTAATCTCGAGGACTTATCTATAAACAAGTTCATGTGGCGCATCAGCTTTGTGCAAGTGTTTCTTATCTGCTTTATATTACATTTATGTAATGCACTTACAGTGAAATTTAGAGTGCTCAGACACTAGCCCCCATTATCACAGATAAAGATTGCAGACCATTAATTCCATTAATTTGGAATTGTGCTAACCACTAAAGGCATATGGCAAGGAAACCCATTTGCGGTTGAACTGGATTGAAACCCACAGCTGTGAAACGTTTTGGATTTGAAAGCTAATTAATGCCTTAACCACTCGTCCATCATTATATATTCGAGAGCTAGTACAAAAGCTGAATAATAAGATTTACTACCATTTTCTTGAATATTTTGTAATACAGAAAATGTTAAGTCATGTAGACTGGAATATTGTAGATAGGTAATGATATGCTGTATAGTTCAAGGTCATGAGTTTTGAAAGTCAATAACACATGGGTAAGAATACTGAAATGGTTAATTATCTGGAAATACAGGCATGTATATTAGAATATTGTAGGCATTGATATATCAACCATTTCGACACAGATTAAGATCATGGGGCGCAAAGATCAAGGTCACATGCATAAGACTTGTGTGCAATATATGAAAAGAAAAATGGGTTAAAGACCTGCTGCATTTCCATAAATAGAGGTACACACGGTTTTTATACCCTGAAACAAAGTTTAAGGGGATATATAGGAATCGTCCTGTCCGTCTGTCTGTCTGTCCCAATATCGTGTCCGCTCTATATCTTTCATGTCTGTGGATGGATTTTGATCAAACTTGGCACAAATGTAAACCAACATACCGTACCAAAATGTGCATAGGTCAAGGTCAGGAGGTCAAATCTTAGTTTGGTGATGTTGGGGACGGGGATATTTGTCTTTAAAAGACAGTTCTAGTTATATTGTTTCTTTCTTTTAATTTTAAAAAAGTTTCCATTAAACTATAAATAAAATGCACCTATCTAACCAAATTCAAGTTGTCTTTTTAAATGAAAACACCCGTTGATCAATTCTCCTTTATATTGAGATTTGATCATATTTATACACAAATTGGGCCTCATTTAAAGTTACATCAGGGTATTAATGAAACATGGATCATAGTTGTTCGGGTTTTTTTCCAGGTGTGATGATGAGTATTACGAAATTTCGAGTCTATATCCTGCTGTCCTAAACAGAGAGAGAGAGGGTGTTTCTGTTGGAACAGGAATTTCATTGACCTTGCCAACAGTTATAGATTAAATACGATATTATACGATACACGGATCTAATGTATCGTACCCCCATCTCTCTCTCTCTCTCTCTCTCTCTCTCTCTCTCTCTCTCTCTGTTGGCATTACCGTGAAAGTTTAGACAAAAAATAATAACGAGTACTAATAGACTAATAGGGAGTATTCTTGAATATAGGACAATATTTGATGCGAGGTCTTGTCAAATAGCCTCACGATTTTTTTGAGGACCGGTCTCGATACGTGACCGTATAGTTCAATCGGTAGAGCATTGTATTGAGAAGTCCCGGTTAGGTTGCTGCATCTTCCCCTTTCCTGTTACACGTAACCTAACTCTACTCTTTTTTAAACCACTCTAACTAACCTTATATCACGAACCGTTGAACTGTCTGTACCGATGCCTTAAATTTGTATAAGACAGTTCTCATTGTTTATCGATCAAGTGTGTTCAGAGATGGTGGGGGGAATCGGAGAAGTGTAATTAAGCCGGTACTCTAAAACGTTCTGTTCTTAATATTATTATTATATCATTATATATATAACAGATTGCTACTTTTGTGAGGTATGTGACGCAAAACAGGGTTTAATGCGAGTTCCAATTATGTAAACTTTGTACAAAGATTCAAACTGCTCACAAGTAAGTTGTTGAGTCAGGGTTATTGTAAACCTAGGCTTGTTAAAGCTCTTAAAAAGTTCTGTGGTCGTCATCACATTATTTCTGACAAATAGTATGTCTTTGTTTCTAAGATTATCTTGGATGTATTTGACATCTCATAGTTTCATGTTCCTTTTATTCTCGGCTTTACATTAACACGTGATGGATGCAGCTAGCTAACCAGGAGGTGTTTAACTTTCCGGAACACCCGACCTCACTTCCTGTGTGGAAGTTCAAGTGGTTTACTTTGTTTGCCAGTTTGTCGCAAAGTTTAATTCTTTGCAATTTTGGACTATGAGATTGAATTTGGAGTGGTGTGTTTGTAATTAATTGATATAATGAGATATTGATGAAACCAATAATTAATATAACAATTGTCAATGGTTTAGTTATGAACATCCGGCCCAAAGGCAAAAATATGCAATTGAAACACATGCACAGCATTTATTTGAAACACATTGTTATTTAACTCCAATCTGTACAACACAAGATAACTTCTTCATTTAATTTTAATGCTCTATAGGCATGTATTTGTGAGTAGCGGCTTTCATGTGTGTAACTTGGTTACGTCATGTGTAGTGACTAGAATGTGTGTAACATGATACAATTAGTGTAGTGGATAGAATGTGTGCGTTCATGGAATGATGTAGTGGATTCATTGTCAAAAGTCTAACTCTAAATATTCATGATTTCTGAACTTCCAACCGATAAAGGCAAAGTTTACTTCAACTTTAATCTAAAAATAACAATAAAATATTCTTTGGGTATCTATAACCTGGTGTAGTTGGTTTCAGGTGTAAAATCATGTGTAGTGGGTTTCAGGTAAATACGCGTATGTGTGTGTGTGTGTGTGTGTGTGTGTGTGTGTTGACATGCAATGACACTGTTTTTTAACAGATATGGGGAGCTGTGCCTATCTTCAGAAAGGCACAGGCTGAGTGATTATATTGAGACCATATAATGATAAATTTCAAGGCAAAAGTTACAGAAAACATGACAAGCCATTTTGGCATCCTAGTCCTAGGCCTATAACTTGCACACGCTTAATAAACGGTTGCGCATGTTTACAAGTGTACCCCCAAATCACTGATACTTAATATACATCGTATGGGGTCAACCAACACAATATTTGTGCACGAGATTGGCCAGTGAAATTCAGATTTGTGAAATGAACGATCGAAGCGGCATATGGCCAAATTTAATATGGAGACTGAAAGTAGGTCCTAAAATTCGGCATAAATCTTGAGAAATCTGACGAAATAGATGCTTATAATCGCCAAAACTTACTTTATTTCAGCCGTAAATACCATTCTGCGTCTTCTGTGTGTCCAAACTATATATAGAACATAGTTAGGAAGCAGTACTAACAAACTTTCTAGGTCAAATTAGACGGAAAATGGACCGACCCCATCCAAGATTCCGGATTGACGGCGGCGTTTTTTTCGCATTTAAAACTTGGACGTTTTTTGTGTACAGGAAACTATTTGATGTATTATATATGGAATTGTACCGTGTAAAAAGTTCTTTCATTTGGTATAAATATTGTTTCTGAGCACGAGCTGTGTGAGAAATGGGAAGGAATCTTGTGACGGATAACATTTTGAGTTTTAGCCTGTGGTTCACGTTTCACTATAAATTACGAAATTAAACTGTAACCGGAATTATAAAAAATAGATTTTGTCGGTTTTCAAATATTCTGAATTTTTTATATTGCATCCTAATCTATGGTAATCTGTGATACATTCAACACAGTTCCTCATTCTGTGTCGTTCAAAGGTTCGCCATTTTTTGACAAATTTTACATCACATTTGCAAGTTCACAAATTTTAATGAATCCCTACGCCGACGGAATTGGCGTTCCGACTGGTGCATGTTTTAATTACAAAATTTTATTTTCCTTTTTGTGTTGTTTGCAACACTTTTCACTTTTTGTAAACGGCAAAATATAACCCTCTGTAAATGACTAATTTAGTATTCTCACAAAAATGGAGATGGTAATTAAAAATCCTTAAAAATAAAAACTCATTATCACATTATTTTCTTACGAGTTGGAATTATATCTAATATCGCATTTTGTTACTTATATTATACTTGCTAGTTTTGGATTATTTCTTCAATACAAATTGATGAGTAAAAACAAACATTCTAGTCCATGTCAAAATCATAATCCTAAGGCAAAGTAGGAACTTTGAAACTGACAACATGTAAACTTTAACTAAAGAATTTACTCAAATGGATCTAAATATTACGAACGACAAATTTAGGTTCATAGTATCGTGTTACAGAAAAATGTTTTACCAAATCTACATTAAGCGATAGTAACCCATTTCTACAACTTGCTATGGCATTGCGGTACAATTATATAGGTTTTTAGTGAGATTTTAACCTTCAATAACACAAATGAACAAAGTTGGTTTACGAAAACGTTTATAGATTGAGGTATTTAGCTATGTCAATGTTGTGTAATAACTAATCAGTATATATCAAACACTCTATTTCATGGATCCATTAACTAATGAAACATAAACATACCGATCCATGTTATAATATTAGTTGTTATACTAATATTAGCTTCAAAACATGTATGTTGCCAATATAATACCGATGATAGATAGTTATGTGTTCTCATTTCATTATCATTACCAAATTATTACTACACATTGTGTATTTAAAGGGCATTTTTAAAATGTAATTATAGATTTAAACAAGCATCGTTTAAGAAGACAAACTAAAAAAACCCAGACACACAGATAACAGTTAGATATCATTATCGTAATTATTAGATGTTCAACCAATGCAGAATTGGCTGCCGTTACCGTTTCAGATACGTCACGAGAGAGAGAGAGAGAGAGAGAGAGAGAGAGAGAGAGAGTTTAGTTCAACATTCATACTGATTACTATGTTACGTTTCCTTTCTAGAGCAGAACTCTCTCTCTCTCTCCCTCTCCCCCTCTCTCTCTCTCTCTCTCTGTATGTGTGTGTGTGTATTCGACGAGTTCAATAAAACAGTAAGCGCATTATAGAAGATAAAGGGATAACAGTGTGTATGATTTTTAAATTAATAAACAAAATTATAATAAGTGACTTACCATTTCAGCTGATTTATCTCCTGTGAAAGTTTAATGTACTACTGTGTATGTGAGTAATTGAGGCAGATAACAACACACAATATAAATATAATTATATACAGTGTAAAAGTAAATATAGCTTGTCATTTGGAGCAGGAAGAGAGGTGGCAGACCTTTTATGCAAACACACTTCTTTTACGAGAGCCGATGTCGGAATATTAAGTAAGCTTTATTATTAACAGCCTTCATCAACGATGTTACGATATGTTTTCAGGATAACCTAGTCAATTTACCATCAATTACATATGATACACAGTAATATAGTGATATCACGTATATATAAAGCTTCTTCATATCACATTACATGACAATGTCTTGTAACTTAGTGTTTTGTTTCATACAGGTGATACGCACGACTACCTGATGAATTTACTAAAGTTGTGCAATATTATCAGTTGAATTTGATCCGATCGTGCTGGTGGTTTTTTGAGATACATCATATGATTATTTAGTTAAACATGTCGACAGATTGGTTTCACTCTTGAAAAATGTCACATCTTTAACAAGTGGAATTAATTACAGTCATTTCCATTTGGTGATTTGAAGTGGTTTAATAACTTTGAATAGTTGGTCATGTCTCAAATAAAAATCTATTCCATTTACCGTTGTAAACAATTTTAATCAAAATCGCATTTCTTGTCTATTTTTATTCTGATTGAGTGAGTTTCATTACAACAAATAAGACGGTAACAGATTCTATATAAAAATACCCTTTTATCGGTATTTATATGTCATTTCATATTTTTCATTAATGGATTCAAAGAATACATTTATCAGCCAATACTACTTGAGATTACAAAACATTACACATTATTTCTGCTAATATTAAGTCTTATTTTTCTTTCTCTTTCATTTCAATGTCTTTGTCGCGCTTGTGTCGGTTTAAAAAGGCAAAGTAATGATTTTGAGCAAAGATGCGTTTATATGTATGTTACTGAACTCCCGATTTTAGCATATATTTCTCAATATTTTGGACTTTGGATATATAATCAATATCTTGAAAAATATTTTTGTTTCTCATTTTGATCCAAGCACTAATAATGAGGAGTTGTGCTCCGAAATGGTCGTCTAGTGATGTAAAATTTAAAAGTGTGTAAATGTAATTTCAATCAAAGAAATTAATAATACATTAGATAAAACTAAATCGTATTCAAATGATGTCTCAATCTTTTCATCATGAACGCATATGCAGCTTTTTTACCCGTTGTTAAGATATAGAAATCCTGCATTGGTAAAACAAGAATTCAAAATCATTCATTGTGTTTTCAAATGCCCCAATCTGTCCCCATTTGTGTATTTTAATTCCATTACATGGTTTATGTACAACATGAATTGGACATTTTCACAAGTCAATTACCATTCTATATGTTTTAATTACTTTCAATCATGTCTTTTATCAACGACAAACACACCATTAGTACCAATACAAATAATGTCTTTATAACAATAAACATTGCTTAATTATCATTCATTTTGATTGAACATTGTAGAATAAATATCTTCATTGCAGCTAAGAAGACAATGGCATATCGTAGACAGCCATTTCCTTATGTAAAATTATCTGTTAAGATTTCAGGTTTGAAAATTATTTCTATTATCCTAGCTAATCAATCACAAACACACCGCGCCATTTGATTGCAGTAATCAGATAGTAGCACTTCCTAAGTCTAAAAGCCTTTTGAAATATTCTTTGAAAAAAATGAGTAGAACAAACTTCAAACCTTCCGGGTTTTGTTTTGAACGTTCTTCATTTGTAGAAAATTACACCTTCTAGTTTCGTCAGAAATAGCTGTAATGCACATGGTATAGTCAAATTATATACTATGAACTTATAACAGGTTTTCAAATTATTGTATTGAAATATCTTGTTAGGGATTTAGATATGTGACACTTAAAGTGTTGGGAAAGTGTTTTATGTCAAAGCATTGAGTTGAAAGCCGATTTCAGTTGAAAAAGACTTTAGTTAATTATCATTACTGATGAACGTTTGACATATCAACTGCTAATTTTGCTTAAAATAAAATGCTATTTGCTGATCAGCCCTTTATATATTCATTTATTGTATATGTGGTCCAAATATGTATGAAATTAAGCGATCTAATCACAATTTACCAGTGTCATTTCAATTTGTTCCCCTAGGTTTTTAACCTTATTTTTGTGTCACGGAATGACGTCACGTTTTGTTAAGCATGCCCTTTTTATATTTTCTACATTTTACTGTGACAAAAATTGAAATTATTTAGAAGTATATCATTAAAAGAATCCTACACAATGAACGTCATATAAATATTTACTCAACTTTTTTACATAAATATTCGAATAAAACCAACTAAAATATTTATGCATTTCATTCACTATCCTGCGTTTTTCTGTTTCCTGCTTCTGTTTATTTATATTTCAGCAAAAATATATAACTTGATATAGGTTCTTTAATTTAGAAATATTTTAGATTAAAAAAGGAATGAAATTCTATAAAACTCTGAAAATTATGTTGTAAATAATCAGGAATTATTAAACTAGTGTTGCCTTTATTACACGTATCTGTAGTCAATTCAAAAGCGACAGTAGATTATCTGTCATTTCGACCAATATATTACCAGTGTGGTATTCACTCTTCAAAGTCTTTAAAGAGTAATCATTGTATGTCAAATAAATCTGCTGCAATCACGCAAGTTTTGCTGATAAAGTAACAGGACGCTTATGGAACAAAATGTTTAAAGTACACTTCAAAACAATGGATTGTCAATGGCAATATACTATACTGTATCTATGCAAAGTACATATAAGCAGAAATTATGTTTTAGGTGAAGGTCTTCTTTGTCCTTGTGCACTGAATATCATTATAATTGTGACTTTTCTAAATGGTTAGTTTTCATGTCTCGTATAGTTGATTTATTTGATTCAAGTTAATATAGTTTCAATAAAAAGGAAGGATATATACTCCTGGCCCTGCCCACATACAACCTGTACTCCATCCTAAAACCACAAGGTTTACAAAATTCGACTTTGTGTCTAGGTAATATTCCAAATATCTCCAACACTCTAGTTTATATATTCTTATGTTTTCATTCGAAACATGAAAACGTCACCTTGTATTTATTTAGTGATAGATTCAGTAATCATTTACTGCAAGATTGTCACAATAATGTCCTACAGCAGATGAAAAAGTAGTTAAAACAAGAGATGCACATAAAAGGATAAATAAGAATTACATATTTCAACCATTTTTAATTTTATATGACATATAAAACAATTTATAAACTAGGGAGAGTAACTAAGTCTTGTTTTAGCTTACATTCACGTTTATATGAAAAATACCGAAATAAAAATAGACACAGGGTTCTAAATATATATATATATATATATATTTAAGTCTTAAAGTAGAGAGATGGGGTTTAATATTTAGAAAACATCAAATGGTTCTACAGTTTTAAGATTTTTGAGAATAAAGTTATGAGCAAAAATCCAAAAGTGTGTGTGTCTTTGCCAACAAGTATTAAAGAATAATGAAATATTACAAGGTGTTATTAGCTATTCCCTCATTATTGATCTCTTACATCGACCTGGAACACTACATTTTAGGTAATTGCTATGTTTAGTTATTATATTAGGTAACAAATGCACTAAAATGTAATATTCAGAACACTTTGTTTCATGATTACAAAAGCATGTTATACAATAGTAGTTTTTTGTGAGACATTTTTTGTATATGACACTAACCAAATATAAATGATGCATTGCATTCAAGTTAAGAAATGTATTAATAAATCCCATGTTTATCAAGGTATCTTTATGTAAGCAATACTCATCCCAATTGATAATTATAACTGCATTCTTTTTACATCACTGGCCACATAAGATAACAAACATACAAATGTTATCATAATTCAGGACAAGCAATTTTTACAGTCAATTTACATTCCTTTTCTCTTCTAAACTTTTGATGACAATGCCAAGTTAAATACCTTATATGCTTGTATCATTTATTTCTTATTTTAATAGAAAAGTAAAGATTGGACTGTGTGATGTCAAATCCTCCGGCATGTTAGTTTTTTAACAAATGGATGACCGTTATTACAATATCGTTGATAGATATGATGTCTCTGTATTCAAACTTATCTTAAAGTTTCAATGTTCCATATTCTGTTCATTTTTAATTTTTATTTCACGCGTAGTACATGAAGCAAGAGGGACGAACAAGCTTGCCTTTCCTGAGTACTTAGTCGTTTTTATTTTGCTCTTTTTTGTTGTGATTTGAAAATGGATCGGTATGTATTCGGATGATTTCAAGTACAAAAATAATATATTAATGAATGATATATATGCACGATCACACTAATAAAAACATTCTCTTTAATATGTTTTATCTTCACTTTCTTATAACATGGAAATGACCATCGCCTCATGTTAAAACAAATTGTTGTGAATATTAATTTTCCTAACCCAGCGAAAGTGATTCGAAATCAGATTTATCGTTGCTTTATAATAGGTAGGCAATGAATATATGGCATAGATGTAGAGCTTAATGAGTATTTGATACTTTATAATATGGATCAATTTATTACTTTTAATGCTATTTTAGTCTTTCAAAACAAAACAATTTCACAAAGTAATCTACACAGATAATAATAAGGATGCACTAGAAATAAGAGAAACCTGCAGATAGAAATATGTTGATCGTTATTTAATAACAAAGGTAACATTTAACCACGTACCTATAGATAAAATATAATTCAGGATATCACCGGTGTATAAGGACAATGTAAAACACACAAACAGTAATCAATTGTTGGCTATCATTAGATGTTTATCATTATTTAATAACAAGATGTATTAAACGGTTTAGCAAAAAAAAAAAAAAAGAGAGAGAGAGAGAGAGAGAGAGAGAGAGAGAGTGTGTGTGTGTGTGTGTGTGTGAATGTGTGTGTGTGTGTGTGTGAATTTTAATTTTTATGGATCATGTATAGGTTCATCTATTTTTATCGCTGACTATGTTATGTAATATTATGGTGGTAGCAACATATATAAACAACAATCATTCGCTTTCATAAGATTTTATCATTATTTCATACGAAGATGTCGAGAATATATATATTACTAGAGCGAGAGAGAAAGAAAGAGAGAGAGAAGAGAGAGAGAGAGAGAAAGTGTGTGTGTGTGTGTGTGTGTGTGTTATTAAGAGCGTATTTATTTTAATCCTAGACTATGCAATATATTATTATGGTAATATTGCATCATTCTTATTTGTCGTTAAATCATAATCTTTCTTACGAATATGTCGTGTTGATATATGCGTCGAGTTTTGTCTCACAAAAGTTTTGAAAACTATAATTTTAGAAATTAAAATGGTGATAAATTATGAATGCAGCAATAATTTAACATTTAATACTTTAAACAGTAAAATAGTATGTCTTTAATATCAAAAATTCTTAAAAGGTAACTTACCATTTCAGCATCTGAGAGACTTAATATCACCTGCGTTGATAGTAGTAGTACGTTTATGTAGAAGGATGTATATTTCCGTTAATATTAATAAAACCATCACACAGTATACGTATATTTAGTATAAAAACAGTAAATACTACTCGTTTTCTGTAACAGTAATGCAAAGCGAGTTATCAGACAAATTATGTAAAGATACTTCCTAGATAAAAGTACAGAAAAACAAATGTTGAAGTTTTCTCCGCCTTGTGTGAACGTTGTTGCTCATCTTTATAACATGCATCTATATCTTCACGGGATAACCTAGTCATATTCACCAACAACAACAACATATTACATATTAGACGTAGTAACCACATGTAAATGTATAAATTTTTCATATCACTTTACACAACAGTGGATTTACGAAAGATAACATTTCTAATAGTTTCGATCACGACCGTATATCTGTTTAAGAAGTGCATTGTGTCATCATGTTAAACATGTAATTATCATGTAATAAGTTTGAACTGATTACATTCAACTTTACTGAACATGTAAGTTTTTGTTTAAGTTTTATTAAAAATTTAAATGCCATTACTACTTTGACATACATTAGTTAAATAAATGTGCATTTCACAAATTTATACGGATGTGTAAACATTTCATGGCAAGTTAGGAAACGTAAGTAATTTCAATTTTATGTTCACATTTGGTCATGTAACCGCTTAACTGCATCATTATTTCCGGTTTTCTTGTTTCTAACCATTATGGGGATAATATTTATACTAGGTAATAATTAAAAACCCACGATAGAATTCACATCCCTAGTGGAAGTTCTATGGTTAAACTTTAATTGCAAGTTTCAAAGTTTTCATTTCGGTTTTGAATTGTGCTTTGAACGTAGAATGGTAAGTTTCTTTTTATAAACATCATGCGCTGATTTTAAGATTGTTATAAAAATTGTATGTTTAGCGTATGCGTAGACATGGATTAGTTTGTTTGTTTTTGATATAACATTGCATTTATGTCAATAATGTGCCCTTGTATGTGTTGCTATACTATGGCATATAGAAATGGTATTGCGCTTACCTACCAAAAATAAATACATCTAGCAATGTTAAAAAAATAATCCAAAAAGCAAAGTTTAAACTTAGAAAATTGCAAATTGAATTAAACATGTGACCTTCAATTAGGAAAGTGAGGTCGGGTGCCCATTAAAGGTAAGCACGCCTTTTTTATCTATGCTAACTAAGTTGAGAAGTATGATGTCTCTGTATTCACAATTATACTGGATACATTTGCTAGTTCCATGTTCTTTTCAATATCAATCTTGATTATACATCCAGCGAGTGTAACTAGCAAAACAGAAAGTAGTTACCTCTCCAAAGCACCCTGCCTCACCATCCTAAATTTGCCGGTTTTTATTTTTCTCTTTGAAAATTAATAAAGAAACACAGGAAAGATATTTATATTATAGAACTTGACTGCAGTTTGTTCTGTGTACATCTTAATATAATGGCGAGTTATAAGTGATATGTACATCCTGACTCGGTCGACACTAATTAGCCTTAGACTTCCTTATGTGTGGGATCTGATTTATAGATTGAACTTAAGTTGCAATCTGAGCCAGACTTTTTCGATATACAATACACGCTCTTGAATCATGAGATTCGTCTTTTTGTCTATTTTGGACATATGATGGACACATTAATGCTCATCAGTTAAGCTATCGCGAAAACCATATATTCTAGAAAAAAAGTAATATTACATAGTTAGGCAATATGGTATCAAAGAACAAAGTAATTGTTTATGACAATTATAAGTGTAAACATGTAAAAGAGAAATGATAAAGTAAAGTAACATTTAAATGATAAAAGTGATGTATTTTCGATCGAAATACCATATATTTATTTTTGTTACTAGTATATTGTTTAGTAGATTTATATTTGTATTATGTATTGCTCAGTCGAATCAAATCGTCACCAATGTCCTCAAAATATGCTATGCTTTATGGGAAACCCGACTCCAGTGTTTGCAGGTGGATTCCAATTATGATATACTTATTTAAGCAATTATTCCTATCTGATGTCAAAAACATGACACACTAGATTATTCGTTTTTCCATGAACCTGAAGGGCTAATGAATCCTATTCTTTATAAACTGTTTTGATTTTCCATTGGTATATTCGTTTTTGTTTTGCATTTATTTAAGCAATGTTACGCTATAATTTAAGAAACAAAAACACAAAATCGATAATGTTATATACTGGATCCCAACCAAAATATAGGTTAAGTATCACAATTATTTCGTTTTGATTTTAGACACGGAGCATACTAAACCATTTGTTTCCCCGTGGCATATGGTAACGATACTACCTTAGGTTTACCATACGGGAGCACGCGTTTTTGTTTAGCCACATGGG
The DNA here is from genome assembly GCA_021292105.1 of Anadara kagoshimensis. Classification (NCBI taxonomy): domain Eukaryota; kingdom Metazoa; phylum Mollusca; class Bivalvia; order Arcoida; family Arcidae; genus Anadara; species Anadara kagoshimensis. The sequence continues at coordinate 9,328,142 of CM037858.1, read as the reverse complement.
AATAAAATGTGTGATACTAACACTTTTTATGGAATATCAAATTAGCATTTTTACATTTGAATGATCTACCTACTGTAAAATAATACGCGTTTATATGTCTTTGTCTCCTGATATTCTGAATGCGGGTTTTACAATAATGGTGAAGAGTGATTTAAAGAATGTAATACTTCTTTAACATGTTGTTTCTTATTTTTTCCCAGGCTTCATCTTCGACCTATGTCTGATTCAAAATGTCATAAGGGTTTAAGAAAAGAAAGAAAAGTTAATGAATATAAGATCCAGTTGATGAAAGGTGTTCATCTAGGAATCACGCAAAATTCCACCAGAGAAGCAAAATGTGAGTGTGAAAGGAAGTATTGGGCGTCATATAAATCCAGGATTTTTGCAAATAGCGATGAAGAATTGTCAGACAACAAAAGTAAATATAAATATTAAACTGTTTAACTAGTGTGCGAGAGAGAAAACACATAGCTCACTCACGCTGTGTTTTATAGTTTGACAAATAATCTTAAAATTACAAAAACATAAGCAACCACACAGACAATACAAACAAAGATTGTGTGAACACTGCATTATAAATACAAAAAACGTGACACAAATAATGGTTTATACCCGCTCTCAGGAGGATTACATGGTGAAATATTTATAAATTCAAAGTGAGCTTTTTAGATTGAAACCAATTAATCAAATGCTTAGACATGGCTTGGTTCGTTTGTTTTTGACATAACATTGCATTTATATCAATAATGTATGTGCTTGTATGATAGTGCCATACTTTGATATATAGTAATTGTATTTACTTACACACACATATCGACCAATGTTCAAATTATAATCGAAAAGGCAGAGTTTTAACTTTGAAAATTGCAAATTTAGTAACACTTGTGAATTTCCGTCAGGGAAGTGAAGCCTGGTGTTCTGGGAGGGTCAGTACCTTCCCGTTAGTAGGGTTACCTTGCCACGTGTGAAAACAAAATTGAGAAAGAAACAAAACACTATTCGAAATCAAATATATATGGGATACTTTTGGATACAGAGGCATAATCCTTGAAATCTAAGAAAACACATACTGTTTACAAGATGATTTTAAATCGTTAGTAAATGTGATGCTGCTATTTTAAAGTATTTGATTGATTGATAAACATGTTATATAACCAATAATTGTAAACATCATTTTCTAATATGATTAAAAAAGACCAACATTACAATTTTCTAAGTATATTAAACCGATTCCAATTTGGCAACACTTGCGCGTTTATACGGCTTTCGTTTCCGATTTAATTAGTGTTTTTCTTTAGCTTGTGTATTAACTGATCACTATTTAGGTTGTGATTCAGCATAGCTTTGCTACAATTTTGTATTGAACAAAGCGAAACATAGATCAAATACTTGTCCTCAGTTATTATTAATCGTATTTTGTTCTGTTGACGATATTGCTTTGTCTAGATACACAGGAATGAATGAGTAGGTATGGTAAGACCCCAAGAATTTACTTGATAATATTATCGTGTCATATACCACTTTTGAATTTAAGCATAAAATACATTAAAAAGTGGTATATGACAATAATAAAATACATTCAAAAAGTGGTATATAAAAATAGTATACTCCCGTATAATACATTGTTAAACGTGTCTTCTAAAACAACGTAATAATAAATTTAACATTTACAAGTATTTCATTTCGCTAGACACATTTTGCGTCCTCTGGATCCAATTGGAGAATGTTTAGGTATTATATAATTTCTATAGCAATATCAAGTTGGAACAAAACGTTGCACAGAATTACAGCGGACAGAAGGTATAAAATATTTATTGTATGGTATTATGGTATTATTTTTCATTTTCTCTCAATACAGTAGCGGAGGCTATTTGCATAACGTCATCATTCTGCAATTTTAAGATATAGCTACTATCTTTTATACAGCTATCAAAACGACTTAATATCCGTCATGTATGACTTAGTAATTAGATATTTAAAGACTTATGCTCATTTTAGGCTGGAATTATTTAACTTTTTCATTCTCAATATTCATTCGAGTATGATGTAGCTAGCTAAACATTAGGCCCTTACCATTTGCGTGTTTTTCGTAGCTTTTGATTCAGACAAGGAAGAGTAGATATATCTTTGATACATTTTCATTATACACATATATTCAAGGTAAGGTAATTATTTTCTTATCAGGTACTATTAAATTTCAATTTAATTCCAACATAAAACCAACTGTATATCAACTTTTTAGAAATCATCTTGAAATGAAACATAATTTTGATGAATAAACGGTACAAATTGAAATTGTATTTGATATTCTATTCTAATATCTTTGACTGATCATTACAAATTACAAAATGAAAACTTACATGCATTTACAAGGTACAACAACAACATGACACTATATAGCTCTGTTGGTATTTGCAATTTTAGGGAATAACAGAGTTATTTATAGATAATAATTGTATAGAACAAATGTAGTCTAAAGAACATGTATTCTTAATGCAAATGCACTAAAATACACAGTACATACCAGTTAAAAGTATAACACTAAGCTAACGAAAATGAGTTAAAGCTATACTGCCTAGCAGGCGAGATATTGCGAGCTTGAGACCGAAAAGGTGCCGAAAGATAGACGGCAGCTGTTGAAAATTTGTCAATAAATAGATAATTGGGGACGTAGATAAGCTGCCAATTAGGCACCTTTTGTTAGCTAAATGTTAAACTTTTGACAGGCCTGTACTGTGTATTGATTTTAAGAATGACATATTTGATTTTCATTGCAAGATTATCAAACACATGCTGTTTGAAGGATGGTCTTCAGACTTTTGTAAAATGTTGTAAATATTTTGTAACATTCTATTCACTGATAAACACGTTGTTAGTATAGTCTATGTACAAATTATGTAAAAAGAAAGCCTGGAAACCAAAACAGACCTGGAGAAGGCTGAACTGGAAGACCTTGGACTAACCGGGGGGTGCAGGCACAAAAAATGGCAAAGGACAGGGTGAAGTGGAGGCAACTTGTTGTGGCCTTATGTCCCACCAGGGACGAAGAGGATAGGTAGATATAGGTAGGTAGGTATGTACAAATTTATAAACGATATGAAATAGGAAAAATAACAAACGTTTTGCTTTCCAATAACCAATGTAATCTAGAAACAAAACAATAAACAGATATGTAAGAAACAAGCAAACTAGACAAAAAGACGCATCTTTTATTACCACTGATCATATAAATTCCTAAATCATTGATAGATTAATATTAAAATAGTATATAGTAATGGAGGTATTCTAAAAAGTGAAGTTCGAATACCCATCCAACTTATGTACAGCTAGTGATCAAAGTTCATAAAGTTGAACAATGACATTTACACCATATATTTATTAAATCCAACCTAGATATAATACATTCACCAAATATATTGTATCCGCTTTTATGGATAGTCTTTGTCTTTGGTATCGATTGATTCTGCTATCATTGAAACATATTTTATGACTCAAGATAAATGGTTTTAGAAAAAAATATATTTCTCCGAAGCAATCAAGTGAGAATCTGAAGGTCAATGACCAGGACATAGATTTATGTCATATAATGCCATATTGGAATATTTTGAATATTCAAAATTCCTTAATACGACAATCAATGAACCTTGTTGAAACTGGAGAGAAGACTGCGACTAAATCATTGAAGTCAACATTCAGAAATATAGATGATGTTATATCATATATATTCTTAAATTTGGAGACTTTAAGAATGTCATCTATCAGTGTCCTCAAAGTAAAAATTATAAATGATTCTCGAAGTTCTTATAAATGTTTGAACTTATACCTGCCAATGGTGACATCCACATCAGGCTACATTTGAAACTGTATGACAAACGTGGTGATTTTACTTTTTTAATTTCTTACTTTCCTTTTCTATGCAGCAACATCTGTTTCTTCTGCTTATGGTTTTCTTTATTTTAACACGGGCGTCATAAACGCGTCATTAACTAAATACTAAACATCTCAAGATTGCCAGATGTATTGCATGAAAGCGTGTGTGAGTACAAAATTAATTATTTGTTTCTACTGTTATATTTTATATCTCTTATATTGATATATAATCGTTTATTTATCTACATAAATATAACATTCAGGAGAAATTTAAATTGCAGTTTTTATTTTTCGAAAGTTAGAAATTAGTTTTAATTGAATGTTTGATGTACCAGAACTAAAGCTGATAATATGAAAACAAAATGGCGATTGGGATTTTCACAACGCGGTTGGTAACAAATGGACTTATTCAACATCGCCAAAAAGGCTCTCATCCGATTAAAATGGACAACTTTATTGGCCATATAACAATTTTACCTTTCTTTGATAAATTGTATAATGAAAAAGATTTTTCTATTTTTTTTAAAAGTAATTATGAGTATTAATGGCTTAATAGTTTTAAAATAAATCGGATGGTTGGAACCAATCCATAGCACCACTTGACATAAATCTTTAAATTAGTGCCCCCCTGCAAGTCTTATAGTGAGTGATTTCGAAGTTTGCTTTGTTTTGATGTTTCAGTCATTAACTTGTATTGTTCACTGTCGTATTCTTGGTTCAGTTAGCTTCTTTCATACTTTCGTGTATGTTTTTTTTTCAATTTTAAATTTCAAGCTTCCATTTTATGCTATGTGCAATACTGTTCACCTTTGTAGACGGCGAAATATGAGAAAACCCTTTATTATTGACTAATTTTGTATTCTGACAAAAATGGAGATGTTAGATAAAAACACCTTGCAAAATTCATTTCCACGGTATATTTATAACGTGTTGGAATTCCATGTAACATCGCATTTTCTGAATATGCACATTCAAAATAGTTACTACAATACATGTTAGGTTTTAAACGGATTTAAATATGTTTTATAATATCAACATAGACAGTCACTTATTTCTGCTACGTGATATGGAATCGTGATACATCTATATAAGTTTTAAAGGGATGAAAGTGATCTTAATATCATATATCTATGTACAATCGTACTAACGTGAACAAATTGCTAATACAATATTTTCTGTGTTAAACTAATTTGTTGGTTTTCTTTATACCACGAAAACTTTAACAGATTGCGATATGTAGCTGTGCCAATGTTCTGTAATAGCTAAACAGTACGCATAGATCAAACACTCTATTCCATTGATCTATTAACTAATGAAACGCAAAGATACCGATCCATGTTATAATATTAGTATCTATACTAATATTACCTTCACGACGTGTGTGTTGCCAATATAATACTAAGGATAGGATAGACTCTAATATCAGACGCGTGCTTTCGTTTCATTATTATTATTTTTATACATTATGTGTTCAAAGAACATTGATAAACAATGTAATTATACATTTATACAATTATCTGTTTATGAAGACAAACTCAAAACAGACATGTAAATAACAGTTAAATTTTGTTATCGTTATTTTTGGCTGTTGTTCCTATTTCAGATACTTAACGAGAGAGTGTGTGAGAGAAAGAGAGAGAGCTTTGATTTACATTTAATATTAGTGCAATATTCACACTAATTACTATGTTTTATATCCTATGGAACAACAAACCCCTCTCTCTCTCTCTCTCTCTCTCTCTCTCTCTCTCTCTCTCTCTCTCTCTCTCTCTCTCTCTCTATTCTCGACGAGTTCAGTGAAAATAGTAAACATGTTAAAAGATAGAGGGAGAGTACCATTATTTCTCGTGTACGATTCTTAAATTTAATAAACAAAATTATAATAAGTGACTTACCATTTCAGCTGATCTATCTCCTGTGAAAGTTTAATGTACTACGTCTGTGTATGTGAATAATTGAGGCAGATAACATCACACAATATAAATATAATTATATACAGTGTAAATATAGCTTGTCATTTGGAGCAGGAAGAAATGTGGCAGGCCTTTTATGCAAACACACTTCTTTTACGGAGCCGATGTCGGAATCTTAAGTAAGCTTTATTATTACCAGCCTTCATCAACGATGTTACGATATGTTTTCAGGATAACCTAGTCAATTTACCATCAATTACATATGATACACAGTAATATAGTGATATCACGTATATATAAAGCTTCTTCATATCACATAACATGACAATGTCTTGTAACTTAGTGTTTTGTTTCATACAGGTGATACGACTACCTGATGAATTTACTAAAGTTGTGCAATATTATCAGTTGAATTTGATCCGATTGTGCTGGTGGTTTTTTGAGATACATCATATGATTATTTAGTTAAACATGTCGACAGATTAGTTTCACTCTTGAAAAATGTCACATGTATAACAAGTGGAATTAATTACAGTCATTTCCATTTGGTAATTTGAAGTGGTTTAATAACTTTGAGTAGTTGGTCGTGTCTCAAACAAAAATCTATCCCATTTACCGTTGTAATCAAAAACAAACATACTAATCCATTTCCGAAAACAATCCAGAAGCAAAGTAAAAACTTTGGAACTGACAAGTTAGGTTAGACACGTGAACTTCCACCAGGGAAGTGAGGCCGGGTGCTCCGGAAGGGTAAGCACCTCCTGTAAACCATTTAATCGCATTTCTTATCCATTTTTATTCTGAATAAGTGAGTTTTATTACAACAAATAAGACGGTAACAGGTTGTATACAAAAAAATACCCTTTTATCGACATTTATATGTCATTTCATATTTTCCATTAATGGATACAGTAAATTCATTTATTAGCCAATCCTACTTGAGATTACAAAACATTACACATTATTTCTGCTAATTTTAAGTTTTATTTTTCTTTCTCTTTCATTTTAATGTCTTTGTCGCGCTTGTGTCGGTCTAAAAAGGCAAAGTAATGATTTTGAGCAAATATGCGTTTAAATGTATGTTACTGAACTCCCGATTTTAGCATATGAAAAATGTTTTTGTTTCTCATTTTGATCCAAGCACTACTAATGAGGAGTTGTGTTCCGAAATGGTCGTCTAGTGATGTAAAATTAAAAATTGTGTTATATGTAATTTCAATCAAAAAAAAATATACATTAAATGAAACTAAATCGTATTCAAATGACGTCTCAATCTTGTCATCATGAAAGCGTATGAAGCTGTTTTACCTGTTGTTAAGATATAAAAATCCCACACTGGTAAAACAAGAATTCAAAATCATTCATTGAGTTTTCTAATGCCCCAATCTCTCCTCATTTGTGTATTCTAATTCATCACATGGTTTATGTACAACATGAATTGGACATTTTTCACAAGTCAATTACCATTCTATATGGTTTAATTACGTTCAATCATGTCTTTTATTAACGACAAACACACCAGTTTTACCAACAAAAATGCCTTTTAACAATAAACATTACTTAATTACCATTCGTTTTGATTGAACATTGTGAAATAAATATCATCGTTGCAGCCAAAAAAACAATGACATATCGTAGACAGCCATTTCCTTATGTAAAGTTATCTGTTAAGATTTCAGGTTTGAAAGTACTTTGTATCATTCTAGCTAATCAATTTCAAATATTACGATCCATTTGATTGCAGTAATCAGATAGTAGCACTTCCTAAGTCTAAAAGCCTTTTGAAATATTCTTTGAAAAAATTGACATAAGTAGAACAAACTTCAAACCTTCCGGGTTTTGTTTTGGACTTTCTTCATTTTGTAGAATATAACACCTTCTAGTTTCGTTAGATATAGCTGTAATGCACACGGTATAGTCAAATTATATACTATGAACTTATAACAGGTTTTCAAATTATTGTATTGAAATATCTTGTTAGGGATTTAGATATGTGACACTTAAAGTGTTGGGAAAGTGTTTTATGTCAAAGCATTGAGTTGAAAGCCGATTTCAGTTGAAAAAGACTTTAGTTAATTATCATTACTGATGAACGTTTGACATATCAACTGCTAATTTTGCTTAAAATAAAATGCTATTTGCTGATCAGCCCTTTATATATTCATTTATTGTATATGTGGTCCAAATATGTATGAAATTAAGCGATCTAATCACAATTTACCAGTGTCATTTCAATTTGTTCCCCTAGGTTTTTAACCTTATTTTTGTGTCACGGAATGACGTCACGTTTTGTTAAGCATGCCCTTTTTATATTTTCTACATTTTCCTGTGACAAAAATTGAAATTATTTAGAAGTATATCATTAAAAAATCCTACACAATGAACGTCATATAAATATTTACTCAACTTTTTTACATAAATATTCGAATAAAACCAACTAAAATATTTATGCATTTCATTCACTATCCTGCGTTTTTCTGTTTCCTGCTTCTGTTTATTTATATTTCAGCAAAAATATATAACTTGATATAGGTTCTTTAATTTAGAAATATTTTAGATTCAAAAAGGAATGAAATTCTATAAAACTCTGAAAATTATGTTGTAAATAATCAGGAATTATTAAACTAGTGTTGCCTTTATTACACGTATCTGTAGTCAATTCAAAAGCGACAGTGAATTATCTGTCATTTCGACCAATATATTACCAGTGTGGTATTCACTCTTCAAAGTCTTTAAAGAGTAATCATTGTATGTCAAATAAATCTGCTGCAATCACGCAAGTTTTGCTGATGAAGTAACAGGACGCTTATGGAACAAAATGTTTAAAGTACACTTCAAAACAATGGGTTGTCAATGGCAATATACTATACTGTATCTATGCAAAGTACATATAAGCAGAAATTATGTTTTAGGTGAAGGTCTTCTTTGTCCTTGTGCACTGAATATCATTATAATTGTGACTTTTCTAAATGGTTAGTTTTCATGTCTCGTATAGTTGATTTATTTGATTCAAGTTAATATAGTTTCAATAAAAAGGAAGGATATATACTCCTGGCCCTGCCCACATACAACCTGTACTCCATCCTAAAACCACAAGGTTTACAAAATTCGACTTTGTGTCTAGGTAATATTCCAAATATCTCCAAAACTCTAGTTTATATATTCTTATGTTTTCATTCGAAACATGAAAACGTCACCTTGTATTTATTTAGTGATAGATTCAGTAATCATTTGCTGCAAGATTGTCACAATAATGTCCTACAGCAGATGAAAAAGTAGTTAAAACAAGAGATGCACATAAAAGGATAAATAAGAATTACATATTTCAACCATTTTTAATTTTATATGACATATAAAACAATTTATAAACTAGGGAGAGTAACTAAGTCTTGTTTTAGCTTACATTCACGTTTATATGAAAAATACCGAAATAAAAATAGACACAGGGTTCTAAATATATATATATATATTTAAGTCTTAAAGTAGAGAGATGGGGTTTAATATTTAGAAAACATCAAATGGTTCTACAGTTTTAAGATTTTTTGAGAATAAAGTTATGAGCAAAAATCCAAAAGTGTGTGTGTCTTTGCCAACAAGTATTAAAGAATAATGAAATATTACAAGGTGTTATTAGCTATTCCCTCATTATTGATCTCTTACATCGACCTGGAACACTACATTTTAGGTAATTGCTATGTTTAGTTATTATATTAGGTAACAAATGCACTAAAATGTAATATTCAGAACACTTTGTTTCATGATTACAAAAGCATGTTATACAATAGTAGTTTTTTGTGAGACATTTTTTGTATATGACACTAACCAAATATAAATGATGCATTGCATTCAAGTTAAGAAATGTATTAATAAATCCCATGTTTATCAAGGTATCTTTATGTAAGCAATACTCATCCCAATTGATAATTATAACTGCATTCTTTTTACATCACTGGCCACATAAGATAACAAACATACAAATGTTATCATAATTCAGGACAAGTAATTTTTACAGTCAATTTACATTCCTTTTCTCTTCTAAACTTTTGATGACAATGCCAAGTTAAATACCTTATATGCTTGTATCATTTATTTCTTATTTTAATAGAAAAGTAAAGATTGGACTGTGTGATGTCAAATCCTCCGGCATGTTAGTTTTTTAACAAATGGATGACCGTTATTACAATATCGTTGATAGATATGATGTCTCTGTATTCAAACTTATCTTAAAGTTTCAATGTTCCATATTCTGTTCATATTTAATTTTTATTTCACGCGTAGTACAAGAAGCAAGAGGGACGGAACAAGCTTGCCTTTCCTGAGTACTTAGTCGTTTTTATTTTGCTCTTTTTTGTTGTGATTTGAAAATGGATCGGTATGTATTCGGATGATTTCAAGTACAAAAATAATATATTAATGAATGATATATATGCACGATCACACTAATAAAAACATTCTCTTTAATATGTTTTACCTTCACTTTCTTATAACATGGAAATGACCATCGCCTCATGTTAAAACAAATTGTTGTGAATATTAATTTTCCTAACCCAGCGAAAGTGATTCGAAATCAGATTTATCGTTGCTTTATAATAGGTAGGCAGTGAATATATGGCATAGATGTAGAGCTTAATGAGTATTTGATACTTTATAACATGGATCAATTTATTACTTTTAATGCTATTTTAGTCTTTCAAAACAAAACAATTTCACAAAGTAATCTACACAGATAATAATAAGGATGCACTAGAAATAAGAGAAACCTGCAGATAGAAATATGTTGATCGTTATTTAATAACAAAGGTAACATTTAACCACGTACCTATAGATAATATATAATTCAGGATATCACCGGTGTATAAGGACAATGTAAAACACTCAAACAGTAATCAATTGTTGGCTATCATTAGATGTTTATCATTATTTAATAACAAGATGTATTAAACGGTTTAGCAAAAAAAAAAAAAAAAAGAGAGAGAGAGAGAGAGAGAGAGAGTGCATTTTAATTTTTAGGGATCATGTATAGGTTCATCTATTTTTATCGCTGACTACGTTATGTAATATTATGGTGGTAGCAACATATATAAACAACAATCATTCGCTTTCATAAGATTTTATCATTTTTTTAATACGAAGATGTCGAGATTATATATTACGAGAGAGAGAGAGAGAGGAGAGAGAGAGAGAGAGAGAGAGAGTGTGTGTGTACATGTGTGTGTGTGTGTGTGTGTGTTATTAAGAGCGTATTTATTTTAAATCCTTGATTATGCAATATATTATTATGGGGATATTTCATCAATCTTATTTGTCGTTAAATCATAACCTTTCCAACGAATGGTGATAAATTATGAATGCAGCAATAATTTGACATTTAATACTTTAAACAGTAAAATAGTATGTCTTTAATATCAAAAATTCTTAAAAGGTGACTTACCATTTCAGTTTCTTCTGAGAGACTTAATATCACCTGCGTTGATAGTAGTAGTACGTTTATGTAGAAGGATGTATATTTCCGTTAATAATAATAAAACCATCACACAGTATACGTATATTTAGTATAAAAACAGTAAATACTACCGGTCTTCTGTAACAGTAATGCAAAGCGAGTTATCAGACATATTATGTAAAGATACTTCCTAGATAGAAGTACAGAAAAACAAATGTTGAAGTTTTCTCCGCCTTGTGTGAACGTTGTTGCTCGTCTTTATAACATACATCTATATCTTCACAGGATAACCTAGTCATATTCACCAACAACAACAACTTATTACATATTAGACGTAGTAACCACATGTAAATGTATAAATTTTTCATATCACTTTACACAACAGTGGATTTACGAAAGATAACAATTCTAATAGTTTCGATCACGACCGTATATCTGTTTAAGAAGTGCATTGTGTCATCATGTTAAACATGTAATTATCATGTAATAAGTTTGAACTGATTACATTTAATTTTACTGAACATGTAATTACCATGTAGTAAGTTTGAACTGATTACATTCAATTTTACTGATAATTGAAGTTATCATTGTTGCGTCTCATCCATTAACTAGATGATTATTATCAGTACAACACATTTGATATAAAATGATCATTATTTCTTAACTCGCATCATTAGTGCGATTATATGATAACCATTAATTAGAAATTCCATAATGGGATTTAAAGAAGGGTGAGATAAAGCGAACCTGTTACTCCAGACTATGTTCGTTTGTAGTTCAAAAATGTCATGGATAAGTTTGGGTTTAAGTTTTATTAAAAATGGAAATGCCATTACTACTTTGACATACATTAGTTAAATAAATGTGCATTTCACAAATTTATACGCATGTGTTAACATTTCATGGCAAGTTAGGAAACGTAAGTAATTTCAATTTTATGTTCACATTTGGTCATGTAACCGCTTAACTGCATCATTATTTCCGGTTTTCTTGTTTCTAACCATTATGGGGATAATATTTATACTAGGTAATAATTAAAAACCCACGATAGAATTCACATCCCTGGTGGAAGTTCTATGGTTAAACTTTAATTGCAAGTTTCAAAGTTTTCATTTCGGTTTTGAATTGTGCTTTGAACGTAGAATGGTAAGTTTGTTTTTATAAACATCATGCGGTGATTTTAAGATTGTTATAAAAATTGTATTTTTAGCGTATGCGTAGACATGGATTAGTTTGTTTGTTTTTGATATAACATTGCATTTATGTCAATAATGTGCCCTTGTATGTGTTGCTATACTATGGCATATAGTAATGGCATTGCGCTTACCTACCAAAAATAAATACATCTAGCAATGTTAAAAAAATAATCCAAAAAGCAAAGTTTAAACTTAGAAAATTGCAAATTGAATTAAACATGTGACCTTCAATTAGGAAAGTGAGGTCGGGTGCCCATTAAAGGTAAGCACGCCTTTTTTATCTATGTTAACTAAGTTGAGAAGTATGATGTCTCTGTATTCACAATTATACTGGATACATTTGCTAGTTCCATGTTCTTTTCAATATCAATCTTGATTATACATCCAGCGAGTGTAACTAGCAAAACAGAAAGTAGTTACCTCTCCAAAGCACCCGGCCTCACCATCCTGGTAGAAGTTCACCTTAACTAAATTTGCCGGTTTTCATTTTTCTCATTGTAAATTAATAAAGTAACACAGGAAAGATATTTATATTATAGAACTTGACTGCAGTTTGTTCTGTGTACATCTTTTTATAATGGCGAGTTATATAAGTGATATGTACATCCTGAATCGGTCGACACTAATTAGCCTCAGACTTTCTTGTGTGTGGGATCTGATTTATAGATTGAACTTTAGTTGCAATCTGAGCCAGATTTTTTCGATATACAATACAGGCTCTTGAATCATGAGATTGTCTTTTTGTCTATTTTAGACATATGATGGACACATTAATACTCATTAATTAAGCTATAGCGAAAACCATATATTCTAGAAACAAAGTAATATTACATAGTTAGGCAATATGGTAGCAAAGAACAAAGTAATTGTTTAGGAAAATTATAAGTGTAAACATGTATAAGAGAACATGATAAAGTAAAGTTAGTAATATTTAAATGATAAAAGTAATGTATTTTCGATCAAATACCATACATTTATTTATGTTACTAGTATATAGTTTAGATAAGTAGGTTTTTATTTGTACTATATACTGCTCAGTCGAATCAAATCGTCATCAATGTCCTCAAAATATGCTATGCTCTGTGGGAAAACCGACTCCAGTGATTGCAGGTGGATTTCAATTATGATATACTTATTAAAGCAATTATTCCTATCTGATATCAAAAACATGGCACACTAGATTATTCGTTTTTCCATGAACCTGACGAGCTAATGAATCCTATTCTTTATAAACTGCTTTGGTTTTGCATTGGTATATTCGTTTTTGATTTGTATTTATTTAAGCAATTTTCCGCTATAATTAAAGAAACAAAAAAAGCAATAACGTTAAATAATGGATCCCAACCATAATATAGGTTAAGTTTCACAATTATTTCGTTTTGATTTTAGAAACGGGGCATACTTAACCATTTGTTTCCCCGTGGCATATGGTAACGATACTACCTTAGATTTACCATACGGGAGCACGCGTTTTTGTTTAGCCGCATGAGAATAAAATGTGTGATACTTACACTTTTTATAGAATAACAAATTAGCCACAATATTTTTTTTACATTTGAATGATCTACCTACTGTAAAATAATACGCGGTTATATGTCTTTGTCTCCTGATATTCTGAATGCGGGCTTTACAATAATGGTGAAGAGTGATTAAAAAATGTAATACTTATTTAACATGTTGTTTCTTATTTTTTCCCAGGCTTCATCTTCGACCCATGTCTGATTCAAAATGTCATAAGGGTTTAAGGAAAGAAAGAAAAGTTAATGAATATTAGTTACAGTTGATGAAAGGTGTTCATCTAGGAATCACGCAAAATTCCACCAGAGAAGCCAAACGTGAGTGTGAAAGGAAGTATTGGGCGTCATATAAATCCAGGATTTTTGCAAACAGCGATGAAGAATGGCCAGACAACAAAAGCAAATATTAATATTAAACTGTTTAACTAGTGTGCGAGAGAGAAAACACATAGCTTACTCACGCTGTGTTTTATAGTTTGACAAATAATCTTAAAATTACAAAAACATAAGCAACCACACAGACAATACAAACAAACATTGTGTGAACACTGCATTATAAATACAAAAAAACGTGATACAAATAATGGTTTATACCCGCTCTCACGAGGATTACATGGTGAAATATTTATAAATTCAAAGTGAGCTTTTTAGATTGAAACCAATTAATCAAATGCTTAGACATGGCTTGGTTCTTTGTTTTTGACATAACATTGCATTTATATCAATAATGTATGTGCTTGTATGATAGTGCCATACTTTGATATATAGTAATTGTATTTACTTACACAAACATATCAACCAATGTTCAAATTATAATCCAAAAGGCAGAGTTTTAACTTTGAAAATTGCAAATTTAGTAACACTTGTGAATTTCCGTCAGGGAAGTGAAGCATTGTGTTCTGGAAGGGTCATTACCTTCTCGTTAACCTTAAGCTGTACAAATTGAAATAGTATATGATATTGTATTCTAATATCTTTGACTGAACATTACATATTACAAAATGAAAACTTACATGCATTTACAAGGTACAACAACAACATAACACTATATAGCTCTTTTGGTATTTGCAATGTTAAGGAAAAACAGTTATTTATAGATAATAATTCTATAGAACAAATGTAGTCTAAAGAACATGTATTCTTAATGCAAATGCACTAAAATACACAGTACATACCAGTCAAAAGTATAACACTAAGCTAACGAAAATGAGTTATAGCTATACTGCCTAGCAGGCGAGATATTGCGAGCTTGAGACCGAAAAGGTGCCGAAAGATAGACGGCAGCTGTTGAAAATTTGTCAATAAATAGATAATTGGGGACGTAGATAAGCTGCCAATTAGGCACTTTTTCGTTAGCTAAATGTTAAACTTTTGACAGGCCTGTACTGTGTATTGATTGTAAGAATGACATATTTGATTTTCATTGCAAGATTATCAAACACAGTCATGTTGTTTGAAGGATGGTCTTCAGACTTTTGTAAAATGTTGTAAATATTTTGTAACATTCTATTCACTGATAAACACGTTGTTAGTATAGTCTATGTACAAATTATGTAAAAAGAAAGCCTGGAAACCAAAACAGACCTGGAGAAGGCTGAACTGGAAGACCTTGGACTAACCGGGGGGTGCAGGCACAAAAAATGGCAAAGGACAGGGTGAAGTGGAGGCAACTTGTTGTGGCCTTATGTCCCACCAGGGACGAAGAGGATAGGTAGGTATAGGTAGGTAGTTATGTACAAATTTATAAACGATATGAAATAGGAAAAACAACAAACGTTCTGGTTTCCAATAACCAATGTAATCTAGAAACAAAACAATAAACAGATATGTAAGAAACAAGCAAACTAGACAAAAAGACGCATCTTTTATTACCACTGATCATATAAATTCCTAAATCATTGATAGATTAATATTAAAAAAGTATATAGTAATGGAGTTATTCTAAAAAGTCAAGTTCGAACACCCATCCAACTTATGTACAGCTAATGGTCAAAGTTCATAAAGTTGAACAATGACATTTACACCATATATTTATTAAATCCAACCTAGATATAATACATTCACCAAATATATTGTATCCGCTTTTATGAGTAGTGTCTTTGGATTAGGTATCGATTGATTCTGCAACATCTTATTAAATTTTATAATACCATTTATCATCAAAGTAATGAAATTGATAGTAAATATATTTTTGTGTCATAACCTTTGTGTACTGATCAAGGAGATAGACAGTACAATTGTTCTTTAATTTGTGTGATGCCAAATATCATTGAAATATGCTTTATGACTCAAGGTAAATGGTTTCAGAAAAAATATATTCCTCCGTGGTTATTTAGTGAGAATCTGAAGTTCAATGACCAGGACATGGATTTATGTCATATAATGCCATACTGGAATATTTTGAATATTCACAATTCCTCAACACGACATTCAATGAACCTTGTTAAAACTGGAGATAAAACCATAAAAGATAAAAACGACTAAATCATTCAAGTCAACATTCAGATATATAGATAATGTTCTATTATTTAAATTCCTAAATTTGGAGACTTTGTTAATGTCATCTATCATAGTGACCTCAAAGTAAAAATGATAAATGATTCTCGAAGTTCTTATTCATGTTAAAACTTATACATGCCGATGGTGACATCCACATCAGGCTACATTTCAAACTGTATGACAAACGTGGTGATTTTACTTTTTCAATTTCTTACTTTCCTTTTCTATGCAGCAATATCTGTTTCGACTGCTTATGGTTTTCTTTATTTTAACAGGGGCGTCATAAACGCATCACTAAGTAACTATGATACGCCTGAAGATTGCAAGATGTATTGCATGAAAGCGTGTGTGAATACAAATTATTTATTTGTTCCTACCAGTATATATTATATCTCTTATATTGATATATAATCGTTTATTTATCTACATAAATATAACATTAAGGAGGCATAATTTAACTTGCAGTTTTTTTCTTATTTTTCAAAAGTAAGAACTAAGTTTTTGAAAGGATGTTTGATGTACCAGGACCATAGGTGATAATATGATCAAACCAAATTGCTATTGGGCTTTTCACAACGCGGTTGGGAACAAATGGATTTATTCAACATCACTAAAAGGCTCTCATCCGATTAAAATGGACAACTTTATTGGCCATATAACAATTTTACCTTTCTTTGATAAATTGTATGATGAAAAAGATTTTTATATTTTTTTTTAAAAGTAATTATGCGTATTAATGGCTTAATAGTTTTAAAATAAATCGGATGGTTGGAACCAATCCATAGCACCACTTGACATAAATCTATAAATTAGTGCCCCCCTGCAAGTCTTATAGTGAGTGATTTCGAAGTTTGCTTTGTTTTGATGTTTCAGTCATTAACTTGTATTGTTCACGGTTGTATTCTTGGTTCAGTTAGCTTCTTTCATACTTTCGTGTATGTTTTTTCAATTTTAAATGTCAAGCTTCCATTTTATGCTATGTGCAATACTGTCCACCTTTGTAGACGGCGAAATATGAGAAAATCCTTTATTATTGACTAATTTTGTATTCTGACAAAAATGGAGATGTTAGATAAAAAACACCTTGCAAAATTCATTTCCACGGTATATTTATAACGTGTTGGAATTCCATGTAACATCGCATTTTCTCAAGATGCACATTCAAAATAGTTACTACAATACATGTTAGGTTTTAAACGGATTTAAATATGTTTTATAATATCAACATAGACAGTCACTTATTTCTGCTACGTGATATGGAATCGTGATACATCTATATAAGTTTTAAAGGGATGAAAGTGATCTTAATATCATATATCTATGTACAATCGTACTAACGTGAACAAATTGCTAATACAATATTTTCTGTGTTGAATATTTTTAACTGATTTATTAGTTTTCCTTATACCACGAAAACTTTAACAGATTGCGATATGTAGCTGTGCCAATGTTCTGTAATAGCTAAACAGTACGCATAGATAAAACACTCTATTCCATTGATCTATTAACTAATGAAACGCAAAGATACCGATCCATGTTATAATATTAGTATTTATACTAATATTACCTTCACGACGTGCGTGTTGCCAATATAATACTAAGGATAGGATAGACTCTAATATCAGACGCGTGCTTTCGTTTCATTATTATTATTTTTATACATTATGTGTTCAAAGAACATTGATAAACAATGTAATTATACATTTATACAATTATCTGTTTATGAAGACAAACTCAAAACAGACATGTAAATAACAGTTAAATTTTGTTATCGTTATTTTTGGCTGTTGTTCCTATTTCAGATACTTAACGAGAGAGTGTGTGAGAGAAAAAGAGAGAGAGGTTTGATTTACATATAATATTAGTCCAATATTTAATCCAATATTCACATTTATTACTATGTTTTATATCCTATGGAACAACAAACCTCTCTCTCTCTCTCTCTCTCTCTCTCTCTCTCTCTCTCTCTCTCTTTCTCTCTCTCTCTCTCTTTATTCTCGACGAGTTCAGTAAAAATATTAAACATGTTAGAAGATGAAGGGAGAGTACCATTATTTATCGTGTACGATTCTTAAATTTAATAAACAAAATTATAGTAAGTGACTTACCATTTCAGCTGATCTATCTCCTGTGAAAGTTTAATGTACTACGCCTGTGTATGTGAATAATTGAGGCAGATAACATCACACAATATGAATATATTTATATACATTGTAAAAGTTAATATAGCTTGTCATTTGGAACAGAAAGAAAGGTGGCAGACCTATTATGCAAACACGCTTCTTTAACGAGAACCGAGGTTGAAATCTTCACCACCTTCAGTTAGCGTTATTATTACCAGTCTTTATCAACGATCTTACGATATGTTCTCATGAGAACCTAGTCAATTCACCATCAATTACAAAAGATACATAGTAGTATCATGTATAAATAAGGCTTCGTATCACATTACATGACAATGTCTAGTAACTTAGCGTTTTGTTTCATACAGTTGATAAGATTCCCTGATAAATTTACTAAAGTTGTGCAATACTTACATGTACAGTTGAACCAGACCCTGATCGTGCTGATGGTTTATGGAGATACATCACATGATTATTTAGTTAAACATGACAACATATTGGTTTCACTCTTGAAAAGTGTCAAATCTTTAACAAATGGAATTAATTACAGTCATTTCCATTTCGAAATTTAAAGTGTTTTAATTACTTTGAATCGTTGGTCGTGTCTCAACCAAAAAATCTATTCCATTTACCAATGTTAATGATTTTAATCAAAATGCACATATTTCAATCCATTTTCATTCGTATTGAGTGAGTTTTATTACAACAAATAAGAAGGCAACAGGTTGTAGAAAAACTTCCGTTTTATCTGCATTTATATGTCACATTAATGAATACAATAAAAACATTTATAGGCTAATCCTGTTTGAGATTACAAAGTATAAAATATTGATTTACTTAAACTCTTTTTAAGTTGTATCTTTCTCTTTCATTTTAATGTCTTGGTCACGCATGTATCAGTTTACATCGAACAAACATTGAATATCAATTAGTAAAGGAATTCATTCTTACCATCTACAAATAACCTTACAATCAAAATATCATAACTTATATTTACATTAGGGCATCACGAAAGCAAATTTACCTTGTATTTACAAATATCAGTTTGTCTGAGGTAGGAGAATACATTGTAATTCCATCCTGTACTTGTTGCTATATAAGATATAGATATTTGGGGTATTGGACAAATATAAGTATTTTTTTCGTCAAAGCACATGCTTCAACGATTTCTTGACATTGAACACTTAAGTTGGATTGTTTAACTGTTGTCCGAGAACTATACAAAGTATGACCCCTAGCATCAGTACGATACTTGTTCAATTTATAGCGTAAGACTTTTGATTGACAAAATCATCTTTAATAATTTAGATTATTCTGTAACAAATGTTCTAAGGTGTCTTGTTACGTGGCTCTGTTCTAGTTTCTTTCATTCATCTTTGACAACTCTTTGAAGATCAGATAAAGTATAGATTTTTCGCTTTAGAAGACAACATTTTAGGATTTCCAAGATACTATAATCTATTGGAGCGCAATCGGGACTTTTTGACATCCACTCAGACGGTGTAATATAACTGACTTAACATTTCTTCAAAAATTCAATGGATTTTCATACGTATGACTAGACGCCTAGAGGTTTGATAAAACACCATATTATTTTCATGGCCATTAAACTATCTTGGAACATCTTTGTTACAAAATGGTTTAAGAACAGAATTGATGCAACAGTCCAAATTAACTTTAACACCTCTTTTTGCTCTTGATGGATCCGGATGAAACCTCGATATTATTTTCTGTAGTAATTTTGTATCCTTTTATCCTTTGCCATACAAAATATGACAAATTATATGAAGTTTTGTGACTTGATGTAGCCAGTTTCCAACCGTATTTTGCCACACTCTTAACTTATAATATACGAGGTACCAGGGTAATTAAGTTTCGACTTCATCAACTTTATTACTTTTAAAAAAGACACATTCTGTTTCCTAATGCCCCAATATTTCCCAAGTTTGGAAGTTAGGTGTTCATATTTGATCAAGGCTAGTAGTTATTGGATATGTAACATGCATTGAACAGTTTTTACAATTCATTTGCCATTTTAAATAGTTTAATAATTTTCAATCATTGTCTTTTATCTACGTTAAACGCACCATTATTACCAACACAAATGCTTTTATAACAATAATTATTGCTTATTCGTCATTCATGAGATGAGATCTTGATATTATTTTCTGTAGTAATTGTGTATCCTTCCATCTTTTTCCATCGAAAAAGTGACAAATTACATGAAATTTCCAGTTTCCAACCATATTTTGCCAAATTCTTAACTTATGATATACGAGGTACCGGAGTAATTGGATTTCGACTTCATCATCCTTTTTTGTTTCCAAAAAGACCCATTCTGTATTCTAATGCCCAAATATTTCCCCAGTTTAGAAGTTATGTGTTCATATTGATCATGGTTTGAATAACACTCCTGTCTTTATTGGATTTGCTACATGAAATGAACATTTTTTCACCACTCATTTGTCATTCCAAATGCTTTTATAACTTTCAATCATTGTCTTTTATCAACGACAAACACACCATGTTTACCAACAAAATGCCTTTATAACAATAAACATTACTTAATTACCATTCAATTTGATTGAACATTGTGGACTAAATACCATCATTGCAGCCAAGAAAACAATGACATGTCGGAAACAGCAATTTCCAAATATAAGGTTACCTCTTAAGATTTCAGGTTTTGAAAATGATTTGTATCATTCTAGCTTATCAATCACAAATATTCATCCGACCCATAGAAATGCACTAATTAGATAGTCATATTTCTAAATCTAAAAGCCTTTTAAAATGTTCTTTAAAAAAATGATATAAGTGGAACATTCTTAAAACCTTCTGGTTTAGTTTTGGATTTCTTCATTTTTGTAAAAATAAATACACCCTCTAGTTCTGATCAGGAGTAGCTTTTATACACACAGGCTTTTTAAAATATATAAGTGTCAGGTTATTGTAAAGATTTGGCCGTATTTGTGGTGGCTCGAGCAAAGTGCATTGTATTAAGGTGTAGTTGTGAATAATCAAATCTCATCGTTTCATAAAATTGAAACAGTAATGTCTGTAATCTACCTGCAAAGCACAACTCATCATATACCATCATGTCTTCATTTCAGATATTTGTGTAGTCGGTAGATATAAAATCTTACATCTTAAAGTACAACTAATGAGAAAATGTATTCCGAGACGACCAAGTAGGACTGCAACATTGAAATTAAAAATTACACACTTAATTTTTCACCAAACAAGAGCTGTAAGTGAAGTAGCACGAAATCATTTGTTGTATATTTTTCAGTTAAATCTATTTTACAGTCATTCTCTCTCAATTCAATTTTTCTTTACCTCTTAATATAGGTATGTATTAATACTAATTATAGTTTTATATGTTATTGTCATACTTTGTTTGACTGGTTCTCTTATCCACATGTACCTGTGTTTAACGCAACAAAAATATAAGACCCCAAGCCAATAAAATCCAAATCAAACTTAATTTTGCTCATTTTACTTTAACCATTATATACATACTATTGTCCAATAAAACTAGATAAATCTCCTGTGGCTGTCTATTAGACTATTAATTTTAACCATATTTTTGAAATGTGTTGTATTTTCTCAAAGTATGTGCAAAAACTAAATATTATTTAAAAAAACTGAATTCTAGACCTTAAAGGAAAACTCAATCATTAGCAAATTAATTTAACGAATTTAAAAAATATACATACTAATCGACAATCCTAAAATAAAGTAAGAACTTTCAGTCTGGCAAATAAGGTTAAAGACGTGAATTTTGAGCAAGGAAGAGAGGCTGGGTGCTACGGAAGACTAAACACCTCTAACTAGCCAGAAAATCGAAAATTGAGAATAAATGAACATGCAGCTCCTTTTATTTGTTTGATTTAATGAGCATTGTTGTCATCAAAATTTTGCTGATATATCTTGATATAATTGGTAATTTTAGTTCTATGTCTTGTCTTTCTCAATGTTTTGTTTTCCAACGTTGCGGTTGTAGCAAGCTAGTCTTGAGGTTCTTACCCTTTTTCAGCTCCCGGACTTATTTTCCTTGCGGGAGTTCTCGTACTTTATTTAATTTCCAAGTATTTTAAGTCCATACGTTTATTTTGGATTATAATATGAGCATGGACCGGAATGTTTGGTAGATTTGAATGCATTTTATAATTGTTTTTGTATAAGTGATATAAATGAATTATATCTATGCTGGATTACACTATTACAATACATTCTCTGATGTTTAATACGTTTTATACCATAACTATTTAATAACAGGGCAAAATGACCATGGCCTAAAAGTAAAACAAATTGTTGATTTGAATATTAATTTACCTTACCTAGCGAAAGCTCTTCAAATTCAGAATTTTCGTTGCTTTAAATAGGTAGGCAGTGAATATATGGCATAGATGTAGAGCTAAATGAGACTTTGATACTCTATAACATGGATATATTTACTACTTTTTATGCTATTTAGCCTTTCAAAACAAAACAATTTCACAAAGTAATCTACGCAGATAATAATAATGATGCCCTAGAAATAAGAGAAATCTGCAGATAGAAATATGTTGCTCGTTATTTAATAACAAAGATAACATTTAACCACGTACCTATAGATAATATGGATAATAAGATTCAGGATTACACCGGTGTATAAAGACAATGTAAGCCATACATAAACAGCAATGATTGTTAGCTATCATTAGATGTTTATCATCATTTAATAACAAGATGTATTAAACGGTTTAGCAAAAAAAAAAAAAAAAAAAAAAAAAGAGAGAGAGAGAGAGAGAGTGCATTTTAAATTTTAGGGATCATGTATATGTTCATCTATTTTTATCGCTGACTACGTTATGTAATAGTATGGTGGTAGCAACATGTTTAAACAACAATCATTCGCTTTCATAAGATTTTATCATTATTTTATACCAAGATGTCGAGAATATATATTACGAGAGAGAGAGAGAGAGAGAGAGAGAGAGAGAAAAGAGAGAAAGTGTGTGTGTGTGTGTGTGTGTGTGTGTGTGTGTGTGTGTGTTATTTAGCGGGTATTTATTATAATCCTTGACTATGCACTATATTGTTATGGTAATATTTCATCATTCTACTTTGTCGTTAAACCATATCATTTTCAACGAAATATTGTCTTAATCATTAAAAATTCTTAAAAGATGACTTACCATTCCAGCTGCTTCTGCAAGGCTTAATATCACCTGCGTTGATAGTAGTAGTACGTTGGTGTAAAAAGACGTATGTCCCCAATAATAATGAAAACATCACACAGTATACACATACATGGTGCAAAAAGAGTAAATACTACTCATCTTTTATAACAGTAATGTAAAATAAAGTATCATACAATGGCACTTCCTAGACACAAATGCAGAAAAACAAATGTTGAAGTTTTCTCCGCCTTGTGTAAACGTTATTACTCACTTTATAACATACATCTTTATCTTCACAGGATAACCTAGTCATATTCACCATCAATTACAACATATTACATATTAGACATAGTAACCGCTTATATATTTTAAAATTCTTAATATCACTTTACACAACAGTGGTTTTTTTTTTGAAAGTTCGGATTAAACCAATGATAACATTTCTGATAGTTTCGATCATGACCGTATAGCTGTTTAAGAGTGGCCATTATATCATCATAATAAACATGTAACTAGCATGTTATAAGTTTGAACTGATTTCATTCAATTTTACTGAATATGTAATTTTAAACTGATTACATTCAATTTTAATAATATTTGAAGTAATCATTGTTGCGTCTCATCCATTAATTAGATGATTATTATCAGCACAACACGTTATAAAATGATCAGTTCTTAACTCGCATTATTAGTGCAATTCAATGATAATCATTAAATAAAAATACTATATACAATAATAAAAAGCTACATGCCAACCTGACAAAGATCCTTATGGAATTAATAGAATGTTTTTTCTTGAGGTTGAGATGAAGCGAACCTGTTTATTCAGATTATGTCCGTCTGTAGTTCAAAAATGGCGTTGATAAGTTTTAATTTGATATAACAAGACTTCTTTAAGTTTTATTTGAATAATTAATTAGTTAAATAAATGTACATTTCACAAATTTATACACATGTGTAAACATTCCATGGCAAGTTAGGAAACGTAAGTAATTTCGATTTTATGTTCACATTTGGTCATGCAACAGCTTAACTACATTATTGATTCTTGTTATTTTCTGCATTACTTATGGAGATATTATTAATTTTGGCTAATAATTAAAAACCCACGATAGACTTCACACCCCTGGTGGAAGTTCTATGGTTAAACCTTAATTGCCAGATTCAAAGTTTTTATTTCGCTTTGTTTGTTTTTATAGACATCATTAAGATTAAGATTGTTATAAACATACATATATGTTTAAAAAAGTTAACTTGGATGAAATACTTCACGAATAGCTATAGCTTTTAAAATAAACACGCTACACAAACCAGAACATAATAGTTTGAAGTGTGATCCTATCTCATGTTTCTTATGACATGTTTCATTCTGATACATAGTTGTTCTCGATTATTTTGATTTTTGACACTCTGATCGAAAATTCATTTGCTTCAGAGTTATTACCGTCTTTTGGGTTTATTTTTAAAGTTAATTCATTTCAAAAAAAAAAATGTTGCTTATGTTTTGAATTTATTAAGTCATGATTCAAACAGAGGATTTTATTTTTGAAATTATTGAAAGTCTAAAATTTAGCAGTTAAAGTAAACTGTAAAATTCTTTAAACCGTGGGTGGATTATAAACTTAAATAGTGAATTGTATAGTGTTACGGCTAGATGAGATGTAAGTGAGGACTCCCAATAAAAATACAGGTTAACAAGTTAAACGCAACAAGACAATACATCTAAAAATAGTAGAAAGAAATTCTGTACTTGGCAATAACCAATGGAACCAAATGTAAGAATACAACACATACAAATAACTAGTAGAACGCCAAACCAGACAAGACAAGAAAAAACAAACATATATTTGGATCACTAAATTTAAAAATTCAGACTTTTGGTGGACAATAGCGTGAATCGCCAGTGGTGTGATCCATCTATTTTTTGCACACATACACACACACACACACACACACACACACACACACACACAATATAACAACAATATGGTTAATTTATTTTAATTGTTGCTACCCTCAAAAACTTTAAACTTTTACTTCTTTTCATATCTCCTTTTAATCTCTTATGATAAAGACTCATAGTTTTATATGTGGTCCATAAAAAATTCTATTTACATTATTCACTTTCATGCTGGTAGTGTATATGATCAAGAAATAACAGATGATAGTAGTCAATATCACATCGATCTGTATTCAACTCAACTTTTTAGATGACATACACAATGATATTATCCGTGTTGCGACCAATATATTATAACCTCTGTATTCGGCAGTGCCAGGCTTAATAAAGTCTAAAAGTAATTAAAGATGTTTTATGAAAGAGCAATTACAATATGGTGTTACTTGTATTTAGTTTCTGTTTTAGCTTCAGTAGCGGTCACCTTATTGTCTCTTGTTGATTTTATAATTGATATTACGGTAATAAAACGCTGAACATCTTTGATAACAGTTTTAGTCAAAACAAAACAGATAATTTGTAATTGTTATAGTGAGTGGGAAAAATATTGTAAGTCTGCCATATATTGATGTACCGAGAATTGCAATAAACAAGGCAATCTTACACCACCTTCTATTCAGTATACATCTTTTTGTCACAATAATGTAGCTATCTAACTGGGAGGTGCTTACCCTTCTAGAGCACACAGCCTCTATTCCATGTTGGAAGTGTATGTGTTTAGTTTGATTTGCAAGTCTTTCGTTTTTTGTTTTTTTTTGGACTGTCGTTTAAACATGAACTGTTCATGTTTGCTTTTTATTTATAACATGTTATGGTATTCGATATTTTTAAACAATATGTCGTAATGTATAGTATGTGTTGATTTACAGAAGATAAACAAAACAATCATGGACTCAACAAATTTCATGATGTATCAACCGCTAACCAATGCTAATTTTGTGGCATTGGGTTAATGGAAATGTGATAGGGATGCTTTTTTGAAGAGTGATCTACAAATCACATTGTCTCACTAGTGACAAGTTTTGTTTGTTTTGATTGTTGGAATATGTTTGATTTTGACCTTTGTCGTTTATTCATGCCCATATTCTTCAAAATGCTCCGCTGAAGTCGTTAAGAGAAAAGAACTGTATCAATAGTTTATGACACAGTAATATTAAAAGTACCTATGATCAAAATTTACAGATATATACTGTATAGGTGTAAATTCACGCGTAAAAGCTAATCTAACAGTTTTTAAGATATTACTATGACAGCTTTAGCTTGCTTTCTAACCTTCCAAAGCGCCTGGTCTCACTTCTCTTGTGAATTTTAAACTAAATTTGCCAGTTTTCTATGTCACTCTGTATGTCTCATTCCATTTACTATAGGTTCGAAATAAATATTGGAATAAAGTTAAGTAACATAGGAAACATTTTTGTATTAAGGAAATTTATAACATTGTGTTCTCTTTAATATTTTGTTATAAGATCGAGTTATAAGTCAGATGTACAGCCTACTGTAGGAACATCCTGACTCGGTCGACATTAGTTAGTCTCAGACTTCCTTATGTATGGGATTTGATTTATAGATTGAACTTTAGTTGCAATCTGAGCCAGACTTTTCGGTAAACCAATACACAATCTTGAATCATGCGATTGTCTTTTGTCTATTTTTAGAAACATGATGTACAAATTAATACTCATTGGTTAAGCTATAGTGGAAACTTAAATGATCTATTGAGGAAAACCATATGTTCTAAAAAATAATATTTTATGGTTAAGTGATATGGTAGCAAAGTTCAAAATAATCATTTCTCAAAATTATAAGTGTTTTGAAAGTGTAAACCTGTAAAACAGAATATTGAAGTAGGATACAAAATAATTATTTATAAAAATTATAAGTGTTTTAAAAGTGTAAACCTGTAAAGAACACTATAACGTGTTGTAAATATTGAAATTTTTTTTAGAGCGATGCCTTTTCCTCCGAAATACCCTATAGATTTGGTATTTTGTTTTAGATAATTAGATATTTATTTGGACTATATATTGCTCAACTGAACCAAATCACCATCAATGTCCCCAAAATATGTATTGCTCTATAGGAAAACCAACTCCATTGAATAAAGGTGGATCTTAATAATTATATACTTATTTAACCAATTACTCCATACTAATATCATAAACAGAGCGCACTAGAATATTTATATTTGTCTTTCCATGGAACAGATGTGCCCAATGGCTCTTTTTTCTTGATATGCTGCTTTGATTTCGCGATGATGACAACATGGATTGGTCTGTTCGTTTTAGATTGACACTTATTTCCATTATAATTTCAAAACCAAAAACAAAAATTGGTAACGTTACTGGATCCCAATTTTAATATAAGTTAAGTTTCACAGTTACATATGTTCCGTTTTGATTTTCGAAACCTAGTACATACTAGATCATTCGTTTTCCTGAGGCACATACTAACACTACCTTAGGTTTACCATACGGGAACACGCATGTGTGATTCTAACACTTTTTACAGAATAATGAATAAGCCAAAAATAGTTTTTGACATTTGAATTAATTATCTGCTGTAAAATAATATGCGATTATATGTCGTTGTCTCATGATATTCTGAATTCTTAATGCAAGTTTTAAGAAGAGTGACTGATAATATTGCATTTAAATTATTTTTTCTGAAAGTCTAGCTAATAAAATCATGTTCGACCTGTTATCCTCGTCAAAACTAAAGACTGATTGAATTTGATTGCAGTTAGGTCACTAAACGCCCACTAGCCTGCTCGACGATATAAGCAGGAAAATACTGAATAATTGAGAACTTATACATTGCAATTGTTTAGAAGGCGTATTTAACCAGATAACCACACAGCACAATCATAAATTCCATGTCGGTGTTGTGTTTATGATATCAAATGCAACCAAATATTTATTTACTTTCTTGTTTCTTATTGTTTTCCGCGTTTCATCTTTGATCTATGTCTAGGTCATAATGCCATAAAAGTTCTACGAAGAAAGAAAACCTTATGAACATGAGATCCGGTTTGATTGAAGGTGTTTATCACGTAAACTTCCCCCAGGGAAGTTAAATCTAGTGTTCTGGAAGAGTTACGCTAACTACACCTGCTATGTGTGTAATCAAAATTGAGAATGAAAGGAACATGGAACAAATATCCATCTCAAGGAAACGGGTTAATATAAGCCATTCTGGCTTGTTCCTGAATCCTTTTCTGTATTTCCATATGTTTGTATATTGAATTATATGTTGTATATATTGTTTTTGGAGAATAAAATATTGTTTAAACTAAATATCCATCTTTTTTGTATACAAAAAAAAAAAATATATATAGGTGACAGGTGTAAAATGTGTTCTGAAAACCACCGTATGGTATAACAAACGAAAAAGGTATAGTCAGAAATAAAAAAAGATATAAACACAAAACTATTTAACTAGTATAGAGTAAAAAGAACACCTCTTCTCTACTACATGTTTTATACTCTGATAAATGGTGTAAAAATTACAAAAGGACAAAAACCTACTCGCAACATACAGACAATAAAGGCAACGTTGATTGAACAGTGTATTATAAATACACACAACATAATGGTTTATAGCCGATCCCGCGAGGATACAAAGATTAAACATTTATAGGTTAAAAGTGAGCTTTTTAGATTATCAAATGCATATATGTCAATAATGTATGTGCTTGTATGATAGTGCCACACTATGATATAGAGTAATGGTATTGCACTTACCTATCAAAAACAAACACATCGAGCAATGTTCAAATACCAATCCAAGACGCAGAGTTTAACCTTAGAAAATTGTAAATTTAAATAAGCACATGAACTCCCATCAGCAAAGCGAGATCGGGTGCCGCGTAAGTGTAAGCACCTTTTGTTTGCTAGCTACACTAGCGGCGTATAAATCAAAATAAATAGGATAAGCTATGGGGTGTCAAATATATCGAAAACAAGTGTGCATAGTGGCTTGTTAACAGTATTTAGTGATAGCAATAAATATTCTTGTGTGCATAATTTTTGTCAAAAATTAATTGATAAGCACCTTCCTGTGTTGCTGTGTTGAAAAAAAGTTAGAAGGAAGTTCTACTTAAGCGTTGTAACGGTGAAACAAATACACAACAAGGAAAGGAACTTTGACAACAAACAAATTGAAGTTATCAGTTTTGTAACATGGATTCATTTGTAGCATTTCGTGTGTGCCATAATTGAGTTCGAAATATAAAGCAATATTTGAATAATCGCTCGTATTCCTTATTGCAATCCCACTCTAATTAATTACTCTTATTTAAGCTTCGGAAGAATAATTAAGCGATAGAACGTCATCTATATATCTGTATGTGCAGTGGAATGATTATCAATGATTTTCTCTAGAAAAACTAGTGCAAATTCAGATTCATATAAATGGAGACACAAATCATTACACAATCGTGCAAGTTCTTACATTTTTGTATATCGAGTGTTAGTTTAAGGATAACACAACACATATTTTATCCATAGAAATTTCAAATATTTCATTGACGGTCCATTCAGTATTTCTGCATTTTTGCATGCGTGTGGTACTTGATAAAATAATCAAAATTCTTGTCCAGCATTAGATATTTACATTTTGTCTTGCTCTTTTTGTAAAAGAATAACAAGTGAATAATTTGTTTTAGACGTTCGTTCAATTTAGAATGAGGAATAAGACGTTAATGATGACTGGGGCATATAGAGTGACACCTGTCCATAGAAGTCACCCAAGTGAACCTCTCAAAGTGGCCTTTATAGACAGGTGATCTTTATAATCAGGTATACATAACCAAAATAAAGAGCGCTTGTGATAAAATTAACCCTGACTTTAAAAGCAGATCGTCCTTATATAGATGTAGCTTTTAGAGATTTATTTAGACCAGAACAATAGTAGAGTGGCTTGAAGCAGGATGCCACCGTGTAAGAAATGTCATTGAAGACTTAAAGTGAATTAAACACATTCATTGAAGAGGAACTAATATAGCTAAAGTTACCATTGCCAAATTTTATGTATTACCAAAATGGGAGAAAGATGCAAATAACTAGTTTCAGCTTCATATAAAAGAGTCTGTAAAGACAACGTTTGTGTTGATCTCGACATGTCCATATTTGTATTCCACTGAAACTTAATTTAATACATACTTTTTGCAAGTTGAATGAAATTGTTAGTAAATATGTTGTTGTTATTTTTAGAGTATTTGACATTATTGATAAACTGGTTATATATACAATATATGTAAACATTACTTTCTAATATGATTTAAAAAGACCAACATTTTTCTAAGTATATTAAAGAGATCCAGATTTGGCAACACTCGCGCGTTTATACGGCTTTCGTTTCCGATTTCATTAGTGTTATTCTCTAGTTTAAGTATTAAATAATCTATATTCGGCCAACCATTGTAAATCATTGTCATGTATTTTTGTCATATGGTGAAAAATCAATGATCAAATTTCATGGAAAAATAATGAAATTTAAACCACTATATTAAGTTTCATGATATAACAAACTTGTATCTTTGTGACATGTTTATACTGATCAAAAGCTAAGATAATATCAAATAAATGTTTTTGTTCTGTTTCATGTTATTATGTTCTGTTGACGACATTGTTTTGTCCAGATACAATGTTGGAAAGGAGTGAGTATTGTAAGAACCCTAAAGTTTACTTGTGCGTATTATTGTATAGTCCCGTATCATAAATTGCTAGATGTGTCCTCTAAAACAAAGCAATAGTAAATTTAGCACTGACAAGTGGTTTATCTCGCCAGACACATTTTGCGACCTCTAGATCCGATCGGAAAAAGGTTTTGGATATGATACAATTTCTATAACAATATCTAGCTTAGGCCATACAACATAACAGCGCACAAACCTATAAAATGTTGTATTAGTTGCCATTTTCTTTCAACAAAGTGACAAGGGCTGTTTGCATTGCATCATAATGACGTCATTATTGATGTAATCTTATATACACTTACCTTCCAAAATATAGCATTGAAATCCATTTATATCCATGATATATGGCTGAGTAATAAGATAATAAGTGACGTATGTACTGGGCTGTACATGCGCATTATGAAACCCCCGTGATTATTATTATTATTTAAATTTTTCATTTTACATTGATTTGATACCGATACGGATGTAGCTATCTCAAGATTAGGTGGTTACCTGCCTCGCTGCCTCCATAATGGATGCTCGCACGTTTGAACTTTGATTTGAACATGGACAAGTAAGTATATTCACGTTTTTTTAATTTAATTTACATTGTACCTTGTACACATATATTCAGGATTTGGTCATAATTTTTTCTTAGGTACTACTGGATTTCAATTTAATTCCCATATTAAACCGACTGTATAGCGACTAATGGAAATCATTCAGTAATGCAACATTTTTTATGAACATACTGAAATAATATATGATACTGTATTATGATAATTTCGTCTGATTATCGTAAAACATTACAAAATGAGAATTTTTATGCATTTACAAGGTACAAAAAAGAAAGAAAGAACATGACACTATATAGCTCTGTTTGTATTTGCAATTTAAGGGAAACGGGGTTATTTTAGATAAAATGTGTATGGAACAAATGCAGCGGAATATTTGAAATAAAAATGCAAATATCATATGCAGTACAGAATTGTCAAAAGTGCAGCACTGAACTTATTAAATGGGACCAAAGGTTGCCTGCCAAGCAGTTGAAAGTGGCTAACAAGTGGCTGAAACGTAACCATGAGAAAGGTATCGAAAATCTTCTGAGATATTAATAACAAGTAAACAGGAAGAGCTACCAATTCGGCACTCATTTTTTGCTTAGTATCAAACTTTCGACAAGTCTGTACTGTATATTTATGTAAAATTCTGTACATGATGCTAAGTAAAGTAAAATAAGATATTACAATCATATTTGATTTTCATTGCAAGGTTATCAAATACATGCTGTTTAAAGGATGATCTTTAAACTATAGTAAAATATTATATATTTAACTGATAAACACATTGTAGGTTTAATCTATGTACACATTTTAAAAATGATATGAAAAAGAAAAAATGATTAAATTATTTAATTAAATCAAACACATTATATAATGATTCATGTACAACTGCAAAAGAAATATTTTGAAAACTGGCAAATTGAGGCGAAAACGAAAACACTCACCAGGAACGACATACAAAGTCACATATCAAATCAGAATGAATGAAACTTGCAAAACCATAATTTGACAATAGCAAATGCAACCAAGGACAATAAACAATAATATAGTGTGAAAGAAACAAGGAAATAAAACAATAAGAAAAAGACACATATTGGGACCATTCACTATATAGATATTTAAACCCCTCTATTGATTTATGTTAAAATCATGTACAGTAGTGCAGCCATACTAGTACTAAGTATCCAATATCCATTCCGCTTATTTTAAAATCGGGAGTAAGACCAAAACTATGTAATAAAACAAACAATGGCATTTGTATGATACATTTATCAAATCAAACTAGAATTGCAGCTCTTGA
This sequence comes from Anadara kagoshimensis, assembly GCA_021292105.1. Taxonomy (NCBI): domain Eukaryota; kingdom Metazoa; phylum Mollusca; class Bivalvia; order Arcoida; family Arcidae; genus Anadara; species Anadara kagoshimensis. The sequence continues at coordinate 9,294,916 of CM037858.1, read as the reverse complement.
CCGTAAAAGTTTATGTGCTTCAATTTATAGTTTCTTTTACTTGTCATCGATTGATTCTGCAATACCTTACGAAATTTTACAATATCATTTTGCAGCAAAATAATGAAATTGAAAGTATTGATATTTTTGTGTCATAACCTTTGTGTACTGATCAAGGAGATAGACATTACAAATTGTTCTGTGATTTGTTTGATGGAAGATTCTTGATACAAAACATCACTAAAATATGATTGATTTATACGGTCAAGACAATTAATTTCGGAATACCTTCCTCTCAAAAACAATCAACTAATAATATGAACCACAATAAAAGTAATACTCACATTCTACAATTTAACTATAAGTTTACAACAGTGAACCTTGTTAACTCCGGAGAAAATGATGTCAAAATTCATTCAAAGTTATATAGTTGATATATGGATAACTTTCTTTCTTTTAATTATTCTAAATTTGGAGCTTTCTGAATACCATCTATCCAAGTGAACTTGAAATAAAAGATACTACTAATTATCATAGTTCTGTTTCATATTTAGATTTATACCTCAAGTATGACATTTACGAAAGGCAACATTTGAATCCGTATGACAAACGTGATAATATATATTTTTCTATTGTCAATTTTCCTATTCCTTACAGCAATAAATCTGGTATGACACCCTCGAAAGGCAACATTTGAAACCGTATGACATACGTAATAATATATTTTTTCTATTGTCAATTTTCCTATTCTTTGCAGCAATAAATCTGATATGACACCCACGAAAGGCTACATCAGAAATCGTATGATAAACGTGATGATATATATTTTTTTTATTGTCAATTTTGCTATTCTTTGCAGCAATAAATCTGTTTCTATTGCTTATGACGTGTTTGTTGATGCATTTATATAACAGTTAATAGGCTTTAGTTTAACTTGTTTCCACTACTGGAACTTTCATACAACGAAGCAAGCTGCTCGCAAATAATGTTGCACAAACATATTGCAAGCTTGGACTTATCAAGGCCCTAAAAATATTTAGGACACTATCACAATATTGATAAGATGTTTGATGAACCAGAACCATAGCTTGTAATATAATCAAACGCATTTGGTTTTTGACAACGCGATTGGAAACTTACCGATTCATTCAGCGCCGCCAAATAAGCTCTCAGTCGAATAAAAGCGGCAAATTTATATACGTATTACAATTATACCATTTTAAAAATATTATGCATATTTATGGCTAAATGGTTGTAAAATATATCAGATGATTGGAGCCTTTGAATAGCAGCACTTGACACAAACTTTGGTAAACGCGCAAGTTTTATAGATAGTGGTAATGAAGTCTTTATTGTTTGGCTGCTTCTGTCATTAAACATTAATCGTATTATGTACTGTAGTATTCTTGGTTGAATTAGATTCTTCAATGATTCCGTGCTTCCGTGCATGTTTTAATTACAAAATTTAATTTTCCTTTTTGTGTTGTTTGCAACACTTTTCACTTTTTGTAAACGGCAAAATATAACCCTCTGTAAATGACTAATTTAATATTCTCACAAAAATGGAGATGGTAATTAAAAATCATTAAAAATAAAAATTCATTATCACATAAATTTCTTACGAGTTGGAATTATATCTAATATCGCATTTTGTTACATGTATTATACTTGCTAGTTTTGGATTATTTCTTCAATACAAATTGATGAGTAAAAAACAAACATTCTAGTCCATGTCAAAATCATAATCCTAAAGCAAAGTAGGAACTTTGAAACTGACAACATGTAAACTTTAACTAAAGAATTTACTCAAATGGATCTAAATATTACGAACGACAAATTTAGGTTCATAGTATCGTGTTACAGAAAAAATGTTTTACCAAATCTACATTAAGCGATAGTAACCTATTTCTACTACTTGCTATGGCATTGTGGTACAATTATATAGGTTTTCGTGGAATTTTAACCTTCAATAACCCAAATGAACAAAGTTGGTTTACGAAAACGTTTATAGATTGAGGTATGTAGCCATGTCAATGTTGTGAAATAGCTAATCAGTATATATCAAACACTCTATTTCATGGATCCATTAACTAATTAAAAACATAAACATACCGATCCATGTTATAATATTAGTTGTTATACTAATATTAGCTTCAAAACATGTATGTTGCCAATATAATACCGATGGTAGATAGTTACGTGTTCTCATTTCATTATTATTACCAAATTATAACTACACATTATGTATTCAAAGGGCATTTTAAATTTTTAAAATGTAATTATAAATTTAAACAATCATCGTTTAGAAGACAAACTAAAAAAACAGACACACAGATAACAGTTAGATATCATTATCGTAATTATTAGATGTTCAACTAATGCAGTATTGGCTGCCGTTACCGTTTCAGATACGTAGACGAGAGAGAGAGAGAGAGAGAGAGAGAGAGAGAGAGAGAGAGAGAGAGAGAGAGAGAGAGAGAGAGATTTGATTGAGTTTAGTTCAACATACACACTGATTACTATGTTACATTTCCTTTTTAAAGCAGAACTCTCTCTCTCTCTCTCTCTCTCTCCTCTTCGCTCTCTCTCTCTCTCTCTCTCTCTCTGTATGTGTATGTGTGTGTTGTCGACGAGTACAATAAAACAGTAAGAGCAGATAAAGGGATAGTATCATTATTTTGTGTGTATAATTTATAAATTAATAACAAAATTATAATAAGTGACTTACCATTTCAGCTGATCTATTTCCTGTGAAAGTTTAATGTACTACGTCTGTGTATGTGAATAATTGAGGCAGATAACATCACATAATATAAATATATTTATATACAGTGTAAATATAGCTTGTCATTTGGAACAGAAAGAGAGGTGGCAGACCTTTTATGCAAACAAACTTCTTTAACGAGAGCCGATGTCGGAATCTTAAGTAAGCTTTATTATTACCAGTCTTCATCAACGATGTTACGATATGTTTTTAGGATAACCTAGTCAAATCGCCATCAATTACATATGATACACATTAATATAGTGATATCAAGTATATATAAAGCTTCATATCACATAACATGACAATGTCTTGTAATTAAGTGTTTTGTTTCATACAGGCGATACGACTACCTGATGAATTTACTAAAGTTTTGCAATATTATCAGTTGAATTTGAACCGATCGTGCTGGTGGTTGTTTGAGATACATCATATGATCATTTAGTTAAACAAATGGACAGATTAGTTTCACTCTTGAAAAATGTCACATCTTTAACAAGTGGAATTAATTACAGTCATTTCAATTTGGTAATTTGAAGTGGTTTAATAACTTTGAATAGTTGATCGTGTCTAAAATAAAAAATCTATCTCATTTACCGTTGTAATCAATTTTAATCAAAATCGCATTTCTTATCCATTTTTATTCTGATTGAGTGAGTTGTAATACAACAAATAAGACGGTAACAGGTTATATATAAAAATACTCTTTTATCGGCATTTATATGTCATTACATATTTTTCATTAATGGAAACAAAAAATACATTTATTAGCCAATACTACTTGAGATTACAAAACATTATTTCTGCTAATTTTAAGTTTTATTTTTCTTTCTCTTTTATTTCAATGTCTTTGTTGCGCTTGTGTCGGTTTAAAAAGGCAACGTAATGATTTTGAGCAAAGATGCGTTTATATGTATGTTCTGAACTCCCGATTTTAGCATATATTTCTCAATATTTTGGACTTTGGATATCTGTTCAATATCTTGAAAAAATGTTTTTGTTTCTCATTTCCGGAGCACCCGGCCTCACTTCCCTGGTGGAAGTTCACGTGTCTAACCTAACTTGTCAGTTCCAAAGTTTTTACTTTGCTTCTGGATTGTGATTCGGAAATGGATTAGTATGTTTGTTTTTGATTTGATCTAAGCACTACTAATGAGGAGTTGTGTTCCGAAATGGTCGTCTAGTGATGTAAAATTAAAAATTGTGTTAATGTAGTTTCAGTCACAGAAATTAATAATACATTAAATGAAACTAAATCGTATTCAAATGACGTCTCAATCTTGTCAAAATGAAAGCGTATGAAGCTGTTTTACCCGTGTTAAGATATAAAAATCCCACACTGGTAAACAAGAATTGAAAATCATTCATTGAGTTTTCTAATGCCCTAATCTCTCCCCATTTGTGTATTCTAATTTCATCACATGGTTTATGTACAACATGAATTGGACATTTTTCACAAGTCAATTACCATTCTATATGTTTTAATTACTTTCAATCATGTCTTTTATCAACGACAAACACACCATTAGTACCAACACAAATGTCTTTATAACAATAATTATGGCTTAATTCTCATTCATTTTGATTGAACATTGTAGAATAAATATTATCATTGCAGCTAAGACGACAATGGCATATCGTAGACAGCCATTTCCTTATGTAAAGTTATCTGTTAAGATTTCAGGTTTGAAAATGCTTTGTATCATCCTAGCTAATCAATCACAAACAAACCGAGCCATTTGATTGCAGTAATCAGATAGTAGCACTTCCTAAGTCTAAAAGCCTTTTAAAATATTCTTTGAAAAAAATTGACATAAGTAGAACAAATTTCAAACCTTCCGGGTTTTGTTTTGAACGTTCTTCATTTGTAGAAAATTACACCTTCTAGTTTCGTCAGAAATAGCTGTAATGCACATGGGATAGTCCAATTATATACTATGAACTAATAACAGGTTTACGAATTATCGTATTGAAATATCTAATTAGGGATTTAGATATGTGACAAATTAAGTGTTGGGAATGACATTTTAGTGTTTTATGTCAAAGCATTGAGTTGAAAGCCGATTTTAGTTGAAAAATGCTTTACTTAATCATCATAACCGATGAACGTTTGACATATCAACTGCTAATTTTGCCTAAAATAAAATGCTATTTGCTGATCAGCCCTTTATATATTCATTTATTGTATATGTGGTCCAAATATGTATGAAATAAAGCCATGTAATCATAATTCACTAGTGCCATTTCAATTTGTTCCTAGGGTTTGAACCTTATTTTTGTGACACGAAATTACGTCAGATTTTGTTTAGCATGCCCTTTTTTGTATTTTCTACATTTTCCTGTTACAAAAATTGAAATTATTTAGAAGTATATCATTAAAAGAATCCTACACAATAAACGTCATATAAATATTTACTCAACTTTTTTACATACATATTCAAGTAAAACCAACTAAATTGTTTATGCATTTCACACGCTATCTTGCGTGTTAGTACGGTGTTACTGTTTCTTGCTTCTGTTTATTAATATTTCAGCAAATATAGGGTTTTCAAGGAATATTTCCAATTAAAAAAAGAATAACATTTTATTTTAATCTGACAGTTGTAGTGTAAATGACCAGGAACCATTGCTTTCTTCATCACATATCAATTCACAAGTAAAAATCAATTATCTGTCATTTCTACCAATATACTACCAGTGTGGTTTTCACTCTTCCAAGCCCAAAAGTGTATGCAAAATAAATCTGTAACAAGATGGCTGGAATCACGCAATTTATATTGTTGATGAGGTAACAGGACACTTATGCAACAAAAATATTGAAAGTACACTTCAAAACAATTTATGGTCAAGGAAATATATATTGTATCAATGCAAGTAACATATAAGCAGAATTTTATGTTTTACATGAAAGACTAACTTTTTTGTCTACGCGCACTAAATAACATTATAATTGTGACTTTTCTGAATGGTTGCTTTTCATGACTCGTATAGTTGATTTGTGTGATTCAAGTTGCTATAATTTCAATATGAACGTAAGGATCTTTACTCCTGGGGTCCACAATAAAAACTTGTTCTCAATCCTGAAACTACCAGATTTACAAAAAATACGTCTTGCTTTCCATGGCAACCTTTACAAACCTAAAAGGTATGTATTCATTGTTTCTTCTCGGTGGATATGTCATGGAAATTTGTCAACTGTTATTCACAAAAATACAGTTAGCATTCAAGGTATATAGCGGAGTTTAACATCGTTTCAAAATTCAGATACACTGCTGAATAACAATTGCGAGAACAAGATACAAACTATAAAATCGTGCAATTAAATAAAAAAAAAATACCAAATTTCTATCATATACAATGTGGTTATGAAGAACAAAACGTTTATAAATTGATAAACGTAAATAACTTAGTCTTTTGTTCCGTATAAAAATAAAAATAGTCGACTATGTCTAAGAGACTAAAAGTATACATTTTAGTCTAAAAAGTATGAATATGCTGTTTTTATGTTTAGATGTTGAGAATTTTTTTCAATTTTTTTGTGTCGATTTGGTTTTGTAATATTCTTATTTTAGTGAATTGGTTCTATTATCAACATGTACCAGTGTTTAACGCAACCCGTATATAAGGCCCAAGCGAATAAAAGCCAGTTTATTTTATTTATCAATCTTCAACATTTTTACAATGACCATTGTCCTACAGAACTATAGGCAATCTCTTGTTGCCTGAAATGACTTTTTTGGCATACCAATTACACTATTAATTTGAACCTTATTTATGAAATGTTTTGTATTTTCTCAAAAAGTACAAAAACTACATACCATTTAAATAACTAAATACCAGTTAGAAACAAATAACTGATAAGTATAATAATTTAACAAATTTAGAAAATAAACATACTAATCTAAAATCCCAAGGCAAAGTAAAGTCTTCGAATCTGGGAAATGTTGTTATACACGTGAACTTAAAGCAAAAAAGTGAGTCCGGGTGCTCCGGAAGAGTAAACATCTCCACCTAGCTAGAAATTCGAAAATTGAGAATAAATGAACATGGATGGAACTGCTTTTAATTATTGATAAGTACTTTTTTCTTATTTAAATTGATGAGGATTGTTCTGATCAAAATTTTGTTGATATATCTTGGATATATTTGGTGTTTCATAGCTCTATGTTCTTGTCGTTTTCAATTTGTATATCCAAAGTTGCGGTTGTAGCAAGCTTGGCATGAGGATCTTACCCTTCTCGAGCTCCCAGCCTTATTTTCCTCGTGGAAGTTCGCGTATTATACTTAATTTCGATTTTTTTAAGATTATACTTTCAATGAGAATAATAGTTAGAGCATGGACCAGAATGTTTGTGGTTGAATTGAATACATTTTCACGATTGTATTCCTAAAACTGATATAAATGATTATTATACCTCACATATATTAAAACACTTTTCATTGGATGTTTTCCAATCACATGACATGTAATAAATGAGATATTTCTCACAGAATCACTGTCAGTGTGTGCGCCTCTCACTGTCATGTGATAACCTCTCACAGCCATGTGATAATACTATTATCACCCGGTGATAACCCGGTACAAGGTAAATAACTCGTACAACTGAACCGTGTTGTCATTTTTGTAAACAATAACAATGGCGGCCAGTCGTTTTTTGTAGTTTGTTGGAAGCGGACTTGGCGTTAATTATGCATGCCAAAGATGCAGAAAACACAAAAAGCGGCACCCAAAATACTAAAAATGCATTTGATTGAAACAGAAAGAGAGGTAAACCTAGATTCTGCGGAATATAAAGTATGTAGACGAGCGCCAGTAAAGGATGTTTGAAAGTGCAAACTGGCTGCATTTCATTTAATTAAAAATTTATATATTGTTTGTGTCATTTTACATGGTAAGCTTTGTTTCGGTATAATGAAATAATAATTGCCCTCTAGGTATGTGGACATCTAGAATTGTCACCCTTCAGAAGGGTTTTCACCCTGGGGCCTATCTATGCAGGATCATAGCAATATAAAATATTTTTTGACGTTTAATATGTTTTACCTTCGCTATATAATAACATGGAAATGACCATGGCCTCAATGAAAAAAATGTTAATATGTATATTAATTTACCTTACTTAGCGAAAGCTCTTTCAAATCGGATTTCTTGTTGCTTTATCATTGGTAGGCATTGAATATATGGCATAGATGTAGAGCTAAATGAGAATTTGATACTTTATAATATGGATCAATTTATTACTTTTTATTCCATTTTAGTCTTTCAAAACAAAGCAATTTCACAAAGTAACCTACGACCTTTTTTGTTAAGATAATAATGATGATGCATTAGAAATAAGAGAAACCTGCAGATAGAAATATGTTGCTTGTTATTTGATAACAAAGATAACATTTAATCATATACCCATAGATAATATATAGACGATGTATAAAGACAATGTAAAACACACAAACAGCAATCAATCGTTATCATCAGATGTTTAACATTATTTAATAACAAGATTAAGCGAACGGTTATTTAAGGAGTGTGTGTGTGTGTGTGTGTGTGTGTGTGTGTGTGTGTTATTAAAAGCCGATTTATTTTTATTTTTGACTAAGTAATATATAATTATGGTGATATGTTTTATTCTAATTCATTATTAAAACATAACCCTTTTACCGAATATATCATTTTGATCTATGCATTAGGTCTTGCACACAAAAGTTTTGAAAACTATTATAGTAGAAACAAAAATGGTGATAAATTATGAAAGCAGCAAAAGTTTAGCATTTAGTACTTTTAACAATAATATCTAGTCTTAATCATTAAGGTTTTTAAAAGATGACTTACCATTTCAGTTTCTTCTGCCAGGCTTAATATCGCCTGTGTTGATAGTAGCAGTACGCTGCTGTACAAAGATGTATATCCCCGTTAATAATAATAAAAATATCACACAGTATACACATATGTAATATAAAGAGAGTAAATACTACTCATCTTTTGTAACAGTAATGCAAAGCAAGGTATCAGACATATTATGTAAAGATTTTATCTAGATAGAAGTGCAGAAAAACAATGTTGAAGTTTTCTCCGCCTTGTGTGAACGTTGTTGCTCGTCTTATTACATGCATCTTTATCTTCACAGGATAACCTAGTCATATTCACCATCAATTACAACATATTACATATTAAACGTAATAACCTATACATGATTTTCATATCACAGTGTTATTTTAGAAATTCGGGTTAAACAGGTGATACAATTTCTAATAGTTTCAGTAAATTTCCATAAAATTACAGGTTAAATTCAATCATGACCATACAGATGTTTATAGAGAATAACATGATCAAGTTCAAAATGAGAGTAGTTTCATTGTTTCATTTCTTTGTAGAAAACAGGGTTGCATCTTAGAAGCAGTAACTTCTGCAGTGCTTCTTGTTCATTGTCAATTAATTAGTTTTTGCGTAAAAGGTTATGATTTAGACATAAATAGGCATGTTTGTTTTTGACTCAATTTTACTTATTTTATCGGGTTTAAGAATTTTCAATCATTGCTGTGTCTCATCCCAAAGTTAGATAATTATCACAGTACAAAGCATTAAATAAAAATGATATTTTTAATCGGAATTTATTGCGGTTTGATTATTATCATAAAAAAGAATACTGTATGCAATAATAAAAAAGGAACATGACATAATGGGATTAAAATACTTTTTTCTTAGTTTGAGATAAAGTGAAGCTGCTAGAGAATATGTCTCTTATGAAAATAAAATAATAACCTGGATAAGTTTGATGTATTACGAGTGGTCTTAGTTTGATTTAGAACTTGAAATGCCAATATTACTTTAGAAATGCATTGGTGCTACCTGTATAACCAAAATTTGTGTTTTTCCGTATCATTAAATAAATATCATGTGCTGATTTTTAAATAGTTTCTGAAGCATGTTTATTTTGAAAATTGAACACATCAATGAATTACTTCATAAAATTTTAAAAAAATAAACACATGGCACAAGACAGAACATGCTTATCAAAGTGATAAACGTTTTTTCAATTAATTTTGTTGCAATCTACACAAAAAATATCTGCTGAAAATATGGTATCAGGGATTACCGTATTTTCACTTACTTATGAAGTTTAATTTATTTAAAAAAAATTAATGTTGTTTATGTTTCTAGCTTTTTTAATCATGGTTTAATCTAATCTAAAATGTTTATGGTTAAATTTTGTAATAATAGTCTTAAAAACAGTAAAAATAGTATATATATATATGTGTGTGTGGAATATAAACATTTATATTGAAATGTACAACCTTACGGTTGTACTGCATATTAAAAATACGCCTTAGCAAATGTAACGGAACGAGACAAGACATATATCAAAAATAGAAGAAAGAAATTTTATAACTAAAATTGTACTTGGTAATATCCAACGGAAACTTGAACACACCACACACTTGTACTTGCTAAAACAGCCAAACTACTGCCCGATTCACTATATCTGTGACAGTAATAATGTTTTTAAAGAAAATTCCAATAAGCTTGATAAACTATTAATATTGCATTCGTGATTAAAATTGAATAATTCTGCATAGAGTTAAACATTGCTGCTATAGGATTTAATATGTAAAAAAAATAGGAAAATTGCGGATTCTATTGTGCATAAGACATGAAACGTCACCAATGACATCACTACTTTCTGTTTAAACATCGCAATGTTTTAACATGTACAATACCATATCACCAATATTTATATTATATACGTTTATTTAGGTTTGTTTGGAAATACAGCATAATTTCAAATGACAGTAATAGTGATTGGAAAAGTAGACAAGACAAGAAAAGGCAAACAGATGTTAGGGCTCTTGATTTAACCATTCTTGACTTTGAAAGGCCAATGGAATGAATATACAGGGACGTGGTTAAAATATATTACAATAATCACAAAGTTGTTTTATTCAAAGGCGCTTGGTATAGCTGCAAAACGATAAATCTATTTAAATTGTTGAAAACCCATGTCGGTTATTTCAACTCCGCTCATAATAATACATGTTTCTGTTTTAGCCCCAAATAACATCTTCCCTAAGACTCGTATCTTTACAAGCGATATATAACAAATATTTACTATCAACAGGGACATCCGATTCTATTTTACTCTCATCTAGAAATATCTGTACGCATCTAGAATCAACACATGATTGTAGTACATATCAAATCGATCTGTATTCAATGTCAGTATTTGGAAGACAGACTAAAGTGAATTATTCGTCCTGCGACCAATACATTACAGGTTTTGTATTCGACATTGTCAGGCTTAATGAAATCTGAAAGTAATCAAAGATGCCTTATGAAAGAACTAAGAGCAATTACAACATAGGCCTACTGGTATTACTCAGTCTTAAAACTTCAGTTATGGTCACCTGATTGTATCATGTTGATCTAATGACTGATTACTAGAATCTAAAATACTAAATTATCCTTGCATATTGCTTTTAGTTAAACTAACCAAGAGCACATACATGTAGTGTTTGCTATTGTATTTTATAATCACAGCATTCTTGATAAGTATGGTGTCTCCGTGTCCAGGATTGCCCTGAATATATTTGACGACCCGTTTTCCATGTTTCTTTCACTCTGTTTTATTCGGAGAATTTGAAACGTAAATGGATTCCAACATGCCCTGCATAAACTTTAGAGGGATTGATCAAATGTTACACTAGTGAACCGTATTGATATGTTTTCAGGAATAGTTAGGTGTGTTTATGTTCGGTGAGCTATTTTCCATAAGGTTTTGGATAGTATAATTACAAAAATATTATGATATAACTTTGAACTTTAAACAGCAACAATAAAATTAAAATAATATTCTTCATAATCAAAACAAACATACTATTCCATGTCCGAATCACATTCCTGAAGCAAAGTAAAAACTTTGGAACTGACAAGTTAGGTTAGACAGGTGAACTTTCACCAGGGAAGCGAGGCCGGGTACTTAGGAAAGATAAGCACCTCCCGGTTAGCTAACTACACCCACCACGTGTGTATTCAATATTGTCTGAAAGGAACATGTGTCAAATATATCCAGGGCAATCCTGGACACAGAGATATCAAACTTATCAACAAAATTGTGAGGACGGTCATAAAACTTTTTGAGGGCCTTGATAAGCCTAGGCTTGCAATAGCCCTGAGTCAACAATTTATTTCCAAGCAGCTGCTTAAACCTACACAAAAAGAGTAAATATAGCTTGTCAGAAATACATAAGTGTCAGACTTATGTAAACATAAGCTTCATTCATAGAAGGACAGATAACAAAAGGTGAAATCTCCACCACCTCAAGTAAGCACTATGGCACGACTTTATCACATAACGTATCTATGTGTTCTAGGGATTAACTAGTCATAATCAACATCAATTACAACAGATTATAATATTATACACTGTAACAACATCATTTATATATTCTCCATGTCATGTATAAATACCGAATCTTGGCACTTTCTCTCGTTCAGGTAGTAAGATTTTGTGGTAGTTTTAGTAAAATTCCATAAGTTTATTGATTGAATCAATATAAGAATCGATCATAATAATAATGCCAAACATTGCAATGAAATAAAAAATGAACATTTGCTTATTTGTCATTCCGATAACATGTTTTATTTATGTCGATGTCTTGTGACAGCGAATTTGGGATATCTTAATAGAAAATATATAAAATCAAATAAACTTGAACAAAGTTAAGCACTGTTCACTAATTTTTAGCCTGATACTGAAAAAACTTATGCTAATTAGCGGCTACTAGTTTGCCATAATACTAATTAAATGTAATATGCTTGAAAACTATTAAGTTTGGACATGTCAATATGTACATAGTTATTATAATTCGATGCATTTGGTACATTGAAACTGGACATGAATATGGAAACGATGGAAACAGTTTGGTCGCGATACGTATATGGTTCTTTATATGAGATCTTTTATAACTTCCCTCTTATCTTTGCGAAAATTGTAAAGTAATTTTACTATCATATGATTCACATAAAAATTGAAGTGAAAGAAAAGTTTCTGAAAAATAAGTTTTGCAGTACTTGTTACAGAAAATATGGACCAGAGCCTTTGATTAAAGATCTTTATCTAGCTATTCATGATGACTCTTTAATATAGCCTTTAACAACAATAAATTAGACGTTTTAAAATTGAACTTTAAGTAACATTACAAAGATAACAATAAAGTGTTTTCTCAAGAATAAACTGTTAGAAAGACAAATTAAAATAAAGTTGTTACAGTTAGCAGAAATTACTGTCAGATTCAATTTCAACAGCATCTGCTTTATCCGCATTTTTTAATATGAGGGCTTATCTTCACTTCCCAGGAGCCATCATTAGACTCGCATAAAAGTCTTAATTCCAGCAAAAGCATCAATTTCCATCAAATTTAGATTCACAGGCTGAAGCGCAGTAAAGGACGCAGCTGCCATGTACTTATTTTCAATGCAGTGTTTAAAAAAGTAGCATATATGACACAGATAAAACTAATGTGATAGGAACGGTATCGACAACCAGCACATTTAATTTGTGTTACATTACTACATTTATTACAAGATCTTCTTCAGTCTAGGGTATTTAATTTTATCAGTAAAGATAAAAATAATACAGACATTCAATTGGCGTCTCTTCAAATATTTTGCATTCGCAGATTTTTTTCATTTTAACGTAGTGTTGCAATTCCATATAGACAATAAATTGTAATGCTACTGCTCCTTTTTAAAAATATGTTATCAACTGAGTTGCACAATAATAAGCTATTGTATTTCTAGTTTTATCTTTTATCAGATATGATCAAGAATTGAACATACTTTGCTGATTATTTGGAAAATAATAACGATAATTGCAATGCATCTTACACGGGTTCCTTTCGATAAGATATGAAAAATTGGATTCTTCCCAATAAGCATTGTAAACCCAAATATTATGCAAGGCTTGATTTTTTTGCAACTTTGTCCTTATCTGCAAACGTCTCAATCTATGCGCTATAATATTGACTTAATCGTAAATCCAATTCAATCGATCAACCAATTCAACACAGGTTTACTCATCTATAGATGCTTAGTACGATACTCGTTACTTGTTTTATGAGAAGTAATTCGTTCTAGTGGCGTCTGTTTGAACACAATTCTGTTTTATAATCTGATCAAGAATTAACACATTATTGTGGTCTACATGTAATCACATAGACATATTGATCTGTATCTTATTCAATTTAATGGACAATGAAAATTGAATTGTCCTTCCTGTTGACCAATACGTGATATGTTGTTATCAGTAGTGTCTGACTTAATGAAATATACATCTTTGTATTCTAAGACACTCTGAGTAATGTTTACATTGTGTATCTATATTTAGTTTGTAGCAAGGTCGTACAGCCGAAGCTACAAATAACAAGAAAGTTTCCTGCTAATGAAATACTAATTTCACTTGTATAAATTCGCCAGTTTTCAAACTTTTTATCTTTACTTTTTCTATTAATCATTCAGAGCACACGACCTCACTTCACCGGTGAAAGTTCACGTGTTTAACTTGCTTGTTACGAGAAATGTGTTGGTATGTTTGTTTTCGGATTTGAAAATGGACAGGTATATATCTATTTTGGACTCTTTTATGGTATAAACAAAATATAGATTATTTGTATAAAAATCAAGAGATTTCAAAAACAAAGCTTTGATATCATTTTAACAAAATTCTAATAGAAGAACTAATTTATAGTTCTAAGCAAAAAGAAGTAAGTCTTTCTAGTGGCGTCTGATTGAATAAAAGTGTGTTTTATAGACTGATCAAGAATTAACACACACTTGTGGTCTACAAGCAATTACATAGACATATCTATCTGTATCTGAATCAAAATTCAATTATCCTTGATAAATACTGTTGATCAATACGTTATAGATGTGTTTCATTTCAAAAGTGTCTAGCTTAAGGAAATGGACAATTTCGTAATCTTAGACATTCCAAGTATTGTATTCACTAAGCACTTGTAGTAAGTCAACAGCTAAATCGCTGAAGCTTTGAATCATTAAATTACATATTATACTAGTTTTAATATTTAACAGCACTAGACGACCATTTTGGAATACAATTCCTCATCAGTAGTGTTTGGACCAAAATTATTAAACCAAAATTGTTATCAAGATGTTGAAAATATACCTAAACGACCAAAATACATATTACCAAATTTAGCTAAGGAAATACTTTGCATAAGGAAGTATACCTTAGTTTTTGAGGAATTTCAAATTTTAACTATCAGCATTTAGACAACAGTATAATTCTGACAATCATACATAATTATTGCCTACAATTTCCTGTCAAAAATACCCATTTTGCTTTTTTAACCGGATTGTTCGGTTTTCAAAGTTGTTAAACTTAAAGTTGGGTAGGGTAATGATTTAAATATGGACTGGTATATTTGTGTCTAATTTACCCACAAAAGCCAAATTTTTTAACTCTGTTTTGGCCTAAACAAAATATAGATTGTAAGATTGTATTAAAAAAGGAAATTAGAAATTAATTTTAATGCTTATGAAATCAATCTTTATTTTTGAACACAAACAAGCTGTAAATAAAAAGCATAAATGTGCTGTTGAAAACAACCCAGTCCTATTTGACTCCATTTTGATGGACAATGAAAATTGAATTACCCTTACTGTTGACCAATACGCGATAGATTTGTTATCAGCAGTGACTGGCTTAATGGATATACATCTTTGTATTCTAAGACACTCCTAGTATTGTGATTTTTGCCTATTTAATTTGTATTCCGTCTGTATTAGATCTTTGTGATGAAGCTACAAACAATATTTTTTATCCTGCTAATAACACAGTTAATTTACTCATTGATAACAAAAGTTTTTGGCCACAAAAAATAAAGATTGTAAATGTAAATAAAAGGAGAAATCGAATAATTATAAACCTTTAATGTCAATAGATATTTTCCCTTCAAGATCACCCGGTCTCACCTCACCATGTTCTCAACTGATATTGCCAGTCTTGAACATTTTACTTTGCTTCTAGGATTCTGCTTTAGACACGGACCAGTATGGTTGTTTTGATATACCGGTATATAAACGAGGCAAGCTGATTTTAAACAATTTTTTTACCCATGGATATGTTTATCAACTAATGTGCGTTCACGAACCCCTATATTTAGTATGCATGGTTGACTTTTGCGCTGAAAACGTCTCATAATATTGACTTGAACGTAAATAATATTCTATCGACCAACCAATCAATCACTGGTTTACTCATCTATAGATAATTAGAACGACGCTCGAAATATGTTTTATGAGGAGTAATTCTTTCGAGTTGTTTCCGACTGAACAAGATTCTGTTTTATAGACTAATCCAGTATTAACACACAATTGTGTCTACATGTAATCACATAGACATATCGATCTGTATTTGATTCCATTTGATGGACAATCAAAATTGAATTACCCTTACTGTTGACCAATACGTGACAGTAGTGTCTGGCCTAATGAAATATACATCTTTGTATTCTTAGACATTCTGAGTAGTGAAATCATTATTTAGTTGAATTCCGTCTGCCGTGACACGGGGCATCGGTTGTCAAGGTGTCTTCCAAAGAATCACATGAGTACCATTTCTGAATTACCGAGTGCTTGGCGAAAGAACAGTCACTAACCATTTTCAAGCTTGATCGGGTTTCGAAACCACGACCTCCAACATACGAAGAGACACTTTACCAACTGAGTGACTTAAATGGCAATGTAATCACATAGACATATTGGTCTTTGTCACCCTTCAAAAAAATTTTTGCATAACGATTGGTCAACTTGCCGGGATACATACAACTATGTTCGGAAATCTGCCGGATTTCATAAATACACGCGACGTTTAGCGGTAAAAGGTAAGTAACTCGCACTACGTGGACGTCTAGTTACGGTAAACAAGCATGGCGACAACGTACGCAATTCACACAAAATACAAAATGCACGTTACAAAGATCCAACGCTGGTAACGCTTTGAAGGAAGACAAAAACGTTATACAGGGCTTAAGCATGTTACACGGCCCCATGTACCCTGTCAAAGATGAATGCACCCTGAGCCGCAGGCAATCTTATTGAATAATTTTTCCTGTTGACCAATACATGATCGATTTGTTTGAACAATGTCTAACTTAATGAAATATACAATTCTGTATTCTAAGACGCTGCAAGTATAGCAATCATTGTGTATTAGTATTCAGTCTATAACAAGGTTTCTCAGAGGAAGCTGAAAATCTAAATTTGTTTCTAGCTAATGCGATAATGAATTTTCACATAGCCAACAGAAGATAGAAGCAAGTTTTTTATCTCAACAAAATATTTATTGTAAGTATACAAATTAAGAGAAATCACAAACAAAAAACATTGATGTTATTTCACATGTGACAATGTGTAGCAAACTAAACAGAAGATTTCTTTCCTTCCAAAGAACCCTGTTGCAGTTATGTAGTGTAAATCTACTTTTGTAACTGAATTACACAGTTTCAAAGATCCTACTTCGCTTTTGCAACGTTTTGATTAGTTGGAGTCAGACATTTGAGCAGATAACATTCTCCGTTGTTTAATAAATATTTATTTCAACATGAAAGCGTCTAAATATATATGGACGTTGAATGATATTGATTTGAACCAAAATCCCATTCAATCGACCAACCAATCACTTACTGCTTAACTCATCTATAGATAATTACGACGACACTCGAAATTTGATTTATGAGAAATAATTCTTTCTAGTGGCTTCTGATTGAAAAAAATACGTTTGATAGACTGATCAAGAATTAACACACAAATTTGTGGTCTACATCCTTCCTGTTGACCAAGACGATATAGATTTGTTATCATCAGTGCCTGACATAATAAAACATCTTTATATTTGAAGACACTCCAAGTATTGTTATCATAGTGCATTTGTATTCAGTATGTAGTAAGGTCTCGCCGTTAAAACTAAAATCATAATTTTTTCCTGCTTATGAAATACTAAAATTGCTAAACCTGGGTTTTGACCACACAAAATATAGATTTGAAATTAAAAAATCAAGAAAAAATAAACTTAAATACCATCAGGTATCCGACTGTCCGGAGCTACTGAAAATTTTAAAAGTTTTTTACTTGCTTTTTGGAATTTTTGGATTTAAAACCATGAAATGATTATGCATGGTTTTGATGTTTGCGACTCCGTTGATACCTGAAAACGTTTCATACTTGAACATAAATCCCATTCAATCGACCACTCAATTAATCACTGGTTAACTTATCTATAAAGGATGGGGACGTCGCTAGTAATTTATTTTATGAGAAGTAATTTTTTGGGGTTGTTTCCGATTGAACAAAATTCTGTTTTATAGACTGATCAAGAACTAACACACAATTTTGGTCTACATGTAATCACATAGACATATTGATCTTTATCCGATTTCATTTGATGTACACTAAAAATTGAATTATTCTTCCTTTTGACCAATACATGATAGCTTGTTATCAGCAGTGTCTGACTTAATGAAATATACATCTTTGTATTCTTAGACACTCCAAGCATAGTATTCATTGTGCATTTAGTTTGCCAGTTGGTAAGATCTTTTTCGAAAAACCTCATGAGTTCCATTTCTAAATTACCGAGTGCATGGGGAAAGAACAGCCACTACCTATTTCAAGTCATTGTCGGTTTCGAACCCACGACCTCCAACATACGAAGCGAGCACTGTACCAACTGAGTCCTTGTAGTGGCAATGTAATCACATAGACATATTGATCTGTATCTGATTCCATTTAATGGACAATCTTATTGAATTATCTTTCCTGTTGACCAATACGTGACAGATTTGTTTTAATAGTGTCTGAATTAATGACGTATACAAGTCTTTACTCTAAGGCACTCCTAGTATAGAAATCATTTTGCATTTGTATTCAGTCTTTAACAAGATTTCTCAGATGAAGCTGCAAATCTAAAAATGTCCCTTGCTGACGTGATAATGTATTTTCTCATATTACGAATTTTTACGAAACTTTCCCGATTTCAAAGATTTTTTTTTTTGAGATTATGTTTGCAATTCGATTTACTAGAATTGAATTGTAGAACCAATCATTTTTTCAAAACACAATCTGTTGCAATAAATACCTTAAACATTTTTGGTTGAAAACGTATTCCAATTAGTCAGACCTTACATGTTTATAACACTGACGGAATTATGTTACGGTACTCCGATTAAAACAATGATTGATTACTCTGTTTCAATGTCTTTTATGTTTTTCTTAGTATATAGATATTTTCTTAATGTCAGATCTTGATGTTAATAAACGTGTACAGTTTAATGCTTGTCAACTTTTACGGCATTTGGAATAAAGTATATGGAATGATATCATATATATTTGGTTAATAAATATCTATTGAAATCTGGAAGCATCTTTATATACATGGACGTGAAATTATATTGACTTGAACTTAAAACCAATCAATCGACCAACCAATCTATCACTGGTTTACTTATCTATAGATAATTACGATAAAACTAGAAAATTTGTTTTTATGAGAAGTCATTCTTTCTAGTGGCTTCTGAATGAAAAAAAATCTGTTTTATAGACTGATCAAGATTATAACACACAATTATGATATACGAGTAATCGCATATACATATTGATCTGAATTCATTTTGATGGACAATGAAATTGAATTATTCTTCCTGTTGACAAATACGTGATTTGTTGTTATCAGTAGTGTCTGACAAAATGAAATGATGTCATCTTTTTATTCTAAGACACTCCTTTTTTAGCTGAAACTACAAATCACAAAAAAGTTTCCATTTCCTAAGAGAAATCGAATATAAAACCTTGATGTCAATAGAGTCTACCCTTCCGAAGCACTCGGCCTCACTTCCTGGTAAAAGTGCACTATGTATATTTACCTGTTATTTCCAGTGTTCAAAGTTTTAACTATGCTTTTTGGATTGTGATTTTAACATGGACCGGTATACTTGTTTTTATATACCTGTATATAAACCTAGTCCTCTACATAATTATTATGCATGGCTTCAATTTTTGCAACTTCATTAATACCCGAAAACGTCTCATACTTTTGACTTGAACGTAAATCCCATTCAATCAACCAACCATATAATCACAGCTTTACTCTATACAGTATTAGAACGGCGCTCGTAATTTGTTTATAATTAGTGATTCTTTTCACTTGTTTGCGATTGAACAAGATTATGATTTATAGACTGATCAAAAACACACAATAGAAGTCTATATGTAATTACATCGAATCTTTGAAATTGATCTATGTCTGATTCCATTTGATGGACAAGTAAAATCAAATATCCTTACTGTTGACCAATGCGTGATAAGTTGTTATCAGTTGTGTCTGACCTAATGAAATATACATCTAAGAAATCTAAGACACTCCTAGTATTGTTATCATTGTGCATTTGTATTCAGTCTGCGGTGGCACTAAACATTTGTTGTAAATGTTTATTCCAAAGGACCCCGTGAGTTCCATTTCTAAAGTACCAAGTGCTTGGGGAAAGAACAGTCACTGCCTATTTTCAAGTAATGATCGGGTTTCGAACCCACGACCTCCAACATTCGAAGCGAGCACTTTACCAACTGAGTTTTTGTATTGGCAATGAAATCACATAGCCATATTGATCTGTATCTAATTCCATTTAATGGACAATAAAATTGAATTATCCTTCCTGTTGACCAATACATGATAGATTTGTTTTAACAGTGTCTGACTTAATGAAATACCCAATAATCTCCTCTAAGACACTCATAGTACACATAGTATAGCAATCATTGTGTATGTGTATGCAGTCTGTAAGAAGGTTTCACAGATGAAGCTTTTGTAACTATATAACACAGATTTTTAAAGATTCGGCTTTACCGATTGTGATTGTGATTTAAACACGGAGTATGTTTGCGATTTGATTTACTAGGATCGAATTGAAGAACCAATCGTTATCTCTAAACACAATCTGTCGTTATAAATACCTTAAAAACATGTTATTGAAAATATAAAATAAATACAAAACCAAATTTTATACAAGTCTTCCAATTAGTCAGACCTTACAGCTTTATAACACTCACGGGATAAAATGAATGATTTATTATTCTTGTTCAATGTATTTTGTTTTTCTTACTATTTTCTTTATGCCAGATCTTGATGTTAATTAACGTGTATATATTTAGTGCTTGTCAACTTTTTGGGCAGTTGGAGTCGGCCATTTGAATAGATAAGTTCCATCTATGGTTAATAAATATTTATTGAAACCTGGAAGCGTCTAAATATATATGGACGTTGAATGATATTGATTTGAACCAAAATCCCATTCAATCGACCAACCAATCACTTACTGCTTAACTCATCTATAGATAATTACGACGACACTCGAAATTTGATTTATGAGAAGTAATTCTTTCTAGTGGTTTCTGATTGAAAAAAATCTCTTTGATAGAATGGCCAATACTATATAGATTTGTTTTCATCTATGTCTGATTTAATGAAACACCTTTATATTTTTAAGACACTCTTAGTATTATTATCATTGTGCATATGTATTCAGTATATAGTAAGGTCTCACAAATAAAACTAAAATCATAAAATTTTTCCTGCTAATCAAATACTGAAATTGCTGAACCCAGGTTTTGATAGAATGGACAATACTATATAGATTTGTTTTCATCTATGTCTGATTTAATGAAACACCTTTATATTTTTAAGACACTCTTAGTATTATTATCATTGTGCATATGTATTCAGTATATAGTAAGGTCTCACAAATAAAACTAATATCATAAAATTTTTCCTGCTAATCAAATACTGAAATTGCTGAACCCAGGTTTTGATCACACAAAATATAGATTTGAAATTTTACAATAAAGAAAAAATCAACTTTAATGCAATAAGGTATCCGACCGACCGGAGCTACTGAAAACTAAAAAAATACTTGCTTTTTTGGATTTTTTGTTTTGAACATGAAATTATTATGCATGATTTTGAATTTATACTTAAACATGTTTCATAATATTGACTTGAACGTAAATCCCATTCAATCGACCACTCAATCAATCACTGGTTTACTCATCTATAGATGACGACGCTGGTAATTTGTTTTATGAGAACAAATTCTTTCGAGTTGGTTCCGATTAAACAAGATTCTGTTTTATAGATTGATTACAAATTAACACACAATTGTAGTCTACAATCTTCCTGCAGACCGATACGATATAGATTTGTTATCATCAGTGTCTAGCTTAATGAAATGTAAAGTTTGTATTCTAAGACACTCCTAGTATCATGATTATTGTGTATTTGTATTCAGCATGTAGTGAGGTCTCACAGCTAAAACTGTTATCACAAAATTTTCACCTGCTAATGAAATACTAAAAATACTCAACCCAAGGTTTGACCAAACAAAATATAGATATAAGACAAAATAAACTTTAATACCATTAGGTATCTACCCTTTATGGCCAACTGAACGCTTTGAAAGTTTTCACCTCGCATTTTTGGATTTTATTTGAACATAAAACTGTTTGTTTGTTTTTGAAACATATTAACGAAACAAACTGCTTAAAAATAAACTGTTACCTCATAGATATTGCAAGTCTAGGGTGACAAAAGCTCTAAAAGTACCTATTGTTTGATACCGCTACATACGGTATTATGCATGGTTTTGATTTTTGCCACCTCATTAATACCTGAAAACGTCTCATAATATTGACTGACTCGTAAACCCCATTCAATCGACCAACTTATCAATCACTGGTTTACTTTTTTGAAAAATATTTTTGTTCCTTATTAGAATTATGCATGTTTGATAAAGTACAAAGTAATCCAAAAGAAGAATTAACTCATGAATATGGTTTCTAAAGTATATTATTTAAATGGGTTTACGTCGCGATATTTCCATAATTTTTGCGATACGACTTTAATATATTTCTGATGTTTTCATTATTCCTTGGATCATCACTATTTATATGAACTTAATGATCGGATCAAATAAGTTTATGGAATAAAAGTCTTAATATTTCACGGGGTACCTGGTATACTGTAATTGCTATCTGGATGTACAATAATTTCAAACCTAATATCTGACCTTGGCAGTACTAAGCCTTGAAACAGGTTAATTATACTCGATTTGAAAGAACGTGAAAACCTTGATATTTATATGCAAAGTACAGTACAGTACACACTTACCAAATTTTTAACACTAACCTAACGAATCGGTGCTGATTCTCGATCATCGTTAATTATATTTCTGCAGCTTATCGGTAGCTGTTATCGCTTTGCCCCTTTTCGTTCACTAATTATCCTTATCTCGACCGTTGGGCAGTCGACTTTAGACTCCCTTTTTGTAAGATCAGTGTTAACTTTCGACAGGTTTGTTCTGTAAATGCCAATGGAATTCTGTACACTGTAACAGAGATGCAATGAAGAAACGAAGTATATCTATTTGCCTGGTATCCATGCACATTATTCAAATATCTCATGTCATCCAAAAATATAGGTTTATCAATACGCGTCGAACATCCTTGATTTTAGGACTTCGTTAGCCGTTACTTCATATAAAAATATCAGCAATTCTTCTCTTTTGTAGCTAATTTTAGAAGAAATCTAACATATAAGTGCAAAGTATTACTTTTCTCTATCAAATGAACAAATCATGAGTACGTCCTAATTTGTGACATTGATGAATATAATTTTGTATTTTAACTAAAGCACAATTGGTTACGTTACACTTTAATATTGTAAAATAATGTGATGTATGACAAAATTGAATCCTGAGTTAAATATAAGTTTGTAATATACATGTAGTTCTAGTAAATCGAACCGGTTTAAAACTT
Organism: Anadara kagoshimensis; assembly: GCA_021292105.1. Classification (NCBI taxonomy): domain Eukaryota; kingdom Metazoa; phylum Mollusca; class Bivalvia; order Arcoida; family Arcidae; genus Anadara; species Anadara kagoshimensis. The sequence continues at coordinate 9,271,295 of CM037858.1, read as the reverse complement.
TCTTGCTTTAAGGACTGGAAAAACATTTATTTTGATAACCATAAAAATGAAAATATTCTATAAATTAATCGATAATGTTTGTGAACGTACATGCAAAATTAATTAATTAATTAATTAATTACAAGTAATAAGTGAAAGCCGATTTAAACTGAATTTCAACAAATACTTGTAAATTGGTCGTTCTTTATTAGTCTATGTGTAATGAAATCCAATGTATCAGGTTGATGGAAAATATGCGGTGTATGTTGTATATTTCTTTCTCATTAATGTCCATTGAGGAATTTTATCATTCCATACAATAAGATGTAAATGCCAATGTTATCCGATGCACGTCCAAAATTAAGAGATATTCGTGTATTTCAACCTTGCTTATTCATTAATCTTTCATGGATTTTTGTTGTAGTGGGATACATTTTCTATAGATAGCAGTTTTCAAATCAATATAACTAATTTAGAAACATAACATGATCATACCAAAATAAGTATTCTACAAATAGACACACGTACATTTGCAAATCAACATAACCATGTTAGATATACCAAAATTAGCTCTCTACAAACGCTTGTTCAAATCATCATAAAAAAGGTATAGATACCAAAAAAAACTTTCTATATATGAAAATACAATTCAGACACGTGTTAAAATCATAATAACCAAGTTATAGATACAAATAAAAGCTAATGACATCCATGTCAGAATGAAGCAATTCAATTTAACCAGAACCGCATTTACTTCTGATGTAACACATACACTTAAACTATAGGATCGTTCCTTTTTGGTACAACGGGGCATCGTTGGCTGAGTGCGCCCTTACGGCTCACAGTACCTCTCATCGCCTAGGTTCGAATCCCACTCGGGATATATCCTTGTTTGAGAAAGTTCGTTAGTACGATTTCTAAAGACCGATTTCCTCCATCATGCATGATCTGACCGCCACGATACAAGGAAAAGAATATTGAATACTCTGCTCATTTCCTTTATAGTACTGTTAAAAAGTGTATGATTTACAGTGTCAGCTTATAGCTAAAACACCAAGAAAATAAAAAAATAAAAGCTCATTTTACCACTTACATTTTGTAAGTAGCCTTGATTGACCTTATAAATAGATTTGACAGTAATGATCATTAGACGTAATCTGTCTGAGAGGGGCTTGATTAAACCTACAATCTGTACAAATTACACTACAATCCTAAATAAGAGTACATTGTGTTGTCTGTGTAACTTAAGAACTCAAATAACGATGGTGACACTGTTTCAAGTGATTTGATCTAGAGTCTAGACTGCAATTAAACAATTGTCTGCATTTGGACTGTTTTCTGATCAAAAACTCATTTGATGAGCGACATTGTCCAATCATTTTGAGTAGATTTGTTCAATATCAACATCTGCTCTCGGTTGAGAGGGGCTTCGGAGGCCGAGTTGTCTAAAACGTTCTTTTACGGATCATAGTGCTTCTCACATCTAGGTTACTAAACCCACTGGGACCAAAGCTTGTGAGAAAGCTTGTCGCTTACAAACAGTGAGTTGATTCTACTCCCGTTCCCTCCACCTAGCATGAACTGCCACGATGGAAGTAAAAGAATATTGAATGTGGCGTAAAACACCACTGCTCAACGCGCTCCTTTGATTATAAAAACCAGTGTCGTCTTTAGCCAAACAAACAAAGTAAATATATATATAAAAAATATAATATATATCATTAAAATTCAAGCACTTAGATTTTATAAGTAGCCTTGATAGACCATATAAATGGGTTTGATAGTAATGATAAAATAGACGTAATCTGTCTGAGAGGGGCTTGATTAAATCATCAATCAGAACAAATTACACAAATAAGAGTACATTGTGTTTTCTGTGTAATTTGAGAACTCAAATGACGATGGTTATCCTGTTTGATTCTATAGCTAGAGTCTAGACCGAAATCAAACAATTATCTGCACTTGGTTTGTTTTCCAATCGAATACTGCAGAAAACTGATGAGTGTTTTTGTCCAGTTGGGTTGAGACGTTTTATTTAAATATGGTTGGAGAGGTCTCGGTGGCTCAGTGGTCTAAAGCGCATGCTTAGGGAACACACAGTCTCCCATCGCCTATATTCGAATTCAGCTTCAGAATCAATTCTCAAGGCCCTCAAAAAGTTTTATGGCCGTCATCACAGTATTATTGATAAGTTTGACGTCTCTGTGTCCAGGATTGCTCTGGATATATTTGACGTCTCATAGTTCCATATTCCTTTCACACAATTTTGATTACACACATGGCGAATGTAGCTAGCTAAACAGGAGGTGCTTACCCTTCTGGAGCACCCGGTCTCACTTCCCTGTTGGAAGTTCACGTGTCTATTCTAACTTGTCAGTTCTAAAGATTTTACTTTGCTTCTGGATTGTGATTCGGACATGGATTAGTATGTTTGTTTTGATTGCATATATGAAGGCTGGCTTGCAATTGGATTTAGAGCTATATTTGAAATCTGGTGTTTCCAGCAGAACCTATTGTGAGAGAAAGTTGTCAGTTTTCATGCAGAAGGTCAGTAGTTTTATTTTCGGGTACCCCGGTTACCATACAATCTTTCGTTGCATGCCATGATACACTCTTAGTACACGTGACAAGTACGCCCCTTTATCCTATCTTGTAAGTTCTGATTAGCAATTTCAAACAAACAATTATGCTTAGGATGACATTACCTATCTCATCTCTACTGTATTTATCATTTTGAAAGATACATAGCCACCATGAACATTTTTCCAAATAGAAATCACGACACATCACAACTTGAGACAACTGATTACAAAAGTCAAAACTGTACATTGAAAAATTTGGTGTTTAGAGAGAAATGCTGAACAGAGGGGTTATGTCGATTTTTCGTCAATTGAATTAGCAAATGAAAATGCGTAACATTGATACATAAGGGTAATGTATTTAAACGATCATTGCAATATGACGTTTTCTGAATAAATTGGTGACATATTGATAGACCAAGATTTAGCAACTTTGTTTGACACAACCAACATTGTAGAATTTCATAGAAAGTCGTTAATCAAATTTCGTCTTTCGTTGTCCCATAGTGCTTATCAATGTCTCAGAACAAATTGTAATGTTCGAATTCGTGGAAAAAGTTCATGAACAAAGTTCATGGTTTACTGATTGGGATTGCCGATGTACCACGGCTGAATCCCGTCCGTTGGATCGAATTGGCTGATTTGGCTTCATCGCCGCCGCTGTAGTAGGGAGATAAGATACATATACTGAAAAACTGGAAAGTGATATGCCACTTGCTGTCACAAACACTACGATGAATTTCCATAATACTTATACTTTTGGAGAAATATCAAAAAAATTATTTTGTACTCGGATGTAATAGTATCTCACATTTTGACGTTAACTAGAAATCAGATGTTATACTCGATTACGTCAATTTATCAATTGACGCGGTGTCTAGTTAGACCTATTGTTTTTTGTGTCTGCTGGTCACGTGACGAAATTTCCAGAATCTCTTCATACCATCAGAACAATGCATTTACTAAACTAAAACAATAGCCAAGGACGTAATACTGATGATTTAAGTGATTGGATTAATCTTACTTTACATTAGAACTACTTGAAGTATTTCTAAGTCGAACAATTGGGTTTCTATGTTTATTTTTATGGGTTTTAATGGCTTTTCTTATTGGTGTCTTTTATGATGCCTTACTGATCTTGATTTGGATAAAATGTAGTCTGCGATGAATTAACTTAACATCGTCGTCATCATATTCAAAGTTTGAACTCGCATATCTCCATGGCGAACGACATATGTTGTGTTCTCTAATTTTTTTTTTTTTACAGTCCCAATATATAAACAATTATAATTGCGTGAATAATTTTGGTCCATCAAGCGCCAAAAGCTTTTTAATCCAATAATTACGATTGACTTGTCTCTAGAAGTAAACTAGACCATGAAATCAGTCTTCATACTGAAAACTTGGGATGGTTGCTAACGGACCATGCGCCCATGAGCAATACTGTTTTATGAAATCATACATGATCAAAAAGCCTTCTGGCTCGGTAGAATAATCGAGTGTTTGGTTGTTAAGTAAAATATGACGTGTATGCTTTTATGACGTCACACTCATTCAATACGATTTTTATTGTATGACCGTATTACATGGATTATTGAGTAGATTATATAATAAAACTAAATATCTTACTGGTAATCATTTATACAATAACAATGCAAAAACACAAATATAAGAATTGAATATTTTTGGGGTTGTCAAATTATTCCCAAATATAAAGCTTCGAAGTGCATTAGATTTGAGAGTTTGGGTTCATTGTTTGTTCATTGTCTCGAGAATATTGAAAGTCAATTTTTATATTTTCAATATTTTTCAATATGAATGAAGGTTGACGATTTAAGCATTTACCAATCAGTCGTTCATCGGAAACTAGGCTTATCATAAATTAATTAAAACCAGAAGTTGTAACAGTTGGACATACAGACTTCCCTATTTTGGAACCGTCCATTCCTGGAGAAGAAAAATTGCTACATCATAAATTGATTGTTTAGCATACTTCACTAAACATTATTCAAAAAATTTCTTTGATCACACAGAAATAACATAATTATAACACTGATTTTGAGCCAAAGACCACTTTACATTTTGACTTCATGGAAACGTTTGTATATGCTGTTTTGTATTGCGGTTTACCAACATTTACACACGACGTCATACGATGAGAAACCTTCAGACTAATTGCAAACTTTTCGGCCTTAGGCCTAAGGCAAAAGCTTAGTCCGAGACTTCAACATAACACACATTGACCTCAAACTCAGTCAACAAATGTATAACAGTGAGTATATAATATGTATGTAACGTTTAGAATACAATTGAAATAAATAAATCGATTAAAAATGAAAATCTTCCAACTTAATAAAATGTACTTGGCAACAGTAAACACAACAAAGAACACGACACGAGTAAATGATAAAACAGTCATACAAGACAATAGACAAACACATATGATATATATTGTGACCAATTGTGACCAATGACTATACAATCCTGACTTTGGATGGACAGTAGTATAGTAAATGTTTTAAAAACTAAACCATAATCCATATTGTGTAATTTGAGAAAAACAACTTTATTCATCTCGAATTTTGATTTTTTTAAAAATAATATTAGATAGATGTTTTAGAAATCACGATCTCTTTTTAACATTAAAAACATTAAAAGGTTAAAAATCAAGATTACTATCAGAAAGCTTTTGCCTACTGTTATGTTTTCACAGCTGTAGGCGAATAAATGAAATTGCTTGAAATGTTCAAAATTGTCAATAAAAGGCGTTTTCATTATGTACTGGATCTGACACATGTGCCTCTCTGATCCCTTGCACTTTCCCAGACAACTAACACTGATATATATATATTCTAAATCAGGCATAGCGTCCTACAGTACAGACATGTCGAACATTTAACACTTAGCTAACCTAAATAAGGCATTGTTTGACTACAGAGTGGTCGAGATTTCGATAGCCAGTGACCAAACAAAGGTGCCAAGAGATAGTTGATAGCTGTCCAATAGCTGATGTATAGATAACTAAGGGAGCTAGATGGACATTCGAGTGGAAAAGAATTGGTACGCTCGGTGTTAAACTTTTGACAGGTCTGTACCGTAGTTCTAGACAATTAATTAGACCCAAGTCATTGTGGACGGAAATACTGCCTGTCACATGTGCAGACATCATTGACAGCAATAGGATAAATGATAATGCCATTACAAATTTCTCTCTAACAGCGTATTAATTACTATGGCACCATTATATCAATATTTCCATTTCTAGCACATTGTGTAAAGGCAAATTGTTTGGTTTTGTATATAAACCAATGTATAAGTAATATAACTTTCTAAGAAAAGAATTCTTAGTGATAGTTACACTGCGATTGTTACAAAAGAATAAATTAGGCCTTACAAAAATTTCTTCAAGCTAGTAAACAAGAATATATCAAGGAAGTAAGGCCGGGTGCACCGGAAGAATAAGCATTGAAGCATAAGAATTGTTTCGTTTGGTGTTTCTGTCATTAACTGGCATTTTGTTGTGTTCGTGGTTGCCATGGTTGTTGTACATAATTTTAGTTACAATTTATTTTTTGTAGAATATACCCTATTAATGAAAACTTGATATTTCATGAATATAAATCTATAAATCAAATAAGAGACTTTGTTATGAAGAAGGCAACTGAAAATTATTAGTATTCGTTTCTAAAAAAAGAAAGCCTCACTGAGGGAAAATGGTTTAGCAGTCTATTTCGATGTTTTCCATGCTTTCTGTCGGCAGTATAAGTCTTGATCTGGCATCGTGTTCCCTGACGTTGGCTGATTTGGAGAACTTTAGTCCTTTCTATTAAGACTACAGTCCTTTATTGAAGACTACAAGTACTTTCTGTAGGAAATGAACTACCATTACACATTACTTCACTCTACGATACAAACTTGTAGAGAGTTAAACACTGAACTAACAAAAAGGAGCTAAGCTTGTCTGCCAAGTTGAATATAATTTAATAGCTAGTGACTTCCTAGAGATAAATAGCAACCGCCAAACACCTGTCAAGATATAGCTTACAAGGGGACAAGATGAGCAGTCGATTCGGCGCTAATTCGCTAGCCTAGTGTTTAACGTTCGAAATGTCTGTACGGTACTTCATTTTGACTTATTAGCTTTTGATGAGAAGGATATTAAATGATGTTATAGGTTTAATTCATTATATCTGTCAATCATATCAACAAGATCAAAGCAGTAATGCCAGATTATGGTGAACCAACATACGATAAACAACATGTTAGTGATTAAAATTGCGAAAAAGGTTTTTGCAGTTTAAAGGAAAATTTCGAAAATATCTTGTATTTGAAAATATGCTAGTAACATTTTTTATCTACTTTGCTAACAATAATTTAATTAATTTCATTTAATTTTAAGAACGTCCTATTAACAAAGTCATTAAATCTTAACCATACATGCAAGTCCCAATATCGTTAGTCGTAAATTGTTGATATTTTGTCTCTTTCCTCTTTTTAATTACATGCATGGAAAATATTACAAGAACTTACAAGAAAGTTGATTTGTGCCTTTCTGAAACAGTCAAGAGCCTTTCATGAACCCATGTGTACTGTTAAAATTTCAGATCAGTCTTTTAAATGGCAGGAATGAAATGTTTCCTTTCCTGTCACTTTAGTTTAGAACCCTTCGTCTAATGCAGTCACACTTGACCAAATAGATGTAAACTTGCCAGTATTGATGTATTTATGTTTTAAGAAGGAATTTCAATATTGCATGTAACCTAATCTCTGTATTAAGGATTGGTCACAAGAGTATGATTTATTTTAATAGATGTTATGTCGTACATAAATAACAGCGTTGTCTATACCAAGAAAGTAATTTTCTGTTTCATTTGCCGATCTTATTATATCTTGTAAAGCTAAAGCAAATACTACATGTAAATATAAATTACAAAATGCTCAAATGGACAATTGATTAGGATGTTATTAATACCTAACAGAAAATTCAGTAGCTTGAAAAGTTGATGCAAGTGCTATATTGACGTTGAATACCTCGTTATAATGGTCTTCAATGACATTGCCACCTCATTTATCACCACAGTATTTTGAAGTTCCAAAAATCTTTTTTTCGTTATTATTTTCCCATGATCAAAATCCTTTAAAATGCATAATTGACTCCACAAACGGTGGTAATACAGTAGTATGTAGTGTTAAGCAATATATGGTGATTTTAAGCATATGTATGGCTAGCTATTAGGTAAGGTTACAATAAGGTTTCCTCCACCGGAAACATAATGAAAGTAGGAAAGATAACTGGTTTTTTTTAGTTCAAGCTATTCATTGTGAAGTCATTGATTTTGCATTCGTTGTACTTATTAATCAAATTATTTTCTTATTATGTTTCAATGTTATTTCGTATTATTGTGTTTACTTGCTTTTGTCATGTCATTTAGAACTCGAGAGTTTTTGTTTCAATTTTGTTCTAACCTTAATCCCAACTCGCGTATCGCAACAGAATTTTAAAAGCCCGAAGTATGTTTTGCCTTTATGTGTGTCTCTCCATTTTGTTCTAACTTAATACAGTGCTTGCTTTGAATGAATTATATTCGTTTTACGCAACACAAGTTATGAGATCAAAAACCGTTAGCCAGAATAATAAGGATTTATTGTTCCTGCCTGACAAATCAGTCAGACATAATGATCAAATTTCTAGTTTATACTTCTCGGAAAGGGCTTATGCAATCTAACGATGTGGCGTTGTTTTCGTCAATGTGTTTCATGTAACAGTGAATCATTAAATGACAATCACACTGGATACTTTCTAGAACATGATAGTAACGCGAAATTGCTATACACAGCCGCGAGTACATAGCGTATCTCTACAAAGCATTTCAGCTAGGAAAACCCAAGGCGAATAACATTCTTTTGCTCATACGACCTATTAGGTCAACAATGATATCATTTCCGATGTAAATATTTTGAACATGTAAACACCCCATAACGTTAACATTTTCCTTCCTTGTCCATAACGATTTCCAGTTACTATAAGGCTCGATTAATTGAACAATGACAAAGGTTATTCAAGTTTGTTATAGATATTCTATGAAAACATTTCATAGTTCAATGTCACAAACACAGTGAAGTTTAATCCGAGACTTCAACACAACGCATATTGACCTCAAACTCGGTCAACAAATGTATAGCAGTATATAAATATACAATCCCCGACATTTGATGGACAGTAGAGTAAATGTTTTGAAAACCAAACCATAGTCCATATTGTGTAATTTGAAAAAAATAACTTTATTCATCTCTAATTTTAGTAAAAAATAATAATATTATATTTCTAAGAAATCACGATAATTACATTAAACCGGTAAAAAACAAGATCACTATGAAAGCCTATGCTGTATATTTTCACAGCTGCAGGCAAAAAAATGAATTTGCTTCACATTCTCAAAATTGTCAATAAAAGACGTTTTCATTATGTACTGGATCTGACACATGTGCCCTCTGATCCTTTGCACTTTTCTAGACAACTAACACCGATATATATAAATCTAGATCTAACATCGCGTCCTATAATACAGACCTGTCGAAAATATAACATTTAGCTAACAAAAATAAGTCATATAGTTTGACTGCAGAGCGGTCGAGAAGTGGATAGTCAGTAACCAAGTAAGGTGCCAAGAGATATACAATAGCTGTCCAAGAGCTGTTCAGATATATAGAAAAGAAAGGGACCGAGATGGTCATTCGAGTGGGAAAGAATTTATAAGTTAAAGATTTGCCTAAAATGTGTAGCATAAGGTAGATTAACTAATCCAACAGGCCAGAGGTCAAGGTGGTGCCCAGGTCTTCTGAAGGCAATTTTATAAATTCTAACCGGTCATATTGGAGTTTTTGGTGATGAAATCTATCTGTTTCCGGCTTTTAAGGAAAGCACTGTTAAACTTTTGACAGGTCTGAACCGTAGTTCCAGACGATTAATTAGACCCAAGTCATTGTGGACGGAAATACTGCTTGTCACATGTGCAGACATCTTTGACAGCAATAGGATAAATGATAATGCCATGACAAATTTCTCTCTAACAGCGTATTAATTACTATGGCACCATTATATCAATATTTCCATTTCTAGCACATTGTGTAAAGGAAAAATTGTTTGGTTTTGTATATAAACCAATGCAAGGTTTAATATAACTTTCAAAAAGACAATTCTTAGTAATAATTATACTGTGATGGTTACAGAAGAATACATTAGGCCTAAGATCAATTTCTTCAAGTTAGTAATAAGAATATATTCTTAAAATAGAGTCTTTATTAACCTAAAATAAGTTGCATGGTTTGGACTCTTCAACTTTACAAAAACTGACAATTACTCCTCACCTCACATCACCTCAATTCACCAATCCTCTGCGTGCCCGCTGTCCAGATAAACCGTCTCCATCTTTGTCTGCCCTTGACTGCCGTCCTTGCTGACGCCTATTTGCTCCAGTCCTGTTGTGATCTTTCTTGTTCGGTAGTCCTCCTTCATGTTGTCTTTGGTCGGCCATTTTTTCTTTTTCCTTGTCGATACCAGGTCAGTGCTGTTGTGCATATTATGGCGTTGTCCATTTTTAGCATTGCCGTTTCCTGTGTGCAATAATATACCTTAATTTAATATTCTTGTTTGTCGATGCAAATCTTCATTGTTAATTTCTCTGGTCATCTAACATTAACTCCAGTGGTCATCAAAAGTCCAGAGTTTTATAATCAGTAGTCCCAGTGTGTTTAAACCCGTTATATAACAAACTATGTTATGTCTTGTCTGGTTTGGTGGTTTATGTCATTAACTGGCATTTTGTTGTGTGTTCGTGGTTGCCATGGTTGCTGTACATAGTTTCAGTGACAAATTTCTCTTTTATATATTGGAAACGTGATGTATTCATGAATATAAATCTATGAAATCTTAAAAAAGACTTTGTTATGGAGAAAAGAAAGCAACTGAATAATACTAGTATTCATTTCTAAAAAAAGAATGCGAGTTACTTTGACAGCTTGTTCGTGCCATTTTTAATGAAATGATTTTTTTAAAACGTACAAAACGATTTTTAAATTGTACAAAAGATTTTCGATTTTTAAACGTTCAAAGGCTTTTCTTAACCATACAAATGATTTTTTAAAGCGTACCATTTTTAAAATCGTTTAAACAATTATAAAATAGAAAATTGTTACATTTTTTCAGAATGTTTGAACGATTTTTCAAATTGTTTGAACGATTTTTCAAATTGTTTGAACGATTTCGAAAATCGTTTTAACGAATTAGAAAATCGTGAGTACAATTCAAAGATCGTTTGTACGATTTTAACGAATTAGAAAATTGTTAGTACAATTTTAAGATCGTATGATTTTTTAAAAAGTGAATTTAAAAATGGCACTAACAAGCTTTCGTTGGTTACTAGTTAGAAAATTATTTGACGACATATATAATCAAGTATTTTATTTGACTGAGGGACAACGGTTTGAACAGTCTATTTCCATACTTTCTGTCGGCAATAGAAGTCTTGATCTGGCATCTTGTTCTTATGCTCCCACTGAAGTTGGCTGATTTAGAGAACGTTGGCCCTTTCTATTACGTTTCTATTGAAGACTACAACTACAATTTTAAGAGCTTTTGACAGTTAGTGACTTCCAAGATATAAATAGCAACTGCCAAAAACCTGTCGAGATTAGCTAAAAACGGAACAAGATAAGTTACAACTAGACTCAATTTGGTGAACAATTTCAAATTTATTTCAAGTTTGTTTTAGATATTCTATGAAAACTTCACTTTCACAAACACAGTGACTTTAGATGGATGTATTGTCCTTCTGAGCTCTTGTTAACCTGTTGTTCTATTGTGTTTAACTTTCTACAGGCCTGTACTGTACTACTTTATTGTGACTGCTTTTGATTAGAAGGATATTAAACGATGCTATAGGTTTAATGCATTATATCTGTTAATCATATCAACAAGATCAAAGCAGTAATGTCAGATGTATATGGTAAGCCAACTTATTGAGAAAATAACGATAAACAATTTGTTATTGATTAATATTGCAAATAAAGGTTCTTGAAGTATCAAAAAATCTCCAAAATATCTTGTATTTGAAAATGTGCTAGTAACATTTTTATCGACTTTGCCAATAATAATTTTATTGTTAGCATGAAACATTGAGAGATGTTCCATTAAAAACAGTGACTTAACCTTAACCAAATACCGTCAGGCGTCAAATGTTCCTATTTTGCCATTTTCCTTTTTTTAATTACATGCATGGAAAATATGACAAGAACTTACAAGAGAGTTGAGTTGTGTTTTTCTTATACAGTCAAGAGCCTTTCATGAACCCGTGTGTACTGTTAAAGTTTCAGAACAGTCTTTTAAATGGCAGGAATGAAATGTTTCTTTTCCTGTCACTTTGGTTTAGAACCCTTTGTCTAATGCAGTCACGCTTGACCAAATAGATGTAAACTTGCCAGTATTGATGTATTTATGTTTAAGAAGGAATTTCAATATTGCATGTACCCTAATCTCTGTATTAAGGATTGGTCACAGAGTATGATTTATTTTAATAACTGTTATGTCGTATATAAATAACAGCGTTGTCTATGCCAAGAAAGTAATTTTCTGTTTCATTTGCCGATCTTATTATATCTTGTAAAGCTAAAGCAAATACTACATGTAAATATAAATTACGATATTCACAAATGAACAGTTGATTAGGATGTTATTATTTATACATAACGGAAAATTCAGTAGCTTGGAAAATTATTGTAAGTGCTACATTGACGTTGAATGCTTCGTTATAATGTTCCTCAATAAGTTTACCACCTCTTTTATCGCCACAGTATTTTGAAATTCCAAATCCTTTAAAATGCACAATTGACTCCACAAACTGTGGTTATACAATGGTATGTAGTGTTTAAATGTAATGATTGTAAAGCACCGGCTAGCTATTAAGTAAACGTTACAATAAGGTTTTCTCCACCGGAAACATCCTGAAAGTAGGATAGCTGTTATTTCAGTTCAAGCTATTGATGGCATTATGGTGACTTAATTGATTTTGCATTCTTTGTACTTATGAATCAAATTATTTTTCTTATTATGTTCCATTGTTATTTCGTATTATTGTGTTTACTTGCTTTTGTCATGTTTTTTTAGAATTCGAGAGTTTTGGTTTCGATTTGGTTCTTACCTTAACCCAACTTGCTTATCGCCATAGAAATTTAAAAGCCCCAAGTATGTTTTCCTGTATATGTGTCTCTCCATTTTATTGCTCTAAATACAGTGCTTGCTTTAAATAAATTATATTCCTTTTACACAACACAAGTTTTAAGATCAAAACCATAAGACAAAATAATTAAGATTTATTTCTCCTGCCTGACAAATCAAAGCCAGACCGATCGATCAAATTTCTAGTTTATATTTCTCGGAAAGGGCTTATGCAATCTAACGATGTGGTATTGTTTCAGTAACTGTGTTTCATGTCACAATGCATGCTTTTCATTAAATAACAATCAAACTGGGTACTTTTTAGAACATGATGGTAACGCCAAGTTGCTAAACACAGCCGCGGGTACATAGAATATCTCTACAAAGCATTTCAGCTATAGAAAAACCCCAGACGAATAACATTCTTTTGCTCATACGACCTAATAGGTCAACAATGATATCATTTCCGATGTAAATATTTAGAACATGTAAACACCCAATAACGTTAACATTTTCCTTCCTTGTCCATAACAATTTCCAGTTACTATAAGGTTCAATTTAGTGAAAAATGACAAATGTTATTCAAGTTTGTTTTAGATATTCTATGAAAACTTTTCAAAGTTTAGTCCGAGATTTCAACGTAACACATAAAGACCTCAAACTCGATCAAAAAATGTATAGCAGTATATAAATATTTGATGGACAGAAGAATAAATGTTTTAAAAACTAAACAATAGTCTATATTTTGTAATTTGAAAAAAAATTAGCCATTTCAAATTTTGATAAAAAATTAATATTAGAGAGATTTCTTAGAAATCACGATTACGTTTCAACATTAAAAAGATTAAAAATTAAGATCACTCTAAAACCCTATGCCAACCGATATGTTATCACAGCTGCAGGCGAAATAAATGAATTCCCTTGTCATTTTGAAAATGTTTTCATAATATACTACATCAGATACATGAGCCCAGCTGATCTTTTGCTAGACAACTAACACTGATATATATATATATATATTCTAAACAGGCATAGCGACCTACAGTACAGACATGTCGAAATTATAACACTTAGCTAACCTAAATTAGGCATAGTTTGACTACACAGTGGTCAAAAATGGATAGCCAGTCAGCAAATACAGGTCCCAAAAGATAAAGTATAGCTGTCGAGTCGAAAAGCTGTTGAGATGTATAGGCAACAAAGGGATCAAGATGGACATTCGAGTGGGAGAGAATTTGTAAGCTCGGTGTTAAACTTTCGACAGGTCTGTAAAGTAGCTCCAGACAACTAATTAGACCCAAGTCATTGTGGACGGAAAAACTGCTTGTCACATGTGCAGACATCTTTGACAGCAAAAGGATAAATGGTAATGCCATGACACATTTCGCACTAAAAACCTTTTAATTAATATGGCACCATTATATCAATATTTCCATTTCTAACACATTGTGTAAAGAAAAAATTGTTTTGTTTTGTATATAAACCAATGCAAGGTTTAATATAATTTTCAAGAAGACAGTTCTTAGTGATAATTATACAGTGATTGTTACAGAAGGATAAATTAGGCCTAAGATCAATTTCTTCAAGTTAATAAAAAGAATGTATTCTTAAAATAGAGTTTTTATGAACCTCCTGGTTTAAAACAAGTTGCATAGTGTGGACTCCGTGGAATCAGATCGCGCGTTGCATTTGGATGATGAAACTCGAAGTAGCAAATGGCGATGTTTATTTACATCAACGATTCGCGTTTAATAATGGTGTTTTCTCGTTTATATCTAAATTATTTTTTTTTCTCAAATTGGGTAATATACTATCATATCTGGGACTTGCATGTTCTCTTGAAACAAAACAAAACAAAAAACACTGGTTACTGGTTAGAGAACCATTTCACGAAATATATAGTTTCATATATCCTATATTTTCTCATTGTGGGACAAAAGGTTTGAACATAGCGATATCTATGCTTTCTATCGGCGGTGGAATTCTTAAATTTGGCATCGTGTTATTATATCTCCCATGAAGTTGGCTGATTTGGAGAAGGGAAGCCCTTTCTATAAAGACTACAGTCCTCTGTAGAAGTACTTTCTGTAGGAAATAAACTACCATTACTCCACTCTACCGTACAAACCTGTCAAGTTTAACACTGAACTAAAAAAAGGGAACTTAGCTCGGCCACAAGTTGAAGAGCTATGGATAGCTGGTAACTTTCGAGAGTTAAATAGCAACCGCCAAACACCTGTTAAGATATAGCTTACAAGGGGTGTAAATGAGTAGTCGATTCGGCGCTAATTCGCTAGCCTAGTGTGTAACTTTCGACAAGTCTGTACTTAATTCAATGAGACTTATAAGCTTTTGATGAGAAGGATATTAAACGATGTTATAGGTTTAATTCATTATATCTGTCAATCATATCAACAAGATCAAAGCAGTAATGCCAGATATATATGGTATATGGTAAGGCAACATATTGGGAAAATAACGATAAACAACTTGTTATTGATTCAATTTGCAAATGAAGTTTACTGCAGTACAAAAGATAATTTCGGAAATATCTTCTATGGCGGTTCTACAGAACTTGACAGTTTATCAGTCCAGTTTATAGTAGCCGAAGTTCCTGTCACTTTTGTTTAGAACCTGTTGCTTCAATCAGCCGCTTGGCCAAATAAATATAAACTTGCCAGCATTTAAAGAAGGATTTTCAATATTGCATGTAACCTAATCTCTGTATTAAGGATTGTCCACCTGAGTATGATTTATTTTAATAGCTGTTATGTCGTACATAAATAACAGCGTTGTCTATGTCAAGAAAGTAATTTTCTGTTTCATTTGTCGATCTTATAATATCTTGTAAAGCTAAAGCAAATACTACTTGTAAATATAAATTACGATAGTCTCAAATGGACAATTGATTAGGATGTTATTATTTATACATAACAGAGAATTCAGTAGCTTGGAAAATTGATGCAAGTGCTATATTGACGTTGAATACCTCGTTATATTGGTCCTTAATAACATTGTCACTTTACTATATTTTTTCTTCATGATTTAACCAAATACAAAAATCCTTTAAAATGCACAATTGACTCCACAAAAGTTGGCAATACAGTAGTATGTAGTGTTAAGCAAAATATGGTGATTATAAGCATATATATATGGCTAGCTATTAAGTAAAGTTACAATAAGGTTTCCTCCATCGGAAACATTCTGAAAGTAGGAAAGATAACTGTAATTTCAGTTCAAACTATTTATTGCATTATGGTCATGTCATTGATTTTCCAATCGTTGTCCTTCTGAATCAAATTATTTTCCTTATTATGTTCCATTATTATTTCGTGTTATTGTGTTTACTTGCTTTTGTCATGTCATTTAGAACTCGAGGGTTTTGGTTTCAATTTTGTTCTTACTTTAATCAAAACTCGCTTATCGCCACAGAATTTTAAAAGCCCCAAGTATGTTTTTACTTTATATGTGCTTCTCCATTTTGTTCTAACTAAATACAGTGCTTGCTTTGAATGAATTATTTTCATTTAACGTAATACAAGTTTTAAGACCAAACCATTAGACAAAATAATTCAGATTTATTCCTCCTGCCTGACAAATCACAGTCAGACCGATTGATCAAATTACTAGTTTATATTTCTCCGAAAGGGCTTATGCAATCTAACCATGTAATGTTGTTACAGTCACTGTGTTTCATGTGATAGTGAATCAATCATGCACGCTATTCATTAAAAAACAATACAACTGGATACTTTCTAGAACATGATCGTTATGTGAAATTGTTATACATTACCGCGATTACATAGAGTGTATCTGCAAAGAGTAAAGCATTTCAGTTATAGGAAAGCCCAAGCGAGTGACAGATCCTTTTGCTCATACAACTTAAAACCGGGCCAGCAGTATAAAAGGAAATGGGAGGAGCCTAATTTAAAAATGTTTCAGTTTCTTGCACCTTTCATGACTGGACAAGATTTTTTTCAGTAACAGTGGTCAGAAATTTTCCTTACATTTAATTTTTGACATGCAAACTTATCTAAATGTTTTGCACATTATGACAAAAAATTCTTGAGAATTCTGTAATTAAGATGTAATCACACTGTAAATATTTGAAGCAGGAGATGATTCAAATACTGTAAATGTACTTTATTTAGCGGTAGTCTTATTTTAGCGGTTTTGGCGCTAGACAAATTGCGCTAATTTATGATTACCGCGAATAAATGTGTTTATAAATATAAGCTTACCTCAGGGCCTCGGAAACTTCGGTCCGGCCCGTCGGACATTTTTTTGTACAAGGAAAAAAAAGAAAAAAAGTCGTTAGCACAGGGCTGTCTATGCGTGCATATTGTGGTTTATTGTCAAACTAACCAAATAAATTTTTTGAGCTCCCGCGATTGCCAATTTTAATCCATGTGCTTCCGCGATATGCTGTTATTATCAATATGCGTTACTGTCCACGATGATTGATACTGCACGCCCGCCATATTGTTTACTAACAATCGTGAACTTTCGTATTCCGAAGATACACGAATTGTAATTAGAATTATGGCGAGAGGTTCTAAATAGGATTTCAGGTATCACGAAATATGATATAACGGGAACGGCTTGACGAGGTTCCAATATATTTATGTGAATGAAAGATATTAATGCCTAAACTTTTATTAAAATAAAATTTTATCACGTTTCTGTATTTATTAATAAAGAAACAGTTACGAAGCGCGTAGTAGGCATTTTTCAACACCCCGCGTGGAACCTCTTTGATAACAAACCGTCATCCTTGACGCTTCCGTAATCAACACAGTTACAACCATGCACTTATTATTAAACAAACACGCGTTTAAAGAAAGTTATTATGATTCGGACTGGGAAACAAAAGAAAAAGACAGTAAGACACGCGGCACGCGATTACTTAAGTCCACAGGTAATTACTGATTAATAAACAATCACTTGGTTATTAGATCTTACTGTTGTTGACAGGTAAACACGTGGTAAGGACAATACACTTAGTGAAGTCAAGTAGAGTTTAAAAGACCGACAGACATACTAGCGGTAGTTTACTTTTGTCGGACCGAAAACTGATTTGTCCGTTTAATATTAATTTATACTGGACTGAATTCATTGTCCGTTTTCCGATTTAGAAATTGATTTCGGCACCTCCCGTGAGCTGAGTGCGCTAATTTAAGATTGCGCGAATTAGTGACAACACAGCATTTGCGCTAAAATTTGATTGCGCGAAAATAAGTACATTTACAGTAAACCTGTTCCATATATGGGTATGTGAACTTTCAACTAGGTCATGATCAAAACAACACCATGTGCTTTCTAGACAATACCTGATTGAACCAGGTTTGACCAAAATACAGAATCAAAATACAAATATATAAATAACAACTCACCAATGATAAATCCAATTTTTATGTATAGATCCATTTATGGATATTATTTATATACTAGTGAAACGTTCAGTTCATCCTTGCAGTGACATCTACATGTATAATGGTTTCAAAGTTTGTGTTTTGTAAAAATTAGTTGGAGGTTGATTAGGAAGTGACAAAGTATACAATAACTTGGCCTCTTTTATACTGTTTTTGTCATCTACATCATCCCTAAACAATCCTATATTATCACTAGTTTATGGCAAGACATTAAAATCCACAAATCTAGATCTTATAGAACATATCAAATTCAGCTCACACACACAATTTCAATTTGTAGATGCTTAAAATCCAATCCTGACATTGAATTAAACATTAAATTATTAGATGTAGATTAAAAATTACATGTATATAACTTGTTAAATATGTTAGTTTCCTTTCTTATCTTCCATTTCTAAAGTCTATATAACCCACTATTTTCTAAATAAATGACAAATAAACTTTACAAATACACACTGGACAATTCAATAGTTTTCCCGCCTAAAATGGATGTTGACTTGGTCAGCTGGTGTTACCCATACCATGAGGACATAAATCATTCTTACTGTTATTTACAAAGTTTAGAAAGTGATTTTACCTGGGGAAATGAATTCATAAAAGATTACAATTAGTATTGAAATAAAGTTGGGATGAAAATAGAAATGACATCTTTATCCTCTAAATTATTATTGATTGTAAAGGTGATCCATCTGTTTTCTGAATAGTGAGTACAGCAAAAATGTAGGGTAGCAGCAATAGAGAATTATTAATACCCTAGTATGAAGGAAATATTGTTTATCAAAATGATGCTAGAAAATATGTATTATATCAAGCCAAAATTCAAAAAGTGACATCTTCTGGTAATAAACTTAACCTTTGAACTGAAACAAAATATAAACTGGACTTTCATGCAGTTTTTTATTTGTATTTATTTATTTCATTTGTTTAAAAAAAATAATGTACACAATCCACAGCTAGAAGGCTATTAGGGCAAGATAGATAACATGTTTTAATTATTTTCTGGATATCAATCACTTCAATTAGTGCACTTAAAATTAATTGAATTTGAAAACTTATTTATATTTTGCTTCAAAAGTTTTAATTCAGTTGATTTGTTTTATCATGTCATATAATAAGCCCATTCACAATACTTGCTCTGTATCTGAATACCCCTTTATACTGGTCTGTGTACCCATGTGCTTAATGTTTACAAACACAATGTGTTGCTATTATTAGCCTCATCCTCTTGTCATCAGACAGAAAGCCATTTATCATTTTAGGTCGGTAGGAACTGCCGCGGACTCCCCTTTAACTTTAATACGTCACCAATGACATCACTTCCGATGTAAACATTTTGAACGTGTAAACTCCCCATAACTTTAACATTTTCCTTCTTTTCTTTGTCCATAACGATTTCCAGTTACGACTAGGCTCGATTTAGTGAACAATGACAAATTGATTTCAAGTTTGTTTTTATTATTCAATGAAAACTATTCATGGTTCACTTTCACAAACACAGTGACTTCAGATGGAGGAACCGTCCCTCTTGACTCTTGCTAACCTGTTCTACCAATTCTCTACGATTGCTGAATTTTCCACCAAATGTTGCAATAAGATAGGTGTCCTATGATAGAAACGTCAGGGTCTCATGATAGAAAAGACAAGTGTCCCATGATAGAAAAGACAGGTGTCCCATGATAAAAAAGACAGGTACCGTGACAGAAACTCCAGGTGCCCCATGATAGAAAAGACAGGTACCCCATGATAGAAAAGACAGGTGTCCCATGATAGAAACGTCAGGGTCTCATGATAGAAAAGACAGGTGTCCCATGATAGAAACTTCAGGTGTCGTATGCCAGAAACTCCAGGTGCCCAATGATAGAAAAAGACAGGTGTCCCATGATAGAAACGTCAGGGTCTCATGATAGAAAAGACAGGTGTCCCATGATAGAAACTTCAGGTGTCGTATGCCAGAAACTCCAGGTACCCATATGATAGAAAAGAAAGGTGTCACATGATAGAAACGGCAGGTGTCCCATGATAGAAAAGACAGGTGTCCCATGATAGAAAAGACAGGTGTCCCATGATAGAAAAGACAGGTGTCCCATGATAGAAACTTCAGGTGTCGTATGCAAAAAACTCCAGGTGCCCCATGATAGAAAAAGACAGGTGTCCTATGATAGGAAAGACAGGTGCCCCATGATAGAAAAGACAGGTGTCCCATGAGAGAATAGACAGGTGTCCCATGATAGAAAAGACATGTGCCCCTGATAGAAAAGATAGGTACCCATATGATAGAAAAGAAAGGTGTCCCATGATAGAAAAGGCAGGTGCCCCATGATAGAAAAGACAGGTGTCCCATGATAGAAACTTCAGGTGTCGTATGCCAGAAACTCCAGGTTCCCCTTTATGATAGAAAAAGACAGGTGTCCAGAACATACATTACAGACCTGTCGAAAGTTTAACACTAAGCTAACGGATTAGTGCTTAATCGTGAGCTCATCTTGGTACGTCATAGCAGATATCTTGTCAGCTTAGAACTTTTTATCTCTCGACAGTTTTTTTGGGCACAAGTTATCCATCTCTCGGAACTTTGGTAGCCATGAACCGACTCCTTTTCGTTAGCTTGGTGTTGAACTTTCGACAGGCCTGTACTGAAGGGTTAGAAACTTTATGTCCTACGTTTCCAACTTGAGTTATTTTAAAATGAAACAACGTTAATCCGAACAATATATCACGGAATTGAGACTTGATTTACTAATAACGCTAGAACAGTCTGGAAAATAGAGAAATACTACCGTGATAAATAGGCTTTGACGTAACAAGGTTTATTTAGAAAGGTACATCAACATACCAACCGTAATCATTCATATAAATAACGAACACAAAAAGCTATGGAAAAATTAGGCGAATGGCGGAGTTTTTGCGCCGATGTATTTACGCCCTCAAGGACATCACTTCCGGTGTAAGCCTCGCCATTTTCAGCTATTAAAATCTACAAAGCGGAAACATTTTCTTTTCTTCGGACATATTTTGCCGAAATCGCGTTTGCCAATAACGATTTCCGGGTGCCTCTTGTTCCAAGTTAAAAGCTAATTGATGATTCACGGTCACAAACACAGTTACTCCGAATATACTAGTTATGACTCAATACTTCCATATATAGACCCCCATTATGAATGCAACAACATTAGACGGGCACAGGATCTAGAGAAAAATATGATATCCAGTCTTAATGCCGTTAAACAATCTTAATGTGTTCGCTAATTGTTTTGTGTTCTTGGTTGCTTTCGCTATCGTCATATATTTTATTAATTCCACACTGGGTTATTCCTTATAAAAAAAAGCTTACTTAACCTTGTGTCTGAAACCTATATTGTCAGATCACAGATTTTATGGCGTATTACGTTTCCCACTTGAGTAATCTTACTAAGATGAAACAACATTAATCCGAACAATATATCACGAAATTTAGACTTGACTTTACTAATAATGCTAGAACAGTCTGGAATAAAGAGAAATGCTATCGTGATAAATAGACTTTGATGTAGCAAGGTTTATTGGTACATACATGTCGAAAGTTTAACACTAAACTATCCAAAATACCCGAGATATGGATAGCTAGTTACCAATAAAACTACCC
This sequence comes from Anadara kagoshimensis, assembly GCA_021292105.1. Classification (NCBI taxonomy): domain Eukaryota; kingdom Metazoa; phylum Mollusca; class Bivalvia; order Arcoida; family Arcidae; genus Anadara; species Anadara kagoshimensis. The sequence goes on along the minus strand of CM037858.1, from coordinate 9,249,470 downwards.
AAAGATGGATAATAGCTGTCGAAAAGCTGTTGATCTATATAGCTAACTAGGGACCGATATGACATGTCGTTTGGGAAAGGAAAGATTCTGCAAGGTCAACTTTAAACTTTCGACAGGCCTGTACTGTAGGCTTTGATATTCCAAGGTCACATTAACGTATCAATCCGGATTATTTGTAGAAATAACGTGCACCAATAAAATAAACTAATGATTTTTTTTCTAGTTTGATGTCGTTATTGTGTAATAGTGTGATTAATTTGATTTTTTTCAGTTTTATTTACATTACAATATTATTATCAGTTTGTGTAATAAGATTTTTTTTTCCAAAAACCATTATGTTCTTTACTATTATTGAATATATTTTTGATTCCATGGCGTTTTGGTATTTTTTCCAAGATACCGGTACATAATCTCAATTTTTATCTTTTTTAAAAAATTATATTTCAAAATAATTTAAATCCTTTTTTTTTAATACATTTTCTTTCTTTTATTCCAAAATCATATTTTACGATATTTTTTATATTTACGAAAGCCTATTAGCCTATTATAGGTTAAAAAAAATAAAACGCAAAATGATGCGAAATAAAGGGGTTATAATGCGAATTAAAGGCGTGAAAACACGAAATAAAGGCATAATAACGCGAATTAAAGGCCTTATAACGCGAAATAAAGTCGTAATAATGCGAAAAAACGCCTTTATATCGTGTATTTACGCCTTTTTTCATTGATGAGTCTAATTGGCATTCGTACAAGATACATATATGTTAACAATATCTGCATTAATATTGACTTGTGGCATTAGAGATTTTAAAAAAATTATGTTACACTGTTGTAAAGTAAAAATATGAAGATGGAAATGGTTGGGTCGTGGATGAGTAACACCGGACATCCAAGGAACGCTTTGACATGGCAACCACCTGAACGAAAGAGGGAAAGAGGACGCCCAAAAGAAAATAGGCGTAGGACAAAAGTAAGGGAAAGAAAAGTCCTAGGAATAAAGACATGGGGAGAAGCAGCCACACTAGCAAGTTATAGGGATGACTGGAGAGGAAAGATAATTGATCCAATTCTCCACCAGGAAAGATGGAATTAGGTCAAGTAAGTTACACCATTGCTTCATACAGTTCATATAATTACATGTATAATTCGTTCCCACGGATTAGTAATTCGTTCTCTCGAATTATAATTCATTCCAGTGGATTAGTAATTCGTTACCTCGAATTATAATTCATTCCAGTGGATTAGTAATTCGTTATCTCAAATTATAATTCATTCCAGTGGATTAGTAATTCGTTACCTCAAATTATAATTCATTCCAGCGGATTAGTAATTCGTTACCTCGAATTATAATTAGTAATTCGTTACCTCGAATTATAATTCATTCCAGCGGATTAGTAATTCGTTACCTCGAATTATAATTAATTCCAGTGGATAAGTAATTCGTTACCTCGAATTATAATTCATTCCAGCGGATTAGTAATTCGTTACCTCGAATTATAATTCATTCCAATTCGTTACCTCGAATTATAATTAGTTCCCACGGATTAGTAATTGGTTCCCATGGATTAAAATTCGTGGCCACGAATTATTTTTAAAAATATTTTAAGAGGTCCTAAATACGCTTCCGCACATACAAGCACTAGCTACACACTCCAGATTAGACTTATACGAATTATATTTCTCAAGTTTTTAATCAATCTAATTATTAAATGATTGGCAGGGAAATTTTACATGTCAGGAATGACAAATCATCAATGATTGCCTATTTTACCAATATGAATCAAACTTACGGATTTTTCTATAATACAGGGCATATTCTAAAAATACTTTAATTTGCATATGGATGTAAATACATGTAATAGAAACGTTGATTGAATAATGTGATATTACTTTTTTTTAATTTTCTGAATGAAATATTTAAAAAAAACTTGTCATATTATAAATTTTTTAATATTTCATTCAGAAAATTCAAAATGTATAATATGACAATAAGACTGATGATTGAAATTTCTTAAGGATTAATACTATGCACAAGATAGCTCTGTTGCAACCGCTATTGAAATAACGACCACTATTGAAATAATTATTTCAATAGCGGTTGAGAATGCACTGAAATAACGACCACTATTGAAATAATTTCAATAGCGGTTGGGAATGCACTGAAATCACGACCACTATTGAAATTGGAATAATTATTTCAATAGCGGTTGTATCTGCACTGAAATAACGACCTCTATTGAAATAATTATTTCAATAGCGGTTGAGGATGCACTGAAATGACGACCACTATTGAAATAATATTTCAATAGCGGTTGAGAATGCACTGAAATCAATAGTGGTCGTTATTTCAGTGCATTCTCAACCGCTATTGAAATATTATTTCAATAGTGGTCGTTATTTCAATAGCGGTTGTAACATAGCTCTCTTATATAAATATCATACAGAAACTAGCAGCAGCCTGTCTCTGCACTATTCCTTTAAACAGCAACAACGTGTGAGCTCACTCTGTATATTTGGAAGATCGGAGGTTCGAATCCCAGACAGATCCGACTAAGGTTCTTCCGCCAAGCCCTCGGGATTTTAGAAATGTGTCATAAGTTCTTAGGGTTCTTTAAAAACCTCTACCTTTTGGTATTCTCTGTCACTTTATATATAAATCTGATGACAATCTGATATAAGTGACTTGACTTGTACATAAACGCCTTCTTTAACCAATCTATCTTTTGAATAAAACTCCCTGGGTTTAATTTTACACATTTGCTTCATAAGGAGTTTGTTTTTCCATTGTGGTTTCCTGACACGTATCGTGTAGTAAGCATAACTATAAAGAAGATGTCATTATCCGCCTATATGATCCATTATTTTTTTCTATTTCCCCTCAACTAGTAACACTAATGAAATTCTAAACCTAACATATCTTGTTAAAAGAACTCAATTAGGCCTAAAACATTAGATCTTAGAGTTGTTCCTGAGGACATGTTTTGAACATAATTGTTGTGGTCAAAATCTTGGGGGAAAAACACATTGCCGGATATCGATTTGTGATAATCATTATTTTCCGTTATTGAGACCAAAAACAATATAAAGTCAACGACCGTTCTTTGTATTGTTGATGATAATATTCTTCGCTTGCAAAGGCACGTGTGTGTGTGTGTGTGTGTGTGTGTGTGTGTGTGTGTGTGTGAGAGAGAGAGAGAGAGAGAGAGAGAGAGAGAGAGAGAGAGAGAGAGCTTTTGTTTCTATGTGCAATCATATTTAGGACCTTATGCAGAGATTCAAGTAAGAGCGGATACAAGGTGAGAGACTAAGACTTGAAACTTCTATGGGTTCCGAGCGTACGTTTTCCTAAAAATTATGAACAAGGCACATAATCTCGCATTCTGATGCAATCTTAGCTCCATTAAATAAAAAACTTTCATTCAAAAGAATGGATGTTCATAACTAAAAGGAAACTTAACATCTGTAAGGCAGATCGTTCGGCGACTACATGTATAACTTTTCTGAGTCACAATTGTTCAGATCCAAAATCAAACACACTAGTCCATTTCAAAACAACATTCCAAAAGCAAAACAAAAACTTTGAAGTTGGCAAATATGACACGCGAACTTCCACCAGGGAATTGAGGCCGGGTGCCTTGTAAGGACAAGCACCTCCCACCCAGCCAATTACACCCACCAAGCACGCGACCAAAATTGGGAACATTGAACCACGAGAAGCCAAACACATACAGGTTAATTTTAGAGACACCCATCAACAATACCACGACAACGGCCGCAAAACCCCCGAGAGTCCCGACAACATCCCTGCGTCACCAATCCACCTGCAAGCAGCCCGCCTTGCTGCATAAAGCTGCCGAAGTTGGAAAAAGCTCCACCATAAGGTATTATCTGTAAAACAAATACACCACAAACAGTAGAAGCAGGTACAATGCTGCAAACAAAAAGAAAGTTGACAATTGAAAAATAGAAGTCATCACTTTTGTCATACAGTCCGAAATGCTGTCTTTCGCTAGCGTCACAGTTGAAGTACAAGTCTAAATATGGAACAGAACTTAAAGAATCAGTCGTGTATTTTACTTCAAGCTTACTTAGATAAACAGCATCCATACACTTTCCAAAACAGGACCATTAACAGATAGAACGGCATTTATAGTATGTGGAGTTGAATGATTTGGCGATAGCCTTCTCTCCAGATTTAACAAGGTCCTGCATGAATTCTGCTTCATACAAATAAAGAAACAAATCAACAAAAATGGTGCACAGTCTGTGCCCACTGACACACCAATCGTTTCCTATATAATTATATTACGAAATACAACAAATATGCACACCACAAAAAACTCCAACACTACGTCAATGACACATCCCTGTTCTGAAGTAGCATGGTTCCCGACACAAATGTACCAATTTTAAAAATATCGTGATTAAAAAGCTACACGTATTAATCAACTCTATAAGAGGTTAGACGAACTGTTTTGCGGTAGTAAATTAATGTGATTCAAGTTGTTTTTGTTCCACAGTAGTGTTGTAATACAAAGGGAGGCAAATCTAATAGGACTACCATGCCACAGTGCATACTTTATTAAATGTGTAACTTCCTTATTCCAGAATAAAAATAACTTTTCGGGATTATAAAGTCTACTGAAAAACAGATATACTAAAAGGCTTGTATAGGTACAACTTTCAATCCAAGGTTGGTTGTTTCTTCTTCTTGCCTTGGCTTCACTCAAATTGAAAATAACATTTTTAAGTTTAAAAATAATTATCAAAATATAATTTGAATTATAAGGTTATGAACTCTAAGGTATATCTGTTTGTATTTATACGTAAGATAGCAACTTAATGCTAAAAGTTTGCAATCCAACTAATTTCATCCCCAATATGTACAGAAAAGCGTTATAACTTCAAGATTAGTTATGCAAGTGTGTGTGTGTGTGTGTGTGTGTGTGTGTGTGTGTGTGTGTGTGATACTGAATTTCCAGCTTGTTTTCAAAGGTTATGTAATACTGTTGAGTGGGCATAAGCCTACATGTTTGCTTTATGCCAAATAGATTAAACAGTTATGCAACATGGTTTAGCGTTGATAACTCCAGAGAAAGTTAAAGTTACCCCACCTATTTGTCGAAATTTAACTTGGTCAGGCAACCGTAACATGGGTTAAAGTTGTCGTTAAATACCAAGACTTAAACACGTGTATTTATTGTATACACTGCTTGTGTAACTGGATCGCATATGGAACTAAGGTAGGATCAAATTTATTTATTTATTTATTTATTTATTTATTTATTTATTTATTTATTTATTTATTTATTTATTTTTGTTTTGTTTATTTATTTATATTTAAGGGTATTGAGATATTTTACAAATCCATTCATTATGTTCATACCTACAGAATTAGTCTTGCTCTAATTGTAGCAGAATTTTAATGTTTTGTTCTTTTAATATTTCACTGGGAAGGGGGGGGGGGTAGGTGCTTTATGTTAAGATAGTAAATTCATTGTTTTTTCAAAGGTTTGACATGTCCTCAATTTGAATGTATAATTGGACTTCCTTCTGTAACCCACTACCACCGCCATAATCACCAACATCCCCCTACCAGCTAAATCTATGCATGGTATTTGATATGTTTTCAATTTTTCACAAAATAAACGTTCAAAATGAATCGAATCCGTAAATTAAAATAAGGCTTATTTTAGTCACAAGCACAATAGAGTATTGTGAGTATCACCAAAAGTTAATTAAAATATATTTTTTCTATTTTCTTTATGATCTCTTGGTGTCAGAATTTTAAAAACATTTATATTTTATTTAATCTTTACTGCAATTTTCTTTTTTCTATTTTTTATCTTTTGGTATCAGAATTTTAAAAACATTTTTATTTCATTCAATCTTTACTGCAATTTTCTTTTTCTATTTTTGTTATCTCTTGGTATCAGAATTTTAAAAACATCTTTATTTGATTTAATCCTTACTGCAATTTTTTCTTTTAAATGCCTAATGAAGATAATGACACATTGAAATGTTTGATTTATATTTTGAAAAATTCAAAGAGTTCACAGATATTCCAAGTTTAGTAATAAACCAAAGCATTATAGTTGTATGACTTCCATTTGTACCCAACCCCACCCCACACCCATTAAAGTCTATGTAAGATTCTTTGCTTTTTTTAATTCACAGAACTGCTGGAAATGGCCTGTTTATGCCATTTTAGACTCTTCAGGTAAAATTTCTTTTTTTTCATCAAATGGTACAAATGAGAAAAAGTGTTTTTAAGGATCTGATAAAACTTCCCTACTCCCCTTTACCCCACCCACCCTTGAAGGTATATAAAATTTAAGCATTCCATTTACTGAACCTACGATTTATATATACATATATCAATAGTAAATTTTAATAGTTAACGCCACTCGGCCGTATAATCGTTGATCTTATTTAGCTGTTCAACTTAAGTGATTATGTATGTAATTTAAATAAGTTTTCAATTTTGACAAGAGCATTTGTTAAATATTTACCTGACGACGTACAGATAAAATCCAATACACAAATCCGGCAGCAAATTGTCTTATTCTTTAATCTTATTGTTTATGTATATAACAATGCGCAACAAATCGTCAGTATAAATTAGCTTAATCCATATCTATAAAGTCATTGGATTTCGCTATCACACATTACCTATACCATTGTATGTGGTTTCTGTAGCAGAAACCAAAGCTTTGGTCGGGGCATTATAAACACTGCTTTCTGAATTCTGAGTAACTCGGAAGCCATTTTGGTCATGCGAAGTGGCGAAGGTATTAAATACCTATACCATTGTATGTGGTTTCTGTAGCAGAAACCAACTTTGGCGGGGACATTATAATCACTGCTTTCTGAATTTTGAGTAACCCAGAAGCCAGAAGCCATTTTGCTCATGCAAAGTGGAGAGGGTATTTGATAAGCGCTAGCGCTGTTTACGGAGGAGAAAATACAAATTTTCGGCATTTTTTACCCCTGTGCAATTTTTACTTCTGGATCATTTTTGTCACTGAAAGGGTTTACAAAGTAAGGGTGTTTACGTGTTCTATGTTGTTGTGTGACATTTAAGTATTTCTGTTCTCTTTTGTGGTTTTGTATGTCTGTTTTGTTTTATGTTATGGTTTTAAAAACCCTTTTTCTACTGCTTGCTTTGTTGTTTTCTTCCTGATCTTTGGGTATGGAACTTGCAATATTTTACCACACGACCGTGCTTTTAATTGTTGTTGTTGATGCTGATGATACCGAGCGGCTGCTGTTGCTGATGATGTCGAAATGCTGCTGATGTTGCTGATGGTGCCGAACAGTTGTTGTTGTTATTTGTTGCTACTGTCCATTTCACTGGCTGAAAAAATCTCAGAACTAATTTCTGATAAACCCCAATACACAAATCCGGCATAATATTTGTTTTGTTCGTTAAGCTTATTGTCCATGTATATAACAATACGCAACGGATCGTTATACATTAGTTTAATCCATATTTATAAAGAGATTTTTAAATACCATTATTACACATTGCCTATACCATTGTATGGGGGTTTTGTTGCAGAAACAAACTCTGATCATGCAAATTGACAAGGACATTTTATAAACACTGCTAACTGCAAGAAACAAATGCTAGTTACATGTATTTGAATTGGCGGAGACATTTTTATGCACTGCTTACTGAATTTTGAGTAACGCAAACACTGGTCGTGTGAACTGAAGGATTCGTTATAAACACTGCTCACTTAATTTTGAGTAAGTCAGAAACCAACTCTCTGGTATTGTGAATTGGAGGGATAATTTATACATCTAAGTACTGCTTACTGGTGAGGCAAAAGACGGTTTGACCCTGTGCAATTTTGACCTTTGGGCCATTCTAGTCTACAATAAAGTAAGGGTGTTTAACTGTTCTCTTTTGTTGTGTAGTATTTCTTATCTTTTTTGTTGTGTGGTATCTTTATTCTCTTTTTATAGATCATTTCTGTTATCAGTGGCATCTCTTTGGTCGCGTTTGTCATGGGACATTTCGGTATTTTTATTCTCCTTTGTTGCATGGTACTTCTTTGTTCACACTTGTGTGTATCTTTAAAAATCCTTTCTGGTGGTTGTTTTGACGTTTCCACAAAAGCAATATTTTACGTACAATTTTGCGTTTTAGTAGTATAGTAGTAGTTGTTGTTGTTGTTGTTGTTGTTGTTGTTTTGTGTTGTTGTTGATTTGTTGTTGTTGTTGTTGTTGTTTTTGGTTTTGTTGTTGTTGTTGTTGTTGTTGTTGTTGCATTGATTTCATTTATGGTTTAATGCCTCATAACTGATATATATTGTTTGTGGACACTGACTGGGTAACTATCTGTTGATCTATATTTGAAAACGATATTATAAAACTGGCTCATAGTCAATTTAATATCTTAACATCTTACAACAAATAACAACAACAGCAGTTCGGCACCATCAGCATCAATAACAACAATTAAAAGCATTGCCATGTGGTAAACAGATTGTCACATTTCACTTTTAGAATTTACATTTTTGTTTGTCTGTTGCTTAACAACATGTTTCAATACAGCTTCATATGATCTATATTTGTTTAAACTTCAAATCATTTTTCATATCAAAACATTCCATGCTCAAACAATATACATTGTCTGTTACATTTTCTAGTATAGTATTTCAAAGTATGTGTTCAGACCTACGTTCTTTTGACGTTTTTTACAAACACGGAGTCAAAATCAGTGTCATAAACATAGTGATACAAGCACAATATCACACAAACAGTGCCACAAATATTGTAACATTCAGCTGTTTTGTTATACAATCTTTTGGTTGCGTTGACGTTGTGTTGTTTAAACTCCGATATTTTGAATCTGTGATATGTGCTACTTTTTTATTTATGAAAAAAAAATAATAAAAAAAAAAAACAGCAAATAACAACTTTAGCACACGATCTATTGATTTTATATAATGACTTGAAAGTTTTTGTCAATTCAAAAACAGATTGTCGCATTTCACTTTTAGAACTTAAATTTTTGTTTGTTTGTTGCTTAACAACATGTTTCAATACAGCTTCATATGAAAGAAAGCAACAACTCTTATTTCTACTTTGATGTAAACAATATCGATAAATTCGATTTTCTTGACGCGTACATAAAAAGAAACATGGATGCTGAAGATCGATAAATAATACTTAACAACAAATACTTGTGTATTTATGTCGTGGGGGAGTAAAAATGGCCGAGATGAAAACATCATCGATGGAGATTTGAGGTAATGGCAGCGAGCTTGTTGAAAATATTTTTCTCACTGAAACTTTCAATGAATGCATTGCTTAATTATAAAGATGTAGTTCCTTTTTTTTTTTTTTTTTTTTGTGAGAAACGTGTTTATCTACCTTGGTAAGCATTCACGTTGTGTTGGGTGGAAATAAATTATAAATAATTTACAACGACAATGTATTTCTGTCATGAATGTCTACCATTGAAGACAGCATTATCGTTTGAAATTTTAATGAATGACAGCGAGCCTCTCTAACGTCTTTATGTTTTATTAAAATGAGTCGAGCTTTCTTACAAATCCGGAGTTACATAACCCTTGCCTTGTTTGTATCGGCTACTAATGAAAGAGTTGTTAGTTTTTCTGGTATTTTATCTTTGACATACTGTGCTTGATGCGTGTTACAACTGAGTTTTTGGTTAATTAACTACGGGTTATGTTGGCTACTATTAATATAGGTAAACAACATTGACCTGTCCGCTTGACCTTTGATTTAAAATATTCATTATGGACAAGTAAATTCAAGTAATAGGGATCGTGAGTGTGTATTTCGTCTACCTGATGTGAACACTAATCATGGAGAATGTGTAAATGTATTAACTACGAATCCTAACACTAACTATGTATTGGGTGGACCCTCCTATATGAATATTCTAAATGAAAGGTCAAACGGACAGGTCAGTGTTGTTTGTCTATACTATGATATTATAGTAGAAAACCGTTGATGTTATCATTATGATTTGTTTATTACAAATGTAATAACAGTATGTATATGCAAACAACTTTGACCTGTCCGCTTGACCTTTCATCTAAATATGTATCACAGACCAAGTACGTCTGTGTTTAGGGACACACAAGTGTTTATTCTGTATACATCATGAGATATACACACCTCATAGAGTAAACATGTGCACTGTGTACATGTATGTGTTAACTTGGGTCTTAACACTACCCATTTGTTGGGTGGACAATCCTATATGAATCTTCCTAATGAAAGGTCAAACGGACAGGTCAATGTTGTTTGCTATTTACATGTATACTATATTTTGACCTCGTGACACCTTTATTTATTTATAGGGGGGCCCCTGTGTACATCATTTTTCTCAGTTATCCATATTCTATTCAAAACTCTGCTTTTGAAGCTTACGTTTTAGTGTTTTCGTGAAACCGAACTTCTGGAGGCTGTACAAGTTATGTTTCTATTTGTAAATATACCGTGTGGTGTTTGATGATGCTGTCGATCTGTGATGTTAATTAACAATTAATCAATAATATTATTGCTTATCACAAATTTGATATGTATTGAACAGTTGGGAAGACAACAGCTTGTTATTTTTTTTTTTTTTTGTCGAGCTCGAACAGGCTGGAATCGCTATATATATAAATTATGCTTGGGAAATGAAACTTTTACAAAAGGTATGTAAATATGTCATTTATGTACAGTAAAGGCCTGCCGAAAGTTTAACACTAAGCTAACGATATTAGTGCCGAATCGACAGCGCTTCTAGCTCTAGACCGCTTTTACCTATATATCTCAGCAGCCTCTATCTATATCGCCAGACCCACTCGGCAGTCGAACTTCGAGTCCTATTTGCTGACTCAGTGTTAAGACAGTCCTGTGTTGTATTTACCCACAGCGGTTATTGAATTTTGAAGTAAAATATATAATTTTTTATTTATATACACTGAATAGTAAACTTAACGATCAATATGCAAATTTGAAATAAGATGTTGATAAATGAAAAAAAAATTCAATGATTATTAATTGTTAAACATTTTTCAATAGCAATCGTGATGCCATAAGGCATATACTTATTCGTTGTCTTGTCAGAGACTTGCTTAAGTTTTGAATTTTTGAAAAAAAAGTTTCATCGCGAATACACATGTAATTCCTTTTCTTTTGAACGTGTCCGTTTTGTATAAGTATGCCTCATTTATTTCTAATTTATATAGAACTTATATTTTATTACACGCAGTCACTCAAAAAGTGACAATGGCGTATATGTGTTTTTTGACGATAATTAAAAAAACCCGTGGGTTCAGCATCGTCAGAAAAACAATAATAGGTGGTTTGGCATATATTTGTATTTTCAGTTAGTTTATGTAAAATTGTATAATAATAGTTAGCTATAAATTCTTATGATATTGGGGGGGGGGGGGGGGGGGGGGGGGGCATTGCAATCATAGCTTACTATTTCGCATTATATACTAGTGTTTTGACATACAATAAAAAAATTTAATAACTTGGAACAAGATGAGGATTTTAAATAATGACACTTGACAAAGTAGATATTTTAAAATCCCTGGGTCAGTTATGCTAATGACTCATAATTATGACGATTTAGTAAAATTGAATTTTTAATGGATTGAGGATCGCGAAAAGTAATAATAAATAGATTTTAGAGTAATTGGTTTAAACATGGCGGGTGTAGCTAGCTAAACAAGAGTTACTTACCCTTCTGGAACACCCGGTCTCGCTTCCCTGATAGAAGTAAATTTGTCAGTTTCTAAAGTTTTTACTTTGATTTTTGGATTGTGGTTCGAAGATGGACCGGTATGTTTATTTTTTTTATTTCAGTCAAGATTTTCTTACATGCCAGTTAACCATTTTGTATCTGACGTGTGTTACAAGTACTTGTTGATACAGAATATACAACATTTCCTGACATTTTCAATTAAGTAAACACGATCCAACCCTCTCGTTTCTAATGTAAACAAAAAGTAAAATATTTCTTAAACAGCCTTCACATTATGAACAACGATGATACAAAAAGTAGTTTTATACTTCTGAAGCTAAAATGGTGAGTCTAAATTGAATTTTAAGAGTAATTTATAAATATAGCAATTTTGTTTTGAGTTGAGTAATGGCGTTTAACGTTCCAGTCAAGAATATTTCATTTATATCGAGACGTCAATTTGGTTTGGGTGATATGTAAAAGGACTATGATATTGCACAGGTGCATACACATGTATATTCTCTGCAAACACGGTATGTTATATAACGTTGCTATCTTGAGCCATATTGAGCATAAGTTGTCTGCAGGTTGTCATTAGTTTCAGAGCAGATGTTTTTATTACGTGCCTTGCTGTTAGTTTGCTAAAACAATATACAGCAAAGCCTGCTATAGTGAACATCTCTATATAAAAACACCTGTCCAATAAGACCAGTGTTTAAGGTCACTCTGCTTTATATTTCAACCAAAAATGGCTCTTATAAAGAACATGTGTCTAAAAACCTTTTCTACTAAAACAATTTATAATTATGTCCATCCCACAATCCCAATGAAAGGTTTAAAATTTTGAAGCTGGCAAATTAGAAAATAGGTTTAAAACGTGAACTTCCACCAGGGCGCTCCGGACGTGTAACCAAAATTGGGATGATGAAAAGAACACTGGGCCATGAGACGCCAAACATACCCGGGGCAATTTTGGACACAGAGATACTATATTACCATAATAATTTATAATATTCTATAAACACTCGTGTATTTAAATAGTAATGGGATTTTACAAAATAAGAATAAAATGACATTTTCATTTTTCACTATGTATCTGACGTATGTTACAAGTACTTGTCGATACAACTTTTACAGCATTTTCTGACATTTTTAATTAAGGCAACACGATCTAAACCTCTCGTTACTAATGTAAACAAAAGATTAAACTATTTCTTAAAACAGCGTTCACATTATACAAAGAGTAATTTTATGATTTCTGCAATATAAATGGTGGGTCTGATTTTTTTTATAAATATTTTATAATTTTGCATTCTGGTTTAGGGGAAATGTAAAAGTACTATATTGTAATAGTCATAATGTGCATACAGCAGCTTTTACGTTTTCTGTAGCAAAAATAGCGAGTCTCCGTTTATTATATATTTTTCATAAATACAATTTTAATGTACGCAGGGTTTGTAATGATGCAATTATGAGTACTATGTACATTGTACATTTGCATACATTTTGAAACAACTTTTGTATCATTTATAAAAAATAAACTCATCTCGCTCCAGTTTTACTAAGAGTTTCCTTAGCTTTTAACAATACAGTTGAACCTATCTTAAAGTCACCTCTATATCAGGACCATCTGGTATTAAAGTACACCAATTGCTCTTTATTCATGTTATTTGAACCCCTATATATAAGGGTCACTTGTCCATAAAAGTCACTGCTACTGATTCTCTTGGATGGTTCTAATATACATGTTTACTGTTTAATCTATAGCACTGCAAATAAAAAGAATCAACAAAATTATAATATACATGTAGATGGAATCAGCTTAAAGTGATCTTTAAAAATTAATATCACTTTAAATTTATGAATATGTTGAATTTTTATTTCAAAATTGCCATTTTCATTTATTAAGAATTGTTTTAACTTGTTGTCATGTGCTGATTTTTAATGCATTATTTGAAAAGAAATGACAATTTTTTTTTAAAAAAAAATGCCAGATTTAAGCTAAAAAAGAAACTTAGTTAATAAATGAGTGAGCATGATATCGATTTCTATTGATTTGTCACACAAATATTTGTTGTTAAGATCTTATATTTAGTTATTTATTCTGCAACAAAAGATATAAGAAATTGAAAAGAGACTGGGGTGAAATTCAGTTAATTTTAGGGTGAAAAGATGGAACGGCATAACCAGTTAGTGTGAAAGTTTTAAATATTTTTATTTGTTATTTATAAGTAGTTATGTGGGTACGTAAGTAATATAAGAACTGTGACTGACTGGCTGCTCAAAACTTTAGTACCCAAGTACCTTAAACAAGTTGGTTAGAGAAAGCTTCAATTTTTGTTCTAAAGTTAGTATATATATATATATATATATATATATATATATATATATATATATATATATATATATATATAATTACTAACATCGGTAAGAACTAATTAGTTATTGTTTTAGATTTAATTTTAAGTTTTACGTTTCTGCGATGGGGAGCTCGAGTTTTCAAATATATATTGTATTGTCATTTTCGTATAAGTCATATGGAAGGTTTAAAAAGCCAAACAAAGATCTTCATATGGATTAATTATACAAATTCAAAGCTGGTTTATTGATGCTTTAGATTTCAAATACTTTACACTCATTAATATTCGTAGGGTTAAATTTTCGTGACTTTTTAATTTAAAATTTCGTGAGAAAGCACTTTCATTTAAATGATGTAATAAATCTTATTTGAAGCTTTGATTACATTATATATTTTTTAAAAATTCGGAATTTTATCCCCACGCATATTTGTCATAGCGTATGACAATATTATTTATTTATTTATTTATTTATTTATTTATTTATTTATTTATTTATTTATTTATTTATTTATTTATTTACTAGTATTTATTTATTTATTTATTTATTTATTATTTTCAGGTTGAGGAGAGGTTGAAGTAAAATTTAGACAGACATAATGAAGTGCTTGACTGTTACTATATTAATTGGAATTTTAGCTTTATATATTTTAATTGGTGGTGCCATATTTTTAGCTCTAGAGAGAGACAATGAAACTTCAACAGAATCATCAACGCTAACGTATTACTACAACTTCTTAAGTAAGTCAAATATCATTAAAATAAATAGCTAAACAGGAGGTGGTTACCCTTCCGGACCAGCCGGTCTCACTTCCCTAGTGGAAGTCAATGTGTTTAACTTAAATTGACAGCTTCAAAATATTTGAATTTTTGCTTCGCTTTTGGATTGTGGTCTTGACATAGATTATGAGTATGTTTTTTGTTTATTATTATTAATTTTATTATTATTATTATTATTATTATTATTATTATTATTATTAAAACAAGTCAAAGCATGGGTTAATTTTCATCCGTGTTATATATCGTACGTATGTTGCTCCGGATGCGTATAATGTCGGACTGAAAGCATTCGGGGTTGAGTTTGGTAGGGCGATGTTTCGTATTTCGTCCAAATATTGAGTTGAAACTGTTGACAGTGTTTGCAATATCGGTATCGGATGGTAAACTGATCTATTTGTCCGCTACTCATTGTCCGAGTAAAAGTTTGGTTTTATTTGAAAAATTAATCATCTGATAGAATGGATTACGCAACAAATCCATACAATTTCCTGTTTTATTGGAAGTGTTCATTTATTCAGTAATGGCAAATTATTCACAATATAATAGTCATGATGTATATTGTTTTCATTCGCATGTACAATCATGGTTTACATTGTTATGTTCTTTACAGGCACTCATACATGTGTGTCGGACGCAGAGATGCAGACTTTTATCAGAGCCATTATAGCGGCTTATGATCAGGGTATAATAGCCCTAAATACCACATCTAGTGCGCCACAGTGGGACTATGCAAACTCAGCCTTCTTTGCAATGACATGTGTTACCACTATAGGTATGTTAACATTATATAGTATTGATTGGTAGTTTTAAAGCAGCATATTGTAACAAAAAATTACTGCTCTAATATTTCAATACATATATTAATATTGTCAATCAACAATTTATTTATCTTAATTTCGTAACTTTTGGCGCCATGGGTGGATTTTGATGGAGTAATAAAGTTTAACACCCCGTCAAGATTCCATCAATTATTTAGGATTGGTGAAGGACCTAAGAAAACCGAAGACCTTTAGCAAGCGAATTAATAAACTTTTTGTTTCCAATTGGAGTCGAATCTTGGCCGTGACAGCCATGAGCTGTTTTTTCGAAAAGCATGCGCTTTTGACCACTGGATCATCGAAACTCCGATAATGTACAGATCACTAATTGTAAAATAAGCGGGATGGTATGGGTCCACCAATAGTGTTTTACCACACCACTGGACATCGTTTTGGTATTATGTCCAGTGTATTTTTGCCCTTTGATTTTTTATAGTGAGCGTCCTCTACGTATGTTACGGTGTCTTATTGACTTGCTTTATTTATTTATTTATTTATTTCATTTGAAATCTTTATTTAATTTCAGGATATGGTAACCAATCTCCATCTACAGCAGGAGGGCGGGTATTCTTTATATTCTATGCCTTGATAGGGATACCTCTAAATGCTGTAGTCCTAGTCGGTATAGGGAGCAAAATATCAGTGTTGTTAGGAAAGTTCAGGAAATATATCTGGATAAAGAAACACCCAAAAGTAGACGGGATTCTGAAAACCATTGCTATAGCATTAATTGGACTATTAATATTGATACTGGTGCCATCAGCCATATTTACATCTGTTGAGGGTTGGACTTATGGTGAATCTATATACTATTGTGTTGTTTCCTTGACAACGGTGGGATTTGGAGATTTTGTAATCGGTAAGTTGTATATATTGAATAATTGTCGTGTTACAGTTTGTTTTGAATACGTCCAACGGAGTGGAGAAATGGTGTTTGACGTCCCATTCAAGTTTTTTTTTTACTTATATTGAGACAAAAGGAAGTAACTGATAAAGCAGACAAGACAAAACAGGGCAAGCCAAAACAAGACAAGACAAAACAGGGCAAGCCAAAACAAGACAAGACAAAACAGGGCAAGCCAAAACAAGACATGACAAAACAAGGCAAGACAAAACGGCAAAATAAATAGAGCAAGTCAAAACAAGACATGACAAAACAGGGCAAGCCAAAACAAGACATGACAAAACAGGGCAAACCAAAACAAGGCAAGACAAAACAGAGGAAGACAAAACAAGGCAAGAAAAAACAAAGACTAGACGAAACAAGGCACGCCAAAACAAAACAAGGCAAAAAAGGGGAAATTAAACAAGGAAAGACACAACAAGACAAAAAATCATACAAATTTGCACCATTCATTTTAAAATCCCCTACATTTGGTGGGTACTGGAGCCAGTGTCTAAAGGTTGTAGTAATGGTCTTATCGGGGGTTCAAACCGGTACAAATTATTTTTACAATCAGTGTCTGGAGGTTGTAGTAATAGTGCTATTCGGGGGTTCCAACCGGTACAACTGATTTTTACAGCCAGTGGTTCCTAAATACGCACATTTAACATAACTAATTTTATCAAGCAATCAACAACTTTAACTGATCGTAATATTTTTCACAGTGATAATTCAAAGTCAGTATTATCTTTCTTTGAATAGTTAACCACGTGTAGAATTGATAGTACGCGACAAGAAATTTTGTACAGTCAAACCTGTCTATAAAGGTCTTCTAAGAGAACAAGTAAAAATGGCCTTTATGGACAGATGACGCTTGTATAGTGGTTTCAGAAACATGGATTACGAGCAATTGGGACAAAATTTCACTGACATTTCCGAGCAGGTGGTTCTTATAAAGGGTAGCCTATAAGGAAGGTTTGACAGTAGGTAGTCCTTATATAGGTCGTCTTTAGGCAGGGTTGACTGTAATTTCTTTTTAGATACAGGAGGATATTT
Organism: Anadara kagoshimensis; assembly: GCA_021292105.1. NCBI lineage: Eukaryota > Metazoa > Mollusca > Bivalvia > Arcoida > Arcidae > Anadara > Anadara kagoshimensis. The sequence goes on along the minus strand of CM037858.1, from coordinate 9,231,854 downwards.
TTTTACGATATTTTCATTTTTTCATTTTAGGTACGGAAGATACAAACTACCGTGTTGGATACAGATGTTTTACTGTTATATGGCTGTTAATTGGTTTATCTTGGGTAGCCTTTATCCTTGGTGAGACGAGCGAGTATTACAAAGCCAGTGCCGAGAAAAATGAAAAGAAAAAGAAGGTAGATGACGGAGAAGAGTCTGGATCGGTAAGGGGCTTTTTTCTGTTCGTGCATTCTGGTGATTTTTTGCATGTTTAAGAGTCAGAAAGGGGTCTCATTTCAATAAAATTCTCTGGAACCACATTCTCAAGATTTTCCTGTTTGTTTTATGGTACAAGTGTAACAAAGGACTAGTAGAACCTTGCTCTTAATTTGGCGAATGACAGTGGGTAGGCGTCCCTTCAGGCGGTATAGCGGACGACATCAAAGTGATTATCGGATATGTTCCATGGGATTTTCATGATCAATGGTCAGATCTAAAGGTCAGTTATTCCTTTGCCCCAACCTTCGGTTTAACAACTGATAACGATAAGCATTGTCTATTGAGATATTGATTAACAGGCATATAATGCTGTTTATACGGCAATTGAATTTTCTTCCAACTTCTTGGCATATTCACTTTATTAATTTGACTACCACTTAGCTTCCGATTTATTCGACTCCTTAAACTCGATCATTCTTGTTTTTGGTTTTGTTGTTTTACGTATGTTATTTTTTAAATATAAATATGTTTTCTTGGTTCATCCTCTCAGTGGCTCTAGTGTATAGCCGCACTCGTATAGTTCAGAGGAACCTTTCTAAAATTTGACTAGCCAAACATGGATCGATTTCCATTCTTAAACTGGAATGTAAAATTCTGTATTTTCAGGCAGTGGACATGAAAGATGTGGAGAAAAATGATAAAATTGAAAACGAAAAGGAAAACAAATAGAAATATCAGGAGAAAATTTAAGTCGCAATATCTATATCAAGGATGCTAAAGTGCTTCATCAATATAGTCCTAAAATAAGTTCCGAAAGACTGGAAAGTACCAATTGTAGTTTTTAAGGATAAGACATAATACCAGCGGTTACAATTCCTATATTATGTTTAGCCATAGAGAAACATTTCACTAGCTCATGAGGTTGAGGTAAAATGGCAGGTCATAAGTTTGATACTAATAGTGCCAGAGATCAGTACATGTCTGGTAGTATACTTTATTAATTTACTCATTTAAGTTCAGCATCAAAGGTACTTAAACGCAATGATGGAGGTAGACGACGTGTTGAAGAAATCTGCCCAACATAATGTAGACTTTCTGCAAAAAGATGTTTTTGCACATGACATATTTCAGTAGGCACAAAGCCCTTATTACGGAAGGCCGTTATTACACATGGTATTATTACACTCGACATATTCTAAAAGACTGAATAGTGTTTCTAGTTTTGATACTTTGATACTGTGATTCGTGATTCATTATACATGCATTTTAACAAGTATGCATTTAAAATGCAACCTATAAAATAAATAATTAATTTTCCTTAATTTGAGTCAGCAGCCTGGTTACAGATGTAGGCGTGAGTGGCCGAAGTTCCCAAAGTGCTATTAGGCAAGGTCATGGGCCTAGCAATCCTGTTTTTGACCACCTTTGGTTGACTACATCATTCAATGTCTTACATTGTTATCTGAGGAATATTATTGGTTTTTTTATCAATTTGTATTTTTGTATTTATTTGGTTCATGTGATACTTGTTTTATCAGGTACCCATTTTATTAAAAATACGAGTACAATGTACTTTTTAATCATTTGGTTTTGTTCATTTTGGGTACAATTTAAGCTAAATATAACAGGGTTTTCCTTAAACCCTTGCTTACCGATCACAGCACCCCTCATCGCCAACAGTTCAAATTCCACTCCCGCAGATTCTACTGTGAGAAAAACATTGTCTGTTCACTTTGCATGTGGTTTTCTCTTCTTCAAGGACCCCAGACCTGACGGTCTCCAAATAAGCTAAGTAATCTAGACTGGGGTGTTAAACACAATCACTCCATACCAGTAAATCTTGTGAAATCACTGATATCTGGTTTCAATTTTTTTCTAAGTATTGGTATCAAGCCTTGAGCATCATTCCTATATAACTAGACAGTATTAGGGTACTACATGTAGAATGTACTTTTTGATTGGTTTAACTTTTCTCTAAATTATGTTTAGCTCTGAGGTTTGAAGTCATTTCATCTGCCCCCCAGATCATGCTGTACAGTTTATATAGTCCTATAGAACCAGTATACAACCACTGCCATACATTTAAACCATATTTAGTTCAAGGGTATGGAGTCACCTGAGGCCCTCATCATCAGGCTGTACATTTCACATGGCTCTATAGAAGCAGCATGTCACATCTGCTAAGCCTTTCCGTCTTTGCTGCAGTTTGGAGACATTCAGATAAACCTAACACATGTCTACATTTCACTAGTGTCTAACTTGCAATGCCATTAGTAGTCTAGTTGCTTAATATGGAATGTTATAATACACAAAAGTGTTCCAATTCCATCATGACTGACTAGTTGAAGTTTCCAATAAAACAACATGCTTTTTGGAATATGTTTGGTTCTATATGCCAAGCTAACATATATCTTCAAAAGATATGTGAAATAAACAAAAAATAAACCAAATTTTTAAATTATGCAAAATTCAATATTTATTATTGCAAAATGTATTATTATCTGGATGTAGACTCTGACTATAGTCTGTTCCAGATAGCTATAAATCTGAATACTATACAAACAAATAATTCATTGTGAAATAGACTATAATGGCACACTGTGATGAGGATCATTATTATTTTACATCACAAATACAGTGATGTTCAGCATTGAAAACTGCATCCATCACATGACGATCATGTGACTAGTTATTTTTATTTACAAATGAATACAGTAATCTATATGAGGAAGACATGATTGACAATTTATGTATATTTGTTACTATAAATACATATTTACAAAGTAAAATTAGTAGCAAAAGGTTCAAAATTGGTCAAATAAATGTTCCCAATTATTTTATTGAAGGCCCCAGAAAAATTGAAAAAAACATAACAGGAACATGGAAGGCAAATCCAAGTATTTCCTATCACACATGTTTGGCAAAATGAAAATGTTTCTTAAAAAATTTGGTAATTTATGAGAAAAATAAATCTGATTCTGTGTTAATTACATAGATCACAATTTTAACCATATCACAAAATATTTAAAAATTATCAAAATGTTTTGAGTCCAGCTCATCAAAATGTAATAAAAATCAATAAATGTACTTATTTTATATTTAGAAAATAATGTTTTTAATTACATTAAAGAATGTGCATTACAAAACACACAGAATAAAAAAATCAAAATTTTACTGACACTTTCTCTTTTCACAATTGTTAGACAATGTTTTATTACTCTTGGACACACTAATTATCTGTAGAAACTGTATTTTCTTGCCCAAATAAAGAATTTCCAATTAACAAGAAATTTTGCTAGAGTAACATTTAATATTCTCATGAGCAACTTAAATAATTTTGTATAAGAGTTGTCTTTCCTTAATTACAGCTTGACAATACATATTTCCTCAACAAAATTATCATTTCTCATTTCAAAAAAGGATTAATAAACAATTGCAAAGTTTGTATATACACCCACACCCCAAAATAGTCTGAAAATTCTGACCAAGACTAAAATTTTTGATATCTTTTAGTCTTGGTCAAGATTTTTGGACTAAACTCACCCAAGTACACAGACCTGCACCACTTAAATAAAGAAATGTGCTCTGAACAAACCTAGTCCAAGGCTAAACAAGAACAATTTATCAGCACCATGCATATATTGAAATGTTAACAAAAATATATTAATTCAAAAATGTCAATATGAAAAAATAACAATATGATGTGTTGATAAGATAGACCCTTATTAATTACCAGTAAGTAACAATTACAAAATCTTGAAATATAGTTAATTGTTTTTTTTTTTGAGAGAGGAAAAAAATAAATACACGTATAGAGCCTTTGAGACACCAATGATACAACAAATGAAACAGACATGCTTGTAGCCATGTCAATACGGAAGTCATATGATTTAACACTTTTGAAACATATACATGTATTTTATTCCTAGCACTATTTTAATGTATAAATTTAAACTAAAACATAATTAACTGAAGCAAATTGAATTATATTAAGAAAAAATTAATAAAGATTTAATTCAATAATAAATAAACCTATATTCTTTTTTAAAAATTTAACACCTATGTAAAAATAAATTATGAAACAACAAAGACGTTACTCTAAACTTAATTAAGCCAATTTTCTGTGAAAGTCTGTGAAACACAAAGTCCAAGTCATTATTACATACGGAAGAGGCCAATTTTGACAAATCACAATTGAAATTAAAAATCAAAATATCTAACTTATTTTAGCAAATAAACAGAAATTTCACATGTTTAAATTTAATGACATGTATCTAAGATTATAAATGACTGAGAATAGGACCACAATTTTAGGCTCATTCCTCATGCATGTTTTCACAAATAGTTTTTATATCCAAAGCTTGCAATAAAACATTTAATTTATTTTGCATCACTATATTACATGTTCATTTTTTTATATTTTCAAATATGAGAAAAATTGTGCTTTTTATCAGTATCAATGACCTTGATCCCAGCCCAAAGATTAAGACCCCAGATTTTAAGCAGATCAAGTCAAGGGCAGTAACTGCAACTCATAGCTTGTTAATGTTGAAGATCTAAAAATTTGAAAGCTTCCACTGAATAAAATACAGATATAGCATATTTTAAGATGACACAAAAAAACTTTTGTAACTGATACTGTGTTAAGCTCAACTTTTTCCCCCGATTGATGATATTAAATTCCCAAAATCTTCAGACTAACTGAATGATTGCCAAGCATGAAAACATATAAAATATAACATTACAAAATCAGTGAGAGAACCATATAAATTGATACAAATGCAGTAAATGTTCAAATACTGTAGATCACTTTTATTTCGCGAGATATTTATTTTGGCGTAAATTCACGACTTATCCCATTCGCGAATTCAATTATCACGCGATTATTTCCAACACACAGATATTTCTATGTTGACATACATATGTTGTATTCAATAAGATTCGAAACGTGAATTCAAATATTCGCGAATAAGACAAAGATGATCTTGACGCGAAATTTTCTACTCGCGAAAAATAAGTGATCTACAGTATTGTTAATTATGAAATTTTCTGTGCATATGATTGATTTATTTTTCATGTAAATTTGCCTGAGGAACAAGACCCGAAAAGAAAACTATTGAATTCATGTATCAAAATTTGATATAATTCCCTTCTAGTTATATTGAATGTCACCTGGCATGAAAATAAATGTATGCAAATGATTTGAAAAGTCACTCTTCTCAAAAACTAACTTATGCAAAAATTTCCTAATTTTCTGATTGTTCTCAACAGCATAAAGAGTTGTTTTATTTCAACTGATTTTGTTTGCCGGAAATTTACTACAGAATAAAAGAAGTAGCACCTGAAGAAAAATTAAAAATTACTAAAGTTTCCAAATTTGAAGATCTCATTGCAAACATATCATAATGTGGTTTCTAATATTCAAATTCTCACTAATAAAAAATCGTTTGATTTTTTCCTGATCCAAATGACAGATGATAGTTGTATCAAAATCACAGATGTTCAAATGTATATCTCACAAAAATTGTTCACAGGGTATAAATGCATATAGAAATGACAACACACAAGTGTATAAACAAAAAATATATTAAATAGATAAAAACAATACTTGTAAACATAAAATAATCACATTGCTGAATTGAGTTATAGAAATAAATCATTTTAAAAAATACAACCAAAATATTCTCGTCTCCCAAAATCTATCCATCCAATATGCAGTATACTGTGAAATGACAGATTTCTGTGTTTGTCTAATTTTTGTAGTTCTTAGAAAAAATAACATTTTAGTATGGCGATTAATGTGTTTTTTGGTTACCAATTTAGGTATATTTGTAATATGTATTATTTTGTTGATATGTAAATTCATGTTTAAGGGTGTCCATCAAACAAAGAAAATTAGTACTTTGTGAAAATGAATGACAATGAAAATTAGGACATCACCAAAATAAATGACAATGAAAATTAGGACATCACCAGAATTAATGACAATGAAAATTATGACATCACCAAAAAAAATGACAATGAAAATTATGACATCACCAAAATTTAATCACAATAAAAATTAGGACATCACAAAAATTAATGATTTCACAGTGATACATGCATGATTGAGATATCAAAAACTATGATTGCATATATTTTCTTACTGATTTGATTGAAATCTGCTAATTAACTGTTTAACCCAGCCTTTCATTATGACCAGATTATCCAAGTCGTTACTTAGCTGGTCTAACCTTCCGAGGGATCGAGATGCCCTCAGTGGTCCGCCAGCAGGAGGGTTTGAGCGACTTCTATATAAACGTCGATTATCAGGGTATTCATGAAACCCGTTTTCTTCATCTTTACCCTGGTGTGATAAAATATTGACGGATGTGCTTGAAGACCTGTTTGACCTCGAAATGTTAAAGTTAAAGGGAGTTAACTCTCTTTCTTCACTTACAGGTCTGCTATGAAAACGTAAAAACCTGCGTTCTTCACTAGATGGTCTGCTGTATGTACTTGGTCCTTCCAATCTAGATTTCAAACTCTCCATCCTTTGTCTAATAATAGCTGCTGGTTCACGATGTTTGACCTTTTTCGTTTGAGATTCCTTGGGTTTTGTTTTTTCTTCCAGTAGCTGTACATACTCTTTTATCGGTACTCTTGGAGCTTTAGGGGGCAGTTCCTGAGTGGACGCCACTGGCTGGTCAATGTCCATTTCACAATATACTGCAGAATCCCGAAAGACTTCTCCTTCATCAAAAGCAACAGAGAATCTCCGTTCATAAAAACTCTCTGCAGAGGAACAAGATTCTGACCTCTGAAGTCCTTTAGGCTTTGACACAGATTCGTTGTCTCTTGGAGATTCTTCACTTGTAAGATCACCAATGTCACTCTGAATTGAAAACGCAGAATCACACTGTTGTATGTTTAAATTCTGCAGAGAAGGAATATGATTTTGTTCAATTTTGACTGGAGTCGAATTTTTGCTTTTGTTGTTTACATCATCAACAGAGTGCTGCGAGTGAGATCGTATTTTTTGTAACGAATCATTCAAGTCCGCATAATCAGGCTCTTGTTCTGCTATTCTTTGACCTACAGAAGCACTGCCAAGTTCACCAGCTAAAAGAACAGACTGTAGGTCAGGTTTATTCTGTTCTTTTGACTTTCCTCCAAACCATATATTTAATGACATCAAACTACTACCAGATTCCCGACTCTTATGACGGTTTTTCTCCCCTTCGGAATCGTACTCTGGATCAGACATATTGCTACATTTATTATCATATGACCCAGATCTTCGATGGGTGAGTTTTTGTTTAATGTCATGTAACTTATTTTTAATAGTACCCACGACATTGTCGCCACCTGAATGGTTTGAGTAACTTCCCTGACTTTCATATGAAGATGACGAAAGATATGACATGCATGAATCACGATTTCCCTGATCTGCATTTTTTTCATGTTCTGTAACTTGTGCGATATTCATTGGAAACTTAGATGAATTGAGAGTCATATTTGAGTCCGATCTTCTCATATAGTCTTCCATCTCGGCCACGATTTTCTCATGGTCGTCATCAATATAGTCTATTTCTACAGAAACGGGCCTAGTTGCTCGTCTATGAGCCTCGCTAAACGAGTGATGCCTAGCACACGGAGTAGACATAGACCGTTTCAGTAAAACTTGACGCCTTTCCTCCAGGATATGATGATCAGCTGGTTTGCCTACCATTGGAAGACTTCCTACACTTGATTTCTCCTCACTTTCACTACTAGAACCAAGAGAGTCTAACTGAGCATGATTTTTAACACCGGAATAATCCTGCATTTGTCTAGGGTCCATCGCAGACCGCGGAGGTGTTGCATATGTTTTTATTAGAGACAACCTAGGAGTTTTGTAAGGTTTGTTAACACCATTTTGAGACATAGTGCTCGTGTTATTAGTGTCAGCTGGCGGTGGTTCCATACTATCACGTGGTGGGGTACAATATTTGTAAAGTTTTGGGATATTTTCTGAGGAAAATCCTGTCACCGGAATATGATTTCTGTTTGCGTAAACTAGCCAATCAAAATTTTCCTCTGAAAAATCGTCTATTTCACCATCAGCTGAATAAGCTCTCTGGCGAGGTTGAGGCTTAGGTGACTGAATGAGATTCTCCACTGAACTAAATGATGGATTTGGAACCCAAGGATCATCCTCTTCTTCATTATCACATTTTATAAAGTCACCATTAATTACATTCTCCTTATTGTCCGAGTTCCCTTTCTTTGACACATGTATTGGATCAGAAGAGTATTTTAACACAGTAAATGATAAAGGTTTTGTAAGAGTTATAGATCTTGGTCCCAATTTTTGACTGTATTTTGGCGATTTTGCCATGAGATTTTCTGTCGACTTTTTCAAAAATGAATCATTAAAGGCTGAGACAGATTTTCCTTCTCGTCGAAAATTATTATTGCAACTATCCTGGTCCCTGTATTTTGGCATTTCCTGTACACCATCTTTATTCACTGAAAAATACTGTTTTGTATCTATCACACGTTTGCACTGAGACGGACTATTCAATGTCTTGAAACTCCCGGTACTAAAGGTACGAGATGACGACGATGATGATGACGGCGAGTGAGAATTCCTATTTTCATTATTTGCATTAGATAACACAGGTAAACTAGAATATCTACCAGCTAGCTCACGCTGTGAAACGTCAGAACTTTTGTTTGCATCATGAACACTTCCGTTACTAAACACCGAGTCATGGCCAGATATCCTATTTGCTAAATACTGATTATTGCACTCCTTGTTCAACCCTTCCAAATTGTTTATTTCCTGTAAACTTAACGAGGTATCCGGACTAGATAAAGATGGGTGCATTTGTTCAGGGTTCTCGTAATCCACAGACAATAATGGCTTCATTCTTGTGGCCTGACGAAAACTTTGTGAACGGCGAGTGGGAACACTAGCTACAGGCCTAACCTCCTTTGGCTCATCAATCTGAGCATAATCACCTGAAGCACGAGGATTTCCCTTGACAGCAATGCGAAAACTTTTACTCCGATTGACAGGCAAGTCCTGATTTACTGTCGGTGAAGATTCATGATTGACATTTTGCTTCCAGGAATATAAATCTGAATCCGTTGACACTCTAGATAACTCCTGATTTTTCTTTGCATCCTGTAACAAAACAAAAACAAAACATATTTTACAAAAAGGAAATTTTTGTAAACTTTTACTTGTTTAAAACAAAATAATACGAAACAACATACGAAGTATGAGATATTATTTGTAACATGTCAAGGTGTTTTGTTTCATGGAGAAAATACTCGTACCGGTACCTCAATTTTTAAAAGTTATTTTCACAGAACATCTCAAAAGTAAATAAGCATGGTTTTTGCTTGCCATGTCTCATTTAATACACAAGTCTTGTTAAAACTTTAGCCAAATTGCTGAGTACTTTTAAAATCAAATACAATTACAATATTACAATCAGTTAAATATATGACACTTGTTTGACATGCATCTTATCTCTCCATACACTACAGAACTATTAATACTATCATTACATCAAGAAAGCTTGATTGCTTGTATTCAACTGATGTTGAGAGAAAGAAAGAGTTGAGTTGAGTAATGGTGTTTAACTTCCCAGTCAAGAATATTTCACTTATATCGAGATGTCACCAGCTGTAGGCAAAGGCGAAGAAATGTTTCCTGTGTGTTGCGCTGATGGCATTATACAGCAGGGTTCTTTATCATGCCAAGCCTATCAGGACTTGGGACCTCGTTTATTTTAAGTTCCAATCCAAAAGAACCGTGACTTTCATTTCGTAATGCCGACATGGCGAAGGAACAGTCACTACCCACTTTCAAGTCTTGGGTCAGACCCTATTGGGGCTCGAACCCATGACATCCCACTTACGGAGCAAGCACTCTACCGAGCTATCCCAGTGGTAAAGAGAGAGAGAGTATATGTATATAATGTACCTGTTTTTTCTCCAGTGTATTTCTGTTTCCAATGTTTACCATATACTTTCTTTCCGCTGGTGGGGTCTGAAATTTTAAACAATATTAATTAAACTACGGTTTTCTAGGGTTCTCCCTTGAAGAAAAAATCTACCAAGCTTTTACTGCTGATAAAAAAACATTTATAATTCTTTCAAACATTTAATTATATATTCTATTTCAAAGTTTAAAATAAAGAAAAAGGGGTCGGGTAATTCCTTAAAGGTAAATTGAATTCAAAATGATTCGGGGATTGCACTGACAACAAAACAGCATACCCAGTAATCATTTTTTTCTATATGTATATAAAGTTGTAAAGTAAACACAGAAAATGATAATATACTCACGGATCTAGGACTCACAGATTCTGCCTGAAAATAAAAATTTTTTTTTATTAAAATTGTGGATTAAACACAACTTGTCTTAACAAAAATGAACAGTATAATCTCAAGGAAACTATACCAAAAGATAATGAAGATTTTTTTTAGATGTTTGTCTATGTAATGAACAGTGTCATGATTCCTAAACACTACTGACAGATTATTTATAGAACATTTTCATAAGAAATCTAATGAATTTCAATAAACGTATGTATGGCTCATTACACTTTGTTAACTAAAGCAAACTACCTAGTCCTGACAGTTGCTGTGATTTGTAACTTGGCGCTTTAGATCTCTCGGTCACCAAAGCCCCCAGGGTATTGAGTATGATTGCTCTAAATGTTTAGTCCAACTGTAACTTACTCGTCTCTGTCCTTTGCGAAGTCTGTTTGGTTTCAGTAGATCAGGAAGCAGAGTTCCCCCAGATTTCCTCCGCAAACGATGTCGTCGTTCTAGATATTCTGGAGCTGTATGATGATGTATCTTCTTACCCTCCTCACCTTTCACAGAATCTAAAATAACCAATGTTATCAAAAAGTTGTATTACCTGGACGCAAGTAGAGCTATGGTGTTTTACAGCCAAGTCAACATTCTTTCACTTGTACCACAGTGGTCAGTTCTGGGACGTTGTTGGAAGAAACAGAAGTACCCACAGACAACCACCAACCTTTGGCAAGCAAACTGATAAACTTTTTAACACTAGGATTTGTCCAAATTTATGGGTATCTAACCTAAGTGGCAAGAAGCACTGTGATCAGTGTTTGCTTTGGCCACTGAAGCCGATATTGGATACGAGAATTTTCCCAGGAGTTTGAGAACAAATATTGCTATCTGTTATGGAAATATTGGAAATTAGGAAAAAATTAGTTAATTTTGCAAAAATCATTTTTAAATATTTGAACACTTTTATTTTTGTGGTGTCAGATGATGTGCAAATATAAATGTGAATTATAACAAAATAACAAAAAAAAAATCACAAGGTTTTTATTTCAAAATCTTGTTACATCAACCAATTTGTTGGCTAACAGGAATGAAGCCATAGCTATTACAGAATTTATAAACATACCTTCATCTTTACTCTTCCCAAGCTGCATCACAAGACCTTTGACCTTTTCTGGTATTTTTTCTTTATAACTCTCTAATATCAATGTCTTGATTTCTTGACACCATTTTCTCTTTTGTTCCAAATTCCTAGCCTATTATAAGGATAATAAATTTTGTTATTTATTTATTTCAAATTTAGTTATTATATTTCAAATGTATAACTGCTAAAATTATGTAAAACTGGTGTAACATTGACACAAAGATAAATGTCTTAGTGCACCTTACAGACACCTCTGTAGTCGGTTCAAAAAAGAGTAGGCCACCTGTGGCCGCTACAGTTCAGTTAAACAAAAAGTGATACAGTAAAACCTTGATTCATCACCATTTGTTCAGTCAAATTTTGGCATTATAAAGGGATTTGGCGATAAACCGGGGGAGGCAGATAAAGAAACACATAAAAAAAATGGATTTTGGGATTTCAAAATAGCGTGGCAATAAGCGAGGTGGCAAAGTTATCGAGGGGCATTATAATGAGGTTTTACTGTATATCAATAGTTAACTTTCTATCTCTACACGGCAGATGTGCCAAAAATTACAAATGTGTATTTGATGTCACTGGTCTCAAAATGGATATGAAATAATCTCTTCTGTAAATCAGGTTAGCAAACACTATTGACATTCTCTGGTTTTCAGACCAGGAGAATGTGTGTGTGGGTGGTCAGTCAGCAATGTTAGCCATATTATAAAAGTGATATTACAAACATATAATATCACTCATGTATCAATGGTAAACAACATCATATGCTTGTTGTAACATATAATGACCTCATATTTTTAGCTGGCGTGACTTTTGGTTTTGCAGCAATTTTTACTCTATTGTTATAGTAGAGAAAACACTTTACCAGAGATTGAAATTATCAGGGGCCCAGTAGCCCATGCCCCAGAAATTTGTCTGGGTCCCCAAAGTTTGAATGGTTTTTGCTATTGCAACTTCTTTTCAAAAGTGAGCTGGGCCTCTAGCTTAAAATAGTTAAGCTTCATCCCTGTTTACAGATACAAACTATCAAGTTTTCTAAAATTTCATAAGGAACAGAATATTTATTACATTTGTGTTTATCTAATTTTGAAATTCATTAAACTTGTTGAATGAATCTATTATTACATAATAGCTCTTGCTAGATCATCTATATATCTTGACTTATCTGACCAATGATAAATTACAATTTATTAAATTAATTTTAAACCAACTAACCTGAAGTGTATGCTGCCCTTTAGGATTGTCAAATGGAATTATTTGAAATGTCAGCGGTTCCTTGGGTATACTCTCCACCAACATCAAATTTGAACACTACAAAATAGAAATTAATAATAATTATCTACTATGTGACAAAAACAACAACATTACCTTTAAAATTCACCACAAAGTGAAATAAGAAAATAATAATGACAGCATTCTAAATGTTACTGGTACTTCAAATAATTTAAAGTTTTCTTTCAGACTAAATAATTTTATGTTTTAACTTGCTTGTTTTAAACAACTTCTAAAATCTATTACTCAAAATCAAAATCTTTTGATAACATGCATTGAATCTCTTATTCAGTTTTCTATTTTTTTTTCATAAAAGTAACAACTAGTCGCAGAAAATGCAGTATTTATACAAAATCTGGTGGCTTTGCACCAAAGACAAAAGAGATTTTTTAACCTAAAGTCATGTCTTGATCAACAGTTTGTATTTAAGCAGTGGAGTGGAGTAACGGCTTTTTATGCCTCAGTCAAGATTCTTTCACTTATATTAAGGTGGTCAGTGTTCAAGGATGGTAGAAGAAACCAGAGTGCCCATAGAAAACTAACCTTCAGCAAGCAAACTGACATACTTTCTTATACAAGGATCTGTCCTGACAGGAATATAAACTTTGACCTGTCCCTTTGAACTTTCATTTAAATATTTATCACGGACCAAGCACATCTACATATAGGGAGCTCTGGTGTTTATTTTGTATACATCATGATATATACTCACATCATAGAGTATGTATGTATTAACTTGGATCTTAACACTACCCTTGTATAAGGTGGATCCTCCTACATGAATATTCACAATGAAAGGTCAAGCGGACAGGTCAATATTGTTTGCCTATATATATATATATCACATAACCCTCCTGTTTATTGATGGAATAAAACAGTGTAATATTTTCCGTATTACACAGGTACACATGTAATATCACTTGATTGTGACGTAATCAGTCATCACGCTTCTGATTTACGTAGTGGTCGTGCCTAATGACGTCATATATAAAAAGTGTCAGTCTGTTGTTTATTTTTAGACTTTTGAAGACTTTCCGATTCTTTGAAAAATAATTTTGATGCATTCGGAAAATTTTATGATTTAAACTTGCATACTGATTATGTCTTTTTTTTGGTGATTAATTTACTTTTACTATAACTAAATAGAACTAGATCTATATTCTTACTTGCGCAGTTAATTTGGAGGTGATTTGTCTGACCTAGATAGAAATCTTCTGTTTCTATATGGCATCAAATAATATGTACATGTCATTATGCCTCGGTATTTTGAGTTATGTGATATATAGAATCTTAGACTCGTGAGGGTTTAATATGAAATTTATTAAACTCGTTTAATAAATTTCATATTAAACCCCACTCGTCTAAGATCCTCTATATATATATATATATATATATATATATATATATATATATATATATAGAGATGAATAATAATTATGTACATACCAATATAAAACCTTTACAACTTTGCATTCCATCTTCTTTCCTCTTTGATACTAGAACACCTTTCTCAAACAGGAACACATGACGTGAAGTTTTAGCACCATATACCCGGAATGATCCCTGAAAATAGAAAAAACATGAATTATAATCTACATGTGAACAATCTTTACTCTTTAGGGTCTGAACTTGTTCATTCAGATTTTTTTATCATTATTATTATTTTATATTAGTTTTGTTTTTTAAACATTGGTGACAATTAAAATAATGTTTTGGTGATAGAATATTTTGTTTGAATAAATATGAATGACATGAATAGGAAGATTTTGACATCAGAATATATAAACTAGCAACACATTTTTGGAACATAGTTGGAGCTAGTGAAATAAGCTAGTGACATCTCTAAATAAAGACCACCTGACTATAATTTCATTAATTTAAGGTATATTTGTTTCATATCTAAACCAAAAAGAACATCTATATAACAAGAGGCCCAATAGGGCCTGTGATGCTCAACTGGCAGCTAATTTAACATTTTTGATAAATAACATGCAAATGGCATTCCCCCTCCTTTTTACAATTGCAATGGGAACCAAAGTGGTTGGAAACCAAATCTGCATTGGTTTTTCATGTTATGCTATGTATATGAATAGAAGCCAACTTGGATTTGGCTGATATGCCAGACACAACTTTTGGATTACTGGTACTAAAGGACTTTTCATGCTGTATTGGGTTAGAATTGGCCAATTCAGGAGAAAATTTTCAATGATTTGATTGAAACAAACATCTTATTTGTAAACTGCCTAAAAATTGGGTCAACATTTTTTTTCCAGGAAAGGTAAAACATTAGGTCATAACCTTCCTATTGACCTTGACCTCATTTTGAAGGTAATTACAAGAATATTTCAAAACTGAAAACCCCATGTCATTATCTGATCAAATAATGAAGATATAACAATTTCAGCAATTTTTCTGCATCCGTAACCTTGACCTTTGAACCCATAACCTTAATCTATACATCAAAATGACCGTTGCATCAATACCAACAATATTCCAATATACATGCCTTTACAAAAAGTTTATAGTTTTAAAGATAATGAACCATTTCTGTATTGTTTTGCTTCTGTGACCTTGACCTTTGGACCCATGACCTTTTTTTATACATCAAAATGATCGTTGTATCAATACCTACAACAATCTAATATACATGCCTTTACAAAAAGTTTATAGTTTTCAAGATAATGAACCATTTCTGTATTGTTTTGCTTCTGTCACCTTGACCTTTGAACCCATGACCTTAATCTATACATCAAAATGATCGTTGTATCAATACCTACAACATTCTAATATACATGCCTATACAAAAAGTTCATAGCTTTCAAGATAATGAACCATTTCTGTATTGTTTTGCTTCTGTGACCTTGACCTTTGAACCCATGACCTTTTTCTATACATCAAAATGATCGTTGTATCAATACCTACAACATTCTAATATACATGCCTATACAAAAAGTTTATAGTTTTCAAGATAATGAACCTTTTCAGTATAATTTCTCGTCTGTGACCTTGACCTAAATTTAGCATCTAATTTGCATATTCCGCTAATTACGAGCAAACAGAAAAAATAACAGAAAAATCTGTTGCATATATTAAATGCCTAGACAGTTACTTTCTAAATCTCAAATTTGAACTAAATCGGTCCATAAATAAACATGTAATGACCATTTATAGGTTTTTGCTATTTATAGCAATGGCGGCCATCTTGGATGCCGCACGAAGTTGATTTGTACAAACTTTAATCTACTCCACCTAGGTATTTTCCACACCAAATTTGGCATCATTTTGGTATGTGGTTTCAGAGAAGAAGATTTTCAAAGAATTGCCTAAATTTAGCATCTAATTTGCATATTCCGCTAATTACGAGCAAACAGAAAAAGTTACAAAAAAACCCGTTACATATATTAAATGGCTAGACATCTACTTTCTAAATCTCAAATTTGAACTAAATCGGTCCATAAATAAACATGTAATGACCATTTATAGGTTTTTGCTATTTATAGCAATGGCGGCCATCTTGGATGCCGCACGAAGTTGATTTGTAAAAACTTTAATCTACTCCACCTAGGGACTTTTCACACCATATTTTGGCATCATTTGGGTATGTGGTTTCAGAGAAGAAGATTTTCAAAGAATCGACTAAATTTAGCATCTAATTTGCATATTCCGCTAATTACGAGCAAACAGAAAAAGTTACAGAAAAACCCGTTACATATATTAAATGGCTAGACATCTACTTTCTAAATCTCAAATTTGAACTAAATCGGTCCATAAATAAACATGTAATGACCATTTATAGGTTTTTGCTATTTATAGCAATGGCGGCCATCTTGGATGCCGCACGAAGTTGATTTGTACAAACTTTATCTACTCCACCTAGTGACTTTCCACACCATATTTGGCATCATTTGGGTATGTGGTTTCAGAGAAGAAGATTTTTAAAAAATCGACTAAATTTAGCATCTAATTTGCATATTCCGCTAATTACGAGCAAACAGAAAAAGTTACAGAAAAACCCGTTAAATATCTTAAATGGCTAGACATCTACTTTCTAAATCTCAAATTTGAACTAAATCGGTCCATAAATAAACATGTAATGACCATTTATAGGCTTTTGCTATTTATAGCAATGGCGGCCATCTTGGATGCCGCACGAAGTTGATTTGTACAAACTTTAATCTACTCCACCTAGTGACTTTCCACACCATATTTGGCATCATTTGGGTATGTGGTTTCAGAGAAGAAGATTTTCAAAGAATCGACTAAATTTAGCATCTAATTTGCATATTCCGCTAATAACGAGCAAACAGAAAAAGTTACAAAAAAACCCGTTACATATATTAAATGGCTAGACATCTACTTTCTAAATCTCAAATTTGAACTAAATCGGTCCATAAATAAACATGTAATGACCATTTATAGGCTTTTGCTATTTATAGCAATGGCGGCCATCTTGGATGCCGCACGAAGTTGATTTGTACAAACTTTAATCTACTCCACCTAGTGACTTTCCACACCATATTTGGCATCATTTGGGTATGTGGTTTCAGAGAAGAAGATTTTTAAAGAATCGACTAAATTTAGCATCTAATTTGCATATTCCGCTAATTACGAGGAAACAGAAAAAGTTACAGAAAAACCCGTTAAATATATTAAATGGCTAGACATCTACTTTCTAAATCTCAAATTTGAACTAAATCGGTCCATAAATAAACATGTGATGACCATTTATAGGTTTTTGCTATTTATAGCAATGGCGGCCATCTTGGATGCCGCACGAAGTTGATTTGTACAAACTTTAATCTACTCCACCTAGTGACTTTCCACACCATATTTGGCATCATTTGGGTATGTGGTTTCAGAGAAGAAGATTTTCAAAGAATCGACTAAATTTAGCATCTAATTTGCATATTCCGCTAATAACGAGCAAACAGAAAAAGTTACAAAAAAACCCGTTACATATATTAAATGGCTAGACATCTACTTTCTAAATCTCAAATTTGAACTAAATCGGTCCAAAAATAAACATGTAATGACCATTTATAGGTTTTTGCTATTTATAGCAATGGCGGCCATCTTGGATGCCCCACGAAGTTGATTTGTACAAACTTTAATCTACTCCACCTAGTGACTTTCCACACCATATTTGGCATCATTTGGGTATGTGGTTTCAGAGAAGAAGATTTTCAAAGAATCGACTAAATTTAGCATCTAATTTGCATATTCCGCTAATAACGAGCAAACGGAAAAAGTTACAGAAAAACCCGTTACATATATTAAATGGCTAGACATCTACTTTCTAAATCTCAAATTTGAACTAAATCGGTCCAAAAATAAACATGTAATGACCATTTATAGGTTTTTGCTATTTATAGCAATGGCGGCCATCTTGGATGCCGCAGGAAGTTGATTTGTACAAACTTTAATCTACTCCACCTAAGGACTTTCCACACCAAATTTGGTTTCAATTGGCCCAGTGGTTTCAGAGGAGAAGATTAAAGTTTACGCACGGACGCACGCACGGACGCACGGACGCACGGACACACGCTTCACCATGGCATAAGCTCAGCTGGCTATAGCCAGTTGAGCTAAAAACCACTTGTCTATAAGGTTAATATTTCTTAGATCCCATGAGTGGTCTTTATATATAGGTTTTACTGCATGTTCACATATCAATATTTTGAAACTTCAACGAATGGCCTGTTAATGGAGAATGTGTGTCCAATGAGCATAAACATAATAGAACATAGATGTTCCTTATATAGAAGCTTTACTGTATCAAAGTTCTAATTACTGACCTCTAAAACAAGTTCACCAAGTCTTGTAAGATCTTCACCCTCGTAATCCTCCAACTGACTCTGTATTTCCTGTACTCGTACAGCGTGTTCGTGTTTACGTTTCATCTCGTTGATATGGTGAGCCATACCTGTCATGTGATCTAATGCCTGAGACATGGTTGGATAACCTGGATCTTTTTTATCATAGTTTTTCAAAATGTTCTAAAATGAAGAAAAAGAAGATTATATAAGGGAGACAACTTTAACATGTATGAATTCAATAATTTGTACAATGTATATAGTTTTCTAAAAAAAATTACTGATAATTCAAAGTAATTATTAGGTCATTTATATCCAATGGAACTCAGTAATTTGAAAATCCCAAGTACTGAAGTCAGGGTGGAAGTCTGGTGTACTTTCAGTTACAGTAAAACCTTGTTAGCCCTCTGATTACTTCTCAACCTTGCTAGTTAGATCTTAATAACAACTGGAACTCTACCAAGCACTGAAGTCAGTGTCCAAGCCTGGTGCACTTTCAGTTACACTTAAACCTTGTTAGGCTTCTGATTACTTCTCAATCTTGCTAGTTAGATCTTACTTACTGGAACCCCAGCCAATACTGCAGTCAGTGTCCAAGTCTGGTGTACTTTCAGTTACAGTTAAACCTTTGCCACCTTGCTTATTATTGCAGTTTTTCGAAGTACCAAAGAATTTATTGCCAAGCCCCAATATGACTGATAGAAATGTTTCAAGGTTTTATGTGTAAAATGTTGTAATTTTATTACTATGGTTTGACTTCTGTTTTCTGGCTGGGGTTTGAACCTTGACCTCCATTTCAGCAAGTACAAAGATGACTATTAATGTGGACTTTTTCAGTACTTACATGTAGCAGAAGATGGTATTTGAGTACTCGTTGTACTGGTTTCAGTAGATAGGCACCGAGTGGTAAATTATGTCCCAGTTTTATCTGCTGTTGTTTGAAAACATCTGACAGTTCAGGGTCCATCATCACCTTAGTTAACACTTCAACAGCCCTGAAAAATTTATAATATAACAGTAAAAAACTGTCATAATGACCACCTCTAATTAAAGACCATTTGTACATTAAGACATATTGTTTGAAGGTCTCTTTGCTTCTTTTTTCAACCAAAAGAAACTCTACGTAAAAAGCACCTGTCTGTAAAGTTGATACTTCTTGGGCCCAAGTGGGGACTTTATAAACAGGTTTTACTGTACCTAATATGGTCGGTGTTTTAGAACTGTTAGCATTTGTAAGTGCTGAAAAATGTAAATTTCAGAAAAAATGAAAAGTCCATCAATGACTAACCGGGGCATGTTGATCATCTGGTGTGCACAGAGAAATTAATCAACCTATGACAAATGAACTGACAAACTTTCTTTATGATATTAGGATATCCCCAAATGGGATTCAAAACTAGGGATGGGTATTATCAAAATTTTTGTATCACGATATATTATGATATGCAGATGCTGTATCGCGATACGTATCCTAATATATTATTTTAAAACTGAGGAAGGCAAAGAGCCTTTTACAATGTTGAATTCGCCGCTGTCGGCCATGTTGTTAATAACACGTTATGGAACAAGTTTCATATTTGGCTATTTCGTATCTGGTTGATAGCTTTACCTATAGTATGATGTAATATTTATATAAATTCCAGTCAGATGAGTTTATAAACAAATGGGACACTCTACGGCAGTTTGTGCCTTCATGTAAGCTATAAAAAGATAGATTACTTGACTTTTAAAAAATACCGGTATTACCAGATCGGATCTGTCATATCGCGATACGTATGTATAATGAAATTGTATTGTGATATACCGGTATACCGATAATACCGTGCACCACTATTCAAAACTAGGCGATAAGAGGTGCTGTAACTGTGGAGTTGGTACTCATGATCATTTATTAACCAAGGCTCTCTGGATCCATAGAGGCCCCTTTGGGATATGACAAGTTAAAAATGGCCAGATTTATCAGTATTTTGTACTGATCAGCAAAATATAATGCTGGCAAAATATGCATTATGATTTACATTTGAAATGTTTCTATGACAAGATTTCAGGACCAGATAATATCACATATGAAATTAACAATCTGAAAAGAGGACTGCACAGTTTCCATGCTTACAAAGTTGCTATAGGAATTGGAAGTTGAGTGACCGACAATCTCACAAAAACATGTTTATCTTAACAAACTTACGTGGGATAGTTCGTACAATACTGAGCATAAATACTAAATCCTTCATTGTGAGCTACAAAACATTCCGCTACTTTTACTGGGTCATCTTCACATTTCTCCAAATCTTCTGTAAACTGTCTGAAAGTACAAATTAACACCAAATTTTAATTATCTCTCTAGCTAAAGGGGCTTAACTCTAAATCATGTATTCAAAGTAGTGTCAGCAATTAAGAACAGTACGTTTATATTCTAAAATAACATTCATGATATCATATCTTATCAAGGATTATAAATTAACAATTCTTTTGAAAATTATATAAGAACTTTTAACAATTCTGCTAAAATCTGGAATTTGTGGACTAAAATATGACTTCTCTGCTAAAATCTGGAATTTGTGGACTAAAATATGACTTTATGCTTTCAAGAAAAAATGTCAAAACTAGAACATAACTAATTGCAACATAAGAAAAAAGTTGTATTCACATCCTGTAAATCTATGAGAAAATATTTATATTATAGTGCAGTTTTACTGATATAAATCTGAGAAATGCATTTATTCACTTTTTCATCTGCAGCTATTTATTTCCAATTATTTTGTCAGAAACTCTGTAAGATTGAAATCTTCACATATATGACAAGCCTGCTGATATCAAGACTCAGAAAAGCCTGCTGACATAAGACTCGTGGAAAAGTTTATAAAAACTGTATGTAAATTACCTGCTGAACTCATAAATTTCCTGTATATTTCCAAACAGACAGTCTCTGTCTCCTGAAGATATTTTAAGATGAGGTGAATTCACTAAATAGTTTAGATAACCCTGAAATTATAAAATTTCAAACAAAATATGAAATACAAGCGTTTAGAAATGTTAAAATGTGTAGGCCACTATAACAGGCTAATTCTTGGTGTAAAATTTCTAATAAAATACCAGAAGTAGTAGGGTTTGCCTCTTATCAGAAACAATTTTCGCCTTTATATATTAAATTGCAGAACTTGAGAAATAATTACATGTTTAGACTTCTTATACTGCCAATGTTCAGCAAGTTAATAATTTAATAAACAACAAAATTAGAATAGTTTATTACAAGAAATGAAATAAAAACAAACAGTAGAGAATTCAAGCCTTACAGCACGTATACCACTTTCAAAATCTAGTTGCGTCAACTGAAGTCAAATTCCAAAAATTATCATTGAAGTTCCGTTTTCATTTTCAGAACCCCCACATCAATCTCTAAACAGACTCCCTACATCTATCTCTAAACAGAACCCCCACATCAATCTCTAAACAGAACCCCCACATCAATCTCTAAACAGAACCCCTACATCAATCTCTAAACAGAACCCCCACATCAATCTCTAAACAGAGACCCCACACCAATCTCTAAACAGAACCCCCACATCAATCTCTAAACTGAACCCCCACATCAATCTCTAAACTGAACCCCCACATCAACCTCTAAACAGAGCCCCAACACCAATCTCTAAACAGAACCCCCACATCAATCTCTAAACTGAACCCCCACATCAATCTCTAAACAGAGCCCCCACACCAATCTCTAAACAGAACCCCCACATCAATCTCTAAACAGAGCCCCCACACCAATCTCTAAACAGAACCCCCACATCAATCTCTAAACAGAACCCCCACATCAATCTCTAAACAGAACCCCCATTACAATCTCAAAAAATGCAACTTTTCAGGAAAGACCAAAAACCTTTGTTTTTTGTTTTAGGACCTTACTTATTCTCTTTATTCGTTTAAGAAACTAACAAGCAATAAAACAATAACAGGGTTTGTACAGACATTTGGACTCCAAATTTCAGGACTTTTTAGGGTCTTATTTGCAAATTTAAGGCCTAATCAAAGAGACAATTTTAACAAAAAATATTCGTGCAAACGCAATTAAATCAATAAAATAATAACTTGTGTGTCCATAGTAACGACACTTGAAGTGGATGTTGAAGTTAGGCGTTCGGGAGGGCCAGGTACCTCTAAATTGCAATGCAACTTATTAATTAATTTATTCAACCTAATTTATATATATTTATATATATATCAGTCTATTCGCAACCACTTAATATCAAAATACAGACACCCAACTGGCCAAATTCAAGGGATTTTTAGGGCATTCAGAATAAATTCAAGGTCTTTTTAGGGTCAAACTTGTTTTTAGGGTCTTTTTAAGGCAAACCTCAAAATTTAAGGATTTTTCCAGGCCTGTACGAACCCTGAATAACAAACCCTAGACTTTAGATTCCCTTAGCAATAGGTAGCAGAGTGCTCATACAGACATGACAAGACAAACACATATTGGGACCACTGATTATAAAACCCACAGCTTTGGACAAGCACTGGAATAAAAATGTCCAATGATGTGGTTATAGTACATGTACCATGGACACTGGACAGGTCCCCGACCACCCTACTTATACAACCAGTAAGTCATAGAATATGCACATTTAACAATTAAAATAAGCTTTATTTTATCAAACAACAAACCAACATCATTTACATGTATATGTCACCTTTATATATAGGCAAACAACATTGACCTGTCTGGTTGACCTTTCATTGGAAATAATTATATAGGAGGGTCCATCCAATATAAGGTAGTGCTAGAATTCGCTGTTAATACATGTACACATTGTCCATGATTAGTATTCACATCATATAGACGAAATATACATGCACGCTCTCTATTACTTAAATCTACTGGTCCATAAGGTCAAGCGGACAGGTCAATGTTGTTTGCCTATACTGGTATATAAAAATATCATATTCAAGTACTCTACTCCAAAACTGGCACTACTTTACACTTTAATTTCATTAAGATACTATGTTGTTATTCATTATAAGGTGCTTCAATTCACACTTATATATCAAGGGCAAAATAATAGACTTTATATCATTAAAATATTCTTATGAAAAACAAGATCAAAAGTCTCATTAGGCTGAATTACAAATGGCTAGTACATAACCCAAAGTAAAGTGTATGATTTATATCCTACCAGTAGTTAAGTATATGTACAGTAAAACCTGTCTATAAAGGCCACCCAAGGGAACCAGTGAAAGTGACCTTTATGGTCAGGTGGCCTTTATATACAGGTTCAAATAATATGAATAAAGAACAATAGGGATATATTTCTACTGGCCTTTTTAAGCAGGTGGTCTTTATATAGAGGTGGCCTTTAAGGCAGGTTGGATGGTATATGATTTGTATCCTACCAGTAGTTAAGTGTTGTATTAATTTGATTTCACTTGTAACGGATGTAGCTAGCTAATCAAGAGTTGCATACCCTTCCCAAGCATACAGCCTCACTGACATGGATTAGTATGATTAGAAATACATTTTTTTTTTGTTTTATTCTTAGGCCATAACAGAGTTAACCACAACCACTGCTGGCTTTCTAACGTGCCCTAGGCTTTTATTTTGAAGACCTAAAGGTTGTCCTGCATGGAGAAAACCATGAAACCATTGAAACCATGGAAACTGAAATAAAAGATACAAAAGTGTGGAATGGAATAATGGTTTATTACATCCCAGTCAAACACCTGGAGGAGGACTGTGGAGAAAGAGATGAAGGAACATCAACTAAGTTGGGGAGAACTGGAGAGGATGGTACAAGATAGAGAGAAAAATGGAAAACTCTAGTCTTTGCCCTATGTGCCCGCAGGGCGTAAAAAAGGACTAGGTAGGTAGGTAGGCACATGCCAGTCAAGGCAACACTTTTGGCAAGCAAACTCACACATTCTCAAACTTAGATGTATCTTTCTAGAGTGGGAATCTAACCTTTTTTTAGTCTCAGAGAGGTGATCTATATTCCGGCACTTAAGATTACTTAGCCATTAAGGGCTAGTTTATGGTAGGAAGATTAGCACAAGGCAGAGAGGAATGGAGGCTGGTTTGGAAAGCATAATATACAACACAAGCTCATGTGAAGTGAATTAGGGTAAGATTAGACTGGTCTAAAATTCTAGATAACAAAATGATAATGAAATCCAGTCCAAAAATTTGGATAAAAATCTAGAAAATCACTTATAATGGCCTTAATATTATTATCTCATAAAATGAAAGAAAAAATGCAAACAAAATCTATTCAGTTGTTTTTGGACAAGTTGTTTGTCTCGAACATCAAATATTAGCTAAATTTATAAAGAATGTTTTTGGTTTTTTTTTTTTTTTTTGGAAAACTGCATAACAATTTACCCAGGTTGACCCTAAATGAGAAATTCAAATTTCGTTGCATAATAAGCCGATGATATTATATGTAAATTGTATGTTTTAACAGATTTTATGTATTCTTTGTACAATTTGATACATAAATTTTGTCTGAAATTTTATTACCTTTCATAAATAACCTGCAGTGCATTATGACCCAAGGCATGGTGATCCTTTGTTCTGACATGACTATTTTCATTTTAACAATTTGAGGAAATGATATGCATGCTTTTACAAGGCTAGGCTGTAGTTTTTTCTTTTATATGCATGCCTTTACAAGGCCTGCACAGTGTATGCTTTAACAAGGCCTGCAGTTTTAACATCTTTTTAAATGCATTGTGACATAATCTTATAATGACTTTTGTTGTCTTATCTTTAGGTAATGCTGTACAGTTTTTTCTGGTTTATCTAGTTTATACATAATGCCTACATAAAATTGTTACATAACTTATGTAGATTGCTTTTGTTGTGAAAATGAGGATAGTAAAGTAAAAGGTTTTTAATTCTACCTGAAGTCCAAACTACTGAGAACCTGTTTTAAATGCTCAAATATTTTCCAACTTGAATAATCTGTTACATAGATTATCAAGTGATAATCAAGAATCTTTTTTGAAAAAGTGTGATTGAGTAATGGTGTTTTACACTGGTTAGGATAATTTGACTTATATGATGTTGGTCAAGTCTGTGTATAAGGTGGAGGAAACCAGAGTGCCTGGAGGAAACAAGAATAGGTGAAGAAAACCTATGATGCAGAAAATCATGTGACCACAGTGAATCAGTGCTCGAGTGCTGTCAAACATGAAATTTCTATGTAATGCCAGTTAAGACTCCTGGCCAACCAAATGTTTAGAATGAGTGAAATGGAATAATGGGGTCATACGTCCCTGTGGAGAAAACCACCAACCTCTGGTAAACAAATGTTTAGAATGATGAATTACCATGGAATAAGCATGCCAATGAGTTGTACGCCCCAGTTAAGGTTCTTTCACTCTTTCACTTATATCAAGTCAGTGCCATAAGAGCATTCAAAGAAAAAATATTTACAAAATCTTGAAACATAACTATGTGAGATGACTAATTTGAATGCCTCCTTAATTCTTAATTTTGAATGTCTCCTTCATTCTGAATTCTTTTACTCTATTACTTATATCGAGTGCCATAAATTCTGAATATAGTGAAACCTTGTTTTAAATGCCACTGGAAAATTTTTAATTTTGCCACCTCACTTATCAACATTCTACTTTAAAGTCCAAAAATACATTTCCTATGTGTTTTTCTTTATAAGCCTTACTCCATTTATCGTCAAACCCCCTTTATAATGCCAACATCTGACAGAACAAATGGTGGCATTAAATCAAGGTTTTACTGTACTGATATTCAAGTAGAGATCATATTGTGGAGTGTCTTCCCTATGGATAAAATTCTAAAAATTGTTGACAATATTAACATCAAGTAATAGAACCTGGCACATCTATATACTCTTTATAAATGTGTTAAAACAACATTCTCTAAAGATTGTTACTGTTTCTTCTGGCAAATAAAATGTCACGTCACCTTTATATGACATGGAGTAAAATAACCCAGGTAAATTAAATATATATAATACAAAAATATATAAAATATGAGTTAAGTAAATACTTAGGTGGCTCATATGATGTATTCTGACAAAATAGTTATCAAATAACTCATAACAAATTATCACCACAGCCGCAGGGGTACGGAAGAACTGAGTAATCAGAATTTTATATAATGTAATTTATTTTATTTCTTACTGTACTGTACAGTACAGGCCCCTCAAAAGTTTTAACACTAAACTAAGGAATTATTGCCGAATTGGCAGCTCATTTCTGCCCCTTGTTAGCTATTATCTCAGCTATGCTCAATAAGTAGCCTAGAGTGCTCGCTCCCTAAGTGGGAGGCTGTGGGTTCGAACCCCGACCGGGTCTGACCCAAGACTTGAAAGTGGGTAGTGACTGTTCTTTCGCCTAGCACTCAGCATAACGAAATGAAAGTCATGGTTCTTTCCGATAGGAACTTAAAATAAACGAGGTCCCATGTCATGGTGGGCTTGGCACGCTAAAGAACCCTGCTGTGTAATGCCATCAGCGCAACGCACAGGCAAAATTTCTGCACCTTCTCCTATAGCTGACGACGTCTCGATATTAGTGAAATATTCTTGACTGGGACGTTAATCACCATTACTCACTCACTTACTCAATAAGTAGCCTCAGTACCCAATGGTCTAAATCATCAACTTTTGGATCACACCTTTCACTGCCTGTGTTCAAATCCCAATCAGACAGATACTAATGTGAAGATCATTTACAGTTCCCTTGCCAGGATGATTATCTCTGGGTGATGTTTCTGCCATCAAAAAACTTGCTTTCTGGACATCTATGTCTTCTATCTATCTCCTGGCAGCTTTTTGGTCACTAGTTATTAATATGTTTGCCATTAAACAGCCAAGATTTGACTCCTTTTCGTTAGCTCAGCGATAAACTTTTGGACAGGTCTTTACTGTTAGTAATCAAGATAAGACATTTTCATATAAGTCCTGTTTATTGTATAAAGTTCTACAAAGTTACCTAACATTAAATAAAGTCATATATCCTAAACAATTTCCTCTCTGTTTTATGGCAATTTGTTTACCACATCAACAAAACATATGGTTTATTTCAGTTTCTATTTTGATTTTGAGCAGTCATTGTTACAATGGATGGCCTATAATGATGTATGATAACACTGGATGTTGTCCTTGGCCCCTGTCTGATGTGCTCTAGTCAGCAGGCACTTTAGTTTCTTAAGACAGCCAACTAGACAAAAAAGAGACTGGAAGTGGGAGTGGAGTGGAGTAATGGTGTTTTATGCTGCGGTCAAGATTCTTGTTACTTATATCCAGACAGTAAGTTCTTCGATGGTAGAAACAACAGCAGCAAGAGAAAACCACCAACCATCAGCAAGGCTGGCAAGGGAATGGAAAAACTTCCTCCTCACACTAGTGTCTGCCTGAGTGGAATTTGAACCCAGGCAGTGAGAGGAGTGATTCATAAGTTGATGGTCTAGACCATTGGCTACTGAGACTACTTAAAGAACAAGAGATGTAAAACAACATTGGAATGCCCCTAAATAACTTTACCATGCACCTTGCATATTGCCACACTATTTTGAACTCCCAAAGTCTACTTCTTTTAGATTTTCTTGTTAAGTTTCAATTTTATGTCAAACCTCTTTATCACACTAAAATCTGACTGGACAAATTGCGGCAACGAATTAAGGTTTTACTCTATAATTAATATTCTTGTTTACATATCAAAAACCAAACTCCTGAAAAGTGTTATAGTTCAAGGTAACACTAATAAATAAAATGACCAACTATATGAATATTAAACAATCATAAACACAAGATTTATATGTCAACTAACAAACTATGTCCATGTAAGATGTACCATACTGTTATCATAATGACCACAGGTCATCTCAGGACAATCGCAGAGAAATTCAACCAATGTGCCACTAATGACAAATAAAGGGTCAATTCAGGACATGAACATTATGACATATTTCATTTTAGAACAAACAAACAACATAAACTACATGAAACCATAACGACCAGTGGTCATCTCAGGATATCAAAAATATATGGCCATAGTTTTATCTTCCAACAACTGATACACATTTACTATAATGACCATGTATGAGGTCAACCAAGGACAATTTAAAATGCCATATCTTAAATACATGTATTTAAATTTTAACAACTTCATCCTGACCAGCGGTCATTTCAGGACAAAATTTAAAATGCCAGACCACTTGGACATAGCTTAAATATTTAAATTTTAACAACTGTGTTTCAATGGGTGTTAAGTGTCTATAAATTCTATGACGGAATTAACAATGGGTTTTGTAGACTTTGTTTTATTGCCGACAAGCACCTGTTCTGTGTACTAACAACACTTCAAAATTAATGTGGGAGGGAGTGATAAACATTTATAACCTTTAAAAACACTGCCCCTCCCCAATTATGAAGAAATATTAACAGGTCAATTAAGTATGGCAGAACTTTGGATAATTCGAGATAATGGAGTATTATTTTTCCTGTTTTTTTTGCAGTTTAAGATTTTGTTTCCTCAACAATGACATTTGTGACATACATCGAAGTGTGTTGTTTAAAACGATCACACATACTTCTCTCTCAGAAGTGTAAAGGACATCCTTCTATCAAGTTACATACTACTATTTACTCTGTAAAACAATATAATATTACAATCTGACAGATTCAATTAAAGCTACGTGTTGTAAATCATCAGTGCAGCACCACACAATATAGAAATATTCAATCAAGATATGAAAATCTGATTTTTTTCAGACCTTAACAATTTAACATTTGGAAGTGTCTAGAAATGGTTTTTACAGTACTATAATCTACTCTCATTGCCTAGAAAGTTTTTTATTCAGTTTGATTGCTGAAGTGAAGGTCTGCCATTCCGTTTTCTCCATGTATGCCCTTTTCCTCCCCCATCCCAGAACTAACCTCTTCATTATAAGTGATAAAATCTTGACTGGGGAATAAAACAGCATTACTTCACTCAATTGTAATCTTATGTTCAAAACTCAAACCCAGCTGTAAATCAAGCCACAAATCCCCTAAATGAACACCATACCTACTTTCTTACTGAAGTGAGGCCTGAATGTGAGGTCTATAGGTTCAAATCTCTAGACTTGGACAGATCCTAGAGTTTTGGCGTTTCCCTAACCATCACATGGCTGACTGCCCAGAGAGTATGAAAGTATCTTGAATGGAATGTAAAAAAAACATTTCTCCACTATCCTTATTTACAAATCCCCCTCTCCAAACATCTCTTGAAAAGTTTTTTCCCCACCCCAAATCCCCTGAAAAGTTTTTCTCTAGTTTAATTTACAAATAACATCCCCCCCCCCCGAAAAGGTTTCACCATTCTTCCTTACAAATAACCCCCTCCCCATAAAAGTTTTTCACTATTCTTACTTACAAATAACCCCCCCCCCCCCCCCCCTTTGAAGTTTTTTTATTTATCATGTCAAGATAAGGTGTTACTAACCCTCTATGCTCTGTGACCCAGTAGTCGTATTAAATAATTGATTTTTTATAGTCTTAAGTCAATTACTTTGTAATCAGACCTGCCATAGATAAAAAATAAAACTATGTAACTGTGTTGACTTAACGTCTCATTTTGGTGGTGTATAAACTTGTCTTGGTTTCAAGTTTTATGTACCCCAGATAAGTCCAATAAATCACTGCATATAAGTCAGAACTTATAAAAAGTTAAGAAACAACAGTGACAGGAACTAAAATTACCTGAAACATTAAGATATAACAATGACACAGAAAATACAGATAAAATTTTGTATTTTAATAAGTGTGTCAGTTAGGTTATAGATATGTTTTCACCTCTCTCTCATGCTCAGAGCTCTAAGTTACTTGTGCTCTCTCTCTCTCTCTTTCTCACTAGTGTTCAGTCACCCCTCTCTCCCGACTCAAATACCTCTTCACTTCCCTTTCCTTTTGTCGAGGGGGAATCCCAACTATGGAGCCATTTTGCTTTTTACAATAGTCATAGGAAGCAACCATTTAGCTTTAAGATGGATTTAATCTAATCTTAACTATGGTCGGTGTTGAAAATGAGTCAACAAGTACTTGTCAGATATTTTCAACATTTTGTGATATATAGCAGAATGTTGAAAAAGTAACTGGTCCTCCCCAAGAGTTACCAGTCGTAGACCGTTTGATTTGGATGCTGTTTCAAACATTGATACTATTAAACCATTTAATTTTTTACAACAGTAATGAGGAGGAACAACTATTCAGCTTTCAAAGAAGGATTTGAAAACAAACAAAAATGGCAACCATACACTTACCTCAATAATTTCACTGAGACATTGAACATATATCCGCTCTGTTTCCTTGATTTCAGCTACAACTCTTTGAACGTGTGTAACATATTTTGGTGAACCACTGCCATCTTTTACAGATGGATGTCGAACAGGAGTTCCGTTTACCATTGGCGATTTACCCGATGTGTTAAACTGAGATGGTGATGAGACTGAAATATCATTTTGAGACATATATCCAGGACTTGAAAACGATGCATTGTAACTATTGTAACCACTGGTAACAGAGATGTCAAGGTCACTCTGTCGGGAATCTGAAAGACTTGGGGTTAACTGAGACACACCTGTACATGGGTCCTCGCTGTGATTTAGAGTTTTTGAATGTATATCCTTTTTATCTTGTAAAGATCCTGCACTATCTCCGTTGGATTCTGCAGTTGAACTTTGACCTTTTTTGCTACCATCAGCGTCGACAGACATTTCTTCGTCTGTGACACCTGATGGAGTGTCATCATCAATAAATAACAGATTATCTATTTTATCCATATTTTCTACACCTCCCGGATCATACTCTGTCAAATTAGGTTTTTTATGAACATGTCTGGGTAGTGAAGATGACGATGACGATGACATAGAACTAATACTCAACGGTCGTTTCTTGTTGTCATTCACAAGCTCGTGGTTATCACATGAGGTGGATGCCATTCTCCCACCTGCCACAATTTCCCTCTCAGAAGAATCCACATCTATCCTGATTTCTGGAGGCAAACGTAAGGAATGATTTGGATTGGTCGAAAGTTTAGATGAGACACAGTTTGGCACTGTTTGGTCATCACAATTATTCTGGATTTTTTTGCCACCGGATGCTAAACTGTCATATATGGAAATAAGCGAAGCTGCCAAATCCACAGACGAACCTGGAAATATAGAAATACACATCATCAATAGTCTGAAAATTCATCTATGAATAATGTGAGGACATGGGGTACATATGTCCTGGAGCAAGACATTTAAATTCCACACTGGGTCTACCTAACCGCTAAATGAATACTGTAACCATATTAAATTTCGTGTGTATTTATTTTTGCAGTATAACAAATTTAGACATATCCGCATAAGTAAATTTTTATGTTTTTTTAAATATGCACCATAATACAATAAGCATAATATAATTTTCGCTTCGTATTAATTTTTGGGCAAAACAAACAACCTCAAAATAAGCGAAAATTAGTATACCACGAAAATAAATATGTTTACAGTAGTAGCTGGCAAATATGCTACGCTTAACCTTGCAAGTACTGTGATGCCCTATCCAGGAAGGAGCATTGCACTCTCAGCCACTTCATGTCACTGAAACCTAGAAAAACACTCCGACGAGCAGGCTATAAGCTTGGGACACACTCTAAATTTTTAATCTATATTGTTGTAGTGCGAAACATCCAATAACTCAAGTTGCATCAAATTTCCATTTTGTCTGAAGTTATTGACAGGCAATTTGAATGAAACATATCACATAATTTCATTTTGGAACAAAAAAAAATGTTTCAACTTCATATACACCATTAAAAAAATAACATTTAAAAAATAGAACTAAAAAAAGACTCTATGAAATACACACTCCTAATACGGAACAATTACAAACATATCACAACTACAAGAATTCTCAGATGAATATGCAGTTGACTTCAAGCTGGTTTTATAAGTTTATAAGTTAAAGCACTTTATTTCTACTAATGACCAGACTGATGGTATGTCTTCAAATTAATCATCTTCAGAAAAAAATACATCGTAAGAAGTTCAGAGATCAGATATATTAAACTATTTATCTTGACCTCCTACTCATAGAGGATTGCCTTCGTGATAATCAGATAGCTAATTACTGTTGATGATACATCTCTGCTGGTCATACTGGAATATTACTTATTCTTTAAACAGAAACTAGAATCGTAAGTTTCATGCATCCTACATCCCCACCCCCATACCATCCAGTCATTATTTTGGTAAAGAGGAGCCTTAGTGGCCAAGTGGTCTAAAGCACAGACTAACAGATCACACCACCTCTCCATGATGATGCACATCAGAAAACCTGTGCTCTACTATTCACCAAATTGATATATGAACCCCTAATTTTTTGTATTTTTTCATTTCATTTAGTTTGCTATTTCAATCCAGCCTCAAATCTGCTATTACTTTCTTTATGATCCATTCTCTCAATATACTCGCCAAACAAACACCAAAATTTGGATGAAAAAATGCATGGTGACATTACAATAAAGTTTTATTTATATGAGCATACAAGAAAAGGAGGACACAAGTACCTAACTCAATTTCATTTCAGATTTTTTTTTATCCCATTTGTGGCATTTTGGATTTTTTTTATCTCATCTGTGAATTTGCTTTTTTCTTTACACTGCAATCATGTTTTAAGTTATGAGAAGTTATTGCGAACTTGTTTTAAGTAATGAAAAGACTATTCATCTTCACATACAACATATACAACATGTAAGTAAAGATGTACATCATATGACATCCCCTGTCCATGGCATCTTGATTGTCTTGTATTATCATTCACTATATGACATACTCCCAGCTATAACAAACGCTGACAATGACTAACGACTTGTAGTATCTGGAGTCTGGGAAGATATATACACCAACAAAAAACCAAAAGAAAATGAACTCTTTATACACAGAAAATGATTGATGCAATGTACCATCATTATTTATATTTTATCATAATTTTATTACACACTACTCCATCTTTTCTGTTCTTCTTACCCTAGCTATCTTGTATCTTATATCTGGGGCTTTAATACTGAGTGGTGTAATGAAGTTTTATGCCCCAGTCAAGATTATTTCACTTATATCAAGGTGTTCAGTTCATGAAACTAGAGTACCAGGAGAAAACCATATTATCAACCTTCGACAACATGCTTTACACCCTCAACCATTGCGGCTCACACTTTAATTTGGATGTGTATAACAGAATGGATTTCAATTTTTCAATTATTTTTAGCTATACAGTCCAACCTGCCTTAAAGGCCACCTCTATATAATGGCCGCCTGCTTAAAAAGGCCAGTAAAATTGTATCCCAATTGCTCTTTATTCATATTATTTGCAGCTGTATACAAGGGCCACCTGGCCATAAAGGCCACTTTTACTGGTTCTCTTTGGTGGCTTTTATAGACAGGTTTGACTGTATTTAAATCCCATCTGATGCCATATGGTTGTAACACACGACCAAGTTGCATTCACTTACATCAAGATGGTTGGTTCATGGATAGTGAAGGAAACCAGAGTGCCCAAAGAAAAACCACTGCTTTTCTGCAAGCCAACTAAGAAACTTTCTCACACTTGGATTTGCCCAATCAGGCTCTGAACCAGTAGTAGACAGAGAGGCACTGTGATCCATAAATGTGCACTTTAGACCACTCAGCAACCCAACTCCCCACACCCTTTTCCAGTTGCATTTAAACTGGGAGTAAAACACACGATACTATGCAATAAGAACATATTAGTGTAACAAACAGGGCAGTTCCCTCAGCAAGGCCTTAATTCATTAATTTCCGATCCATTATCATTATATCATCATATCAAGCATAAATCCTCATCAGGAAAAAAACATTGAGTTGAACTTTTAAAAAAAAATTTCCATAATATACATAGCCAAATTCAGATTAAACTTCATTTTCTCCAAATTATATTGAAATTTTTTACCCCAAAAATTTTGTAATTTTTTATTGTCAATTGATATTTTGAGACATTACTGGATTTAGAATTTACCTCAAAAATATAACTTGCTTGGTTTTTTAAGTAACATGTGACCAGTTGAAACTAAATATTCATGATTTCATCTCTTTCCAATTTCTCAGGGTATCAGCGTCCAAGTGGTCTCTCACTGCCTATAGGCTCAAATCCAAATCGGGACAGATCCTAGTGCGAGAAAATTTGCCAGTTCTCTTGTCAAAGGACAGAGGATTTCTAGAAGCACCCCAGGTTTATCCACCATCCATGATCTAAGTGAAAGAGTCTTGATTGGGGTGTAAAACTTCATTACTCCATTTTTTTAAATTTCCCCATTTTGTCTGCATTAAACAAAAAACAACAACAAAAACCAACAAAAAAACATGTTGATCATGATGAAATAAAGCATTCAAATTTGGATATAAGATTTTAAAATTTAAAAAAAATTCAGGTATAAAAGTCATAAATTAAGACTTAGATAAACTTTCATCAGGTCGTTGATTTTTACAAAAGGAAAGCCATCCAGCCAAAAATAACAATAGTATTTAGTGACATTTTATTTACAGATAATGAAGAGGCTCAAGTTAACTTGTCCCTTAACGTCATTTAATTGTGATCCTTAAAACACTCAATACCTCTAGAATATCTCTACAATAGGGTTCTGTCAGTTATGATGAAGTAGAATGAGAAACTAAAACCCTTATAGTACAATTTAAGTGGTACTTTGAAAACGATCTTGTGTTTTGGTTTGTCAGTGCTGTGAAATCTATCTCTTCCTTTCCTCTTTCTCTAAAATAGCTACAAACAATCATTTAATGGCTATTTTACAGAAATCACTATGGCACCTATCAACTCCTGTCCAATAAAATATTTTAAATAAATTGAATCCTGTCTACTTAAAATTCCCCAACATGTCCTAATTTCCTAAAAAAGTTTTTTTTTTAATCTTGTAATTTCCTTCTAAAATGTTTTAAAGGTAACACAGAAGTATAAATTCTGGCTGAACAGATGCTGAAACTCTAGATTTTACTTATAGATTAGATTACCAACAGTTGTCTGATAACCTCGATTTAAATCTCACTTATCAACAAATGACAAAAACAAAACCCTCAAAATAAAAAAAGAACTGCAACATCAACATACAAATACAAACTTGTGGTCAATATTTTCAAACAAGGTGATTTCAGTTCATCTAGTTATTTGAAGTCTCTGGGTCTTTGGAAACAGTGAAATGTAGTCCTCAGTCCCTGGTAACAGACAAATGGCAAACATAATTCCAGCAAAGTGCCCGTGGAGTTACAATGTTTTTCATTTTCAAATCATGATTCTTTCACTTACAATACATCAAAGTGGTCAGCTCTTGGATGGTGGAGGAATATGGAGAATATCAGTGACTTTTTAGTGATTAAGTAAGATAATATTCTATATAAAGAGCACCTGTCTATAAAGTACATATTTCTTATTTGGAAACATGGATGGGTGGTATTTATATACAAGTTTAACTGTAATTTATTTTTTGATATTCTATATTTGCAATTTCTACCTAGAACCTAACTCTACAAGCTAGCTGGATTTTATCTTGTTTTTTCCAAAGGCTATCAAGTTACCCGTTATCTATCATACATATGATTTGACTACAAATGCTGCACAACATCTGTATCTAAGATGCATCATGTACATTCCACGCCTCACCTCTGTCAGACATAATCTCACATAGTAACACACTTATAGAGTCTGACATTTATTTCTGACAGTTTTTAATATCATCTTGGAAACAAGAGATACAGATTCGGATGAGATGGACATGCTGTGACCTAGATATGCCGGGACATAATGGGCAAACATACAAACAGGCAGTGACTTGGACATGCCAGGATATTTAATATCATCTGGAAACAGAGATACTGATTCAGATGAGATGGACATAAAGGCCCTGACCTAGACATACCAGGACATTCTGAACAAACCTGCAATCTGTTGGCATACTAAATTAATATACATGGAACTGTAGTGAATGACAACAATCACTCAGAGTCAAGAAACACCAGGATATCATGCAGTATATGCCTCTTCAATTGTTTTTAATTTACAAGCTCCTCTTAGAGAGTGGAATGGAGTTTCATGCCCCTGTCAAGATTCTTTTACTGACATATTGAGGCATTCATTTTAGAATGGTGGAGGATACCAGAGTACCAGAAAAAAGAAAACTTTGCTTCTATGATGAGATAATCCCTTTTGTGAAAGTGAAATTTCAGATTTTGCCTTGATCGATCATACAAGAACACAAAAATATTACCTGGTCATTGCAGAAAAGTGCAGGTACCAATAATTAATAATGACAAAATACCAAAAGATCTGATGTTAAATGAAACATATTGCTAATGTTGACTAATTAGCATGCTAAAACATTGTAAGTTCAATTTTTCAATATTTTCTTATTTTTTTGTGGCTTTTAAATTCAAAATGGAAATGCAATTTTTGAAAACAAAGAGTACATCAGATCAGAGTAATCACTTGGAAAATTAGACTGACAACCTTGGACAAGTTTGAGACATCAACCGGAATCGGATTTCTCAAATCTAAATCAGATCAAAGAACACCTTTAATTAGTTATCAGAAATCGATGTTTACTTAAGACAACAGGAAGTACAGGACATGAGTAATTCAGTCAGCTATGGGTAGAGCAAGGCGTGAATGTACTCGCAGTACAATAACCCCTATAGTATGCCAGTCAGATTAAACAATAATATTAGTACTGTAATAAGTACTATCTACAGTACCTCTATCAATACAGACAAGGTCACTATAAACCCATATAAATGTCACAAAAATTTAATTTTGAAAATCCAAATATTTTAGAACAATGGCCATTTACAGGGCAGTGACTCATTACTTTCGCCTTTATCTACTCTGTAATGACAGAACTACAGTTTACACCTTAATTTATTTGATACTCTAGGAATCTACTTAATAAAATGAAATATGAACATCCATTTGTCAGTACAGCATTGCAGAATTTGGAACTTAATATCTTAGGCTTTAATTTCATGTTGTCAGATTTTCATGGTTAGACGATACTCAGTTTAATGAGTCTAAAATCTACAACACTTTAATTAATTACATTTAATTTAGACTCAAGTATGCAGCTGTTTCATATACAAAAGGCTTAAACCTGACTTTGGATAAACTTACATTTTTGGCAGAAAAACCTTGTACATGCATTATAAGTACATCAAATGGTTAGTCTGTATAAAAGCTGTGCTTGCACAGGATTGATCCATCAAAACTGATATTGTGCCAAAGAGCAAAGCAGGCACAGGGTTGGTCTGACTAAACAATGTTTAGTAAGCACAACATTATGCATCAAAATAATGGTATACAGAAGATCAGTCCCAAAGTCTGCATTGAAAACTTGATGTTCTCATATTTCATTAAGTACTCTTTATGGTCTGCAGAGAAATTACAGCCTTCCAACCAGACGACAGAAACTTAGTTTCAATGCAATAAAAAATTTTAAAAATGTATACATGTATAGTGAAAGTATCGGCACAATCTTTTTACCTATTGAAGGTGAGGTGCAAAAAATATCATGCCAGATGTAAGAATGACAAAAGGATAGACATCATATATTAATTAGTTACATCACAATCTCTTTACTGATCCATGGGAGATGCAAAACATTCAAGGCAGATGGAGGACAATAGCAACGACAACAAAAAACCATGTAACCCCTATAGACTTCATTGCATGATCCATCTATTTTGTTAAGCATGCATAGACAATTATTGAATGTTGAGTTGCTTTGAATATGAAGCTTCAATATATAAATTAATGTGGTTGCTAATTATACAAGATCAGAAAGTAAAGGCAGTAAAATTTGTCTAAAAAGACCAACCATTGGGACCTAAAAATATTAATTTTAAAGACAGGTGTTATTTAGAAAGAGTTAACCTTTTTGGTTTTAATATGAAGCAAACAAAACATCAACACTGGTCTTAATGAGCAGGTAATCTTTATATGGTCTTAATGAACAGGTGGTCTTTATATATAGAGAGTTATTGGTTGAAATATAAAGCAAAAAGACCTTAAATAACTGTCTTAATATGCTGATGGACTTTATATAGAATATGATACAAATGGGTCTTAATGAAGAGGGGGACTTTATCAACCTATGGCTACTGAAATAGGTTTTACTGTATTTAAGCACAGAAAAAGAAAATGACCATTTACAAAAGTACACAGTTGTGTACCAACTCAATTTATCAACTGCATGATCTGAAATCTGACACATGTCCTTACTTCTTCATCAAAGTGCTATAGAGATTATTCTTGATTAAAACAATGTGTCTCTAATAGAGTTCTCTTTGTTATCCTACTAAATATCTCAGTTTTCTATGAGAGAACACTTCCGAGTCTCCTGTGATGTTAATGTTGCACGTCACTAATTTTGAGAAACTGGAATCTTAGACAATGTTTAATCTGGTTTGTTTAATACACATCAAAATCATTTAAGAGTACTGTCTAATTTTAATGACACCTTAATAATCAATTATTTTTTTCACAGAATTTTGATTTCACATTTCAGATACCGGTACTTAATAAATCATATACTTCTTATATTATGATTACCTCTAAATAATTTTTCTTTGGTATTTCACAACCCAGACTTATATCAAGGCAGTCAGTCAGGATTGTGGAGAAAACAGGAGTGCCCAGAAAAAAACATTGCCCTTCAACAATTAAATTTACAAACTTAAGATCTGCCTGAATGGAATCTGAACCCAGGCAAGGAGAAGTGTTGTGATCTGTAAATGCCTGTTTTAGACCACTAAGCTACCAAAGTCCCATTCCAAATTCAAATTTTGAGATCTACAATTCTAAACAACAATTATAAACCTTAGGGACAGCAAAACAATGACCTAAAGTTATCCATGGGTTTATCAGTGTTCCAGAAAATGTTCCAGGTTTCAGAGTTATCAAAATTCAACTGTATGTTCATCTTATATAAAGTTCAACAGAAACAGCTGCAACATCAAACTGTTTCTTGTAGCTGAAACAGCAGAAATACAAATTATAATGGAATTATTACAGACTCTATCAAAGGTTCATCCTCTATGATAAGCTGCTGTATTTTATCTCCCATTTAAATCAAGTATAATGCCCCAGCTAAGATGGGCATAACGGAAAGCATAGGCTGGACTTTGGTCTTTGGACTTGGACACTGGACATGGGCTCAGGAAAGTATATATACAGTATATCATGGTAATTTACCATTGATGATTGCAATTAAATAATATCCAGCACCAATGTAGATGTTCATATTGTCAATTAAAGTTAAAATCTTAAATATACCACAGTGTAAGTTCCAAGTCCTGAGACCAGTCCAGGTTTTCATTACACCACACAGAAGATATCTATACAACTTTATTGATATAATGTACTTCATCTTCTGTATACATCATATAACATATATTAAAGTACCTGTCAAAAATGTTTATTTTACAGTCCAGGGATGTGCCTGGAAACAGAAGTCATATATATAGCCAATTGTTTATAATGTAAATCAGAAATTAGTGAACCAATCCAATTAAATGTCAGGTCATCTTCCATATGGTTTACTTTTAGGTGTTTTGGTAAAGTATCAGATTGCAAGGTGGTCCAAAAACACAGAAATACATACAAAAGTATCCAATGTCAAGGCTTTATGCAATGAACAACTTAAGGTCAAGGTTTAACATCTGATGCCAAGGTTATATACACTGACCTATTTGCTGCAAAGGTTAAATGCAGTGAACTCGGTTGCATTAACAATTTCATGAGAAGGTTATATCTTCTTTTAACTATTCAATGTAAATGTAATGAAATATTCAATGTTGAGGTTATAGGTTTATTAACCATTCAATGTCAAGGTTATATTATAAACTATCCAATGTCAAGGTTACATGTGAAGTGTGTAGCTAGCAGGACAGGAGGTGATTACCCTTCTTGAGCACCCAGCCTCACTTTCCTGGTACAAGTTCACTTGTTTAACTTAAATTCACAGTTTTCACATTTTTGATTTGCTTTTGGGATTGTGATTTGGACATGGACTGGTATGCATGCTTTTGGTTATAATAAGCAATGAACCATTCATTGTGTAGGGTGTGGTGCATGTACTGAACTATTCAATGAGTAGACTTGTCATTAACAACCATCATTCTCAAAGACCTGTCAATCATTCCAAGTCAAAGTCAACCAGGGCCACCCAAATTTCAATAAATATGTTTTAATTAATGCATGCATAAGGCACTTTGCTTTACACACAACAAAACTGATTTCTTAACAACACAAATCTAAGGAAAAGTTCATGCAACCTTTTGAGAAATAATGTAATAATGTTTTGAACTGATTTTAACACCTGTGTGTAAACTTTGAAGTTGCCATGCTATATTGATTTTAACGGAAATAAACTATTTAAAGCATCTTATAAAGATTTTATTCTTTAAGCCATCTCCACAAACTTTCTGCAATACAAACAATCTCACAAATTGTCAAAATTCACACTTAACCACTTGAAAGTCTTCTCCAGTTAAATTTCAGGGCATTATTTCATGCAAATTTTAACAGTTTACATACAAAGACAATGATTTCTGGTTTATATATAGGATAGTCATGGGTGTGAATAATTTAACATGTGTGTCACTCGGTGCGATTTTCCGCAGAGCCTTGGGTCTAAACATGGGGCTAGCTGTTACAACTTTCTGTTCGGATTTTGAGTTAGCCGATAAAACACAGAGAATTTCCACAACAACAAAGTACCTGTTTTATTGTTTCAAGCAATTAAACTGTCTCTTTTCATCAAGATGGCCATTGCAGAAAGTCTTTTGAAAATTTAATTGGGTGTAAAAACAGCAGACAGTCAGACAACTCAGACGAAAAAAACTCTTAACATCATAAAAATTACATCAGAAAAGATTACACAAAAAATAATTAATAATATATCTCTACCTGAACTTGAGCACTGTGTCCTCGTAATTTTTGAGAGATTTACTAGCACAATGTTTATCATTTCAATTGGGAAGTGTATTTATACCACATTGTAATTGAATTGTTTACGATTTTTGTAAGTTGTTGTGACCCGACTGGCGTGTGCAGTGGGGCATTCTGGGGTCTGGATAATCAAGCATGCATTTCACCTGGATCAAATTACTGGATTAAACTCCAAAACAAGTGCTTGGGTAGTAATTTATTGACAATATACACCTTATAAAAATAATAACTCCACAAGTTAATTGCCCACTGGCTTTTGATTAAGCATCTAATTGATGAAAGTTATATTACTATTATTAATATTAGGTATATAGTGTATGCAATAACCTGGAAGACACACCTGTATCACAATGGTCATTTACATCTTGTGAGCACCTGATAACTTGAAACTATTTTATTATCTAAATGCTCTCTCTCTCTCTCTCTCTCTCTCTCTCTCAAAGACACACCTGTATCACAATGGCCATTTACATCTTGTGAGCACCTGATAAATTGAAACCATTTGTATTATCTAAAGTGCTCTCTCTCTCTCTCTCTCTCTCTCTCTCTCAACAACACCTGTACTATATTGTCATATGCATCTTTTTCTATAATCAAGTGCTCTCTCTCTCTCTCTCAACAACACCTGTATTATATGATCTTTTGCATCTTTTGAATATCTGATAACATAGATGTTTTTAAAATCTAGTACCTCTCTCTCTCTCTCTCTCTCATTTCATGAATGCATGTAAATGTATAGCATTTGAAAATGCTGCATATTACTTAAAGAAATTATGCTAATCAATAAAATTTGAATATTTAAAATGAGGTAAATTTAACTGTCACATGTTACAGACGATTTACTGATTAAAACAGGATAGTCTGTGGTCTATGAATAATGCATTGAACATTTATAAGAAATAAGGGAATGTTTTCCTAGAGCTAATCAAAAGGGGACTGCGTAATTTGTCTTGTAAATTTTGCGACTTAAATAACAAAGAAAATTATGAATATAGCATCATGACAAAATATAGCTTAAAATTTTAAGAACAACTTGCATATAAATGATTAATAAATATCATTGTTATTTTACACAAGGTAAGTGTCAAAATAAAGAAGAAATCTGACAGAGGCATCACCTGTAGGCCAGGTACAGGGGGTAAATGACTAAGATTGTGTAATATGTATTTATATAGAGGTATCTAAATAGATGAGTGTTTATATTGCAGTGACAACTTTCAAGTGCATGTGAAAGTGATTGATAGATGAATGATTTGGGTGGATAGACACCAGTGCATCAACAATTTAGGCCTAAAATAAATAAGTGCATTTCCGCTAATTTGACAAACCCTAAATTTTTATGCCAATATTTTTACAAACACTGTTAAAGTTGGCATCCTTGTCCATAATTTTTAAAGTCAATACAAAGAAAAAAATACTTTTTCAAAAACATTCTAACCTTCTGACCTTATTTTTTCTAAGTGTGTTAGCAGAAACACACATAATTTTTTTTTGGCCTTAGGTAAACTTAAGCTGTAAATCAAGTGACTGCATGATAGATGGTAGATTGAGGGGTGGGTGGGTAGATAGATAAAGGTTTATGAATGTTTGAATAGATGGATCAGTGTTGTTTTATTGCACTGACAACTTTCAATCAAAGGCATATTATATAATTATAATAAACATAAAACAAATTATGATGAATTACATGGATTATCATTATGATCTAAGTTCTCTATCATATTATGTAACTGCTAGAGGGCACCTGCAGTGCTTGTAATCTAGAAGGGACATCTTTAAGGTAGGATTGTCAACCATCAAACACTGGTCCTCAGGAGAAAAACCCCAAACAAAAATTACCAGGTAAAACAAGAATTTTTTCACTTATTTAGAGGTGGTCAGTTCAGGGACGGTGGAGAGGAAACTGGAGTGTCCAGAGAAAACCAAGGATCTTCAGCAAGCAAACTGACAAATTTTTCTCAAACTAGAATCTGTCCCAAGCAAAATTCAGTGTGACCCTAAAGTACCACCTAAAACTCAGCTGGAGTCAATGATATTGGCAAGTGCTTTATATGGAGTGTTAGATCTGATGAATATTAGCATGTGCAAGAGCCAGTACTCTATAATCCACAGTTCAGCATTTGATGTAATAAATGATATAATTTCTCTTATAAAGATGTGCAATAACAGAAACAAACATAAAACAGTATGCATGTGCATGAACAAACATAAAAGAACTATATAAATGTGCATGCTGAGGTGTATTATATCACCTAGCATGCTGCTATCTGTCATGATAAAAATAACACACATTATTAACAAACCAGAATTATAACAAGGATATCACACCTGGTACGGGTTTATTACAGGTAATTAATCAAATATCGTGTCTATTTATATATATCTAACTAATTACTAATCACATATATATACATACAGCTGAATTATACCTTAATCACGTCAACGTAGATTATTTTACATAGATACAAAATTCATTATGACATACGGATTGAATACCAAGTTCGTTATTAATTTTGTTTCACCGGAAATAAATTAATCTTCATATATCAGTACACTACCTGAAGATTTGACCGCAACACTTAATTACAGACCTGTCTGTCTGTAATCACATCAGCTCAATGGAATTTCTTTATATGAAGCATACACACAGGTATGTAATCAGACGGGAATCATGATTACATAAGGTCTAACAGAAAGATGTACTTTTTCATTGATACTGAAAGATTTTGAAATCTTGGGTGGTTCCAGATACAACTGAACCTTCACGTAGCTTCGAGATACTAAAACAAATCAATGTGAAGAAAATCACATATCACAAAAGAAAGAAGGAATATATGATGCCCTTACAAGGAGTAATGGAGTTTTACTTTCACTTGTATTGAGGCAGTCCATTCGGGGATGGTAGAGGAAACCAGAGTACCCAGAGAAAACTGCCATCCTTTGGCAAATGAACTGACAAATTTTCTGACACTAAGAATCAGCCCCAAGTGGGTTTCGAAACTTAGGTGGTGTGTAGTGCTGT
The DNA here is from genome assembly GCA_021292105.1 of Anadara kagoshimensis. Lineage (NCBI taxonomy): Eukaryota > Metazoa > Mollusca > Bivalvia > Arcoida > Arcidae > Anadara > Anadara kagoshimensis. Next base: position 9,187,085 of record CM037858.1, on the reverse strand, counting down.
AATCCATAAGTGTGATTTAAACCATTCACCACTGAGACCCCTGTCCCAATGCAACAAGGATTATTTTAACCACATATATTGAGACATTGCCAGCTTTAGCTGAAGTTTATACCTTTGCAAAGCACTTGTGGCGATGAAAGATATTCTTATAAATTAAGTTGAAAATATGAGAGAAATAGAGAGAGAGAGAGAGAGAGAGAGAGAGAGAGAGAGAGAGAGAGATCCAAATAATTCAATCCTCTTTGACAGACATCTAAAACATGTCTCCCTTTAATAAACACCTGCATCACACTGGCATCACACTGAATGTTATACATGTATTGAAGCAGATAGGAGGTGTTTTAAAAAGATTTAAATATTAAATCAATTCAGGAATTTCCAGATTATAATGTCAACAGGTAAAGACTCTAGTTAATAAATGTAAGGACATTTTCAGCTCTGACAAGTGCAACAGGTGCTAGAGTCAGCAGTAAATTAGCCCAGTTACCTACATACAACTTATAACATAAATCAATCTCTACTCTACTTTTTTGTAAAACAAACTATTGTCCTAGGTGAGCATTTTTGTTTTTCAGCTGATAGAGCAAGTTTGTTGCAATCTTATTCTAGAAAATGCATGCAGCTGATTCTGAAACCAATGTGCAGCTGATTTGAATTTATTTTTCTATAAGGATTTGAATTGGGTAATGAATGGCGTTTTATCCCCCAGTCAAGATATTTTTCATTTATATCAAGATGGCCAGTGCTAGAATAGTGGAGGAAACCAGAGTGCACTGAGAAAACCAAAGAGGTTCTGCAAGTTGAAATCATGCAGTTAACAAAACAACAAAAAGTCTTTTTATGGTCCTCGCTCGTTGAAATGCTTTTATGCAGCAATAAAACTTTTAAATTCATAGTAACAGTAAACCAGTCAACTATGCATAATGCAAAGCAAAATGGTTACCACTATAGATGTACTGAATAACTGACAATGCATCAGATGAATACATATATATTTGCTTAAAAAGGGGTGGAGGTGGCCAAGATGAAATTAACATCAGCCAGAATCCTATGAATGTTCATCACAATTATATCTATATATTTATTTATTGTTGGTGTAAAACTTGATCTCCTTATGCACAGTTTTAACATGAATAAAACTAACAGTATCCAGTGTCTGAATTTTTTTGTTAAAGCCACACAAAATGAAAATTTAAATGAAATATACAGCAGATTTATTTTAAATGTTATTTCTGTGAACTACTGGTTATTAAGGTGACAATTGGTGGATCATGTTGCCATGAAATCCAACACAATTTATAAAAATATCACACTGTCTTTATAGAATGTTTTCTCAGTTAGATCCCTGAAATTTTCTGTAAAATATTAGCCATAGGTGAAGTTGCTAATTATCTAGCCCAGTACCCATAGTTAACATGGACTGGTAATAGATAAAAATTTAATTGAAAACCAATCTAAAAATAAATCTTGACAACTCAAACTTCAGATATGTATATTGTAATAAATTGTGAGATCAAGTTGACAAGTCATGTTATGTTGTCAAAACAAATAGGCAAGTTTGTCCATTAGCAGTTAGGTCTATGCAGTCCAGGATTGATACATACTTACTTATAAGTTATGTACTATCGCAATGTTGCACTGTGGTGCTTGAATGCTGGTGAGTTCTCACTAGGCTACTCCAAAGTGCCAATGTGTGTGTATGTCTGCTTTGCATTAGCACACTCTGGGTGATTTTAAGGTGCTAGGTCACTAAGACAGCATTTGCAGGGTTGTCTCTCCCCCCTCATCTCTCCCCCCCCCCCTTCGTTCCATAATCTGTAGGCCACAGTGTGTAAAAAAAGTGACTTGCTTAAGGTCACAACCCTGAAAAAAATAGAACCCCTAACCCTTAGTTCTTATGTCTAATGTATTATCAGTTGCACTACTCTCTATATAACTTTTTTTAGCAAAAAAAGGAAAAAGATAAAAAACCAAATCATTACCCTTTAACTAAAGTATCCAGAAAAATATGGATAAGAAAAATATATACATCATGTAAAATTATAAACAAAAATTGAAGTAAAAATTGAAATACAAAATTAGAAATCTAAAATTTTCCTACCAAAAAATTCCTCCCAGTGTAAGGACTCCCTAAAAGTGTGTCCATCACGAATCTCATCATTTCGTGGCACATGATCATCCATCAAATGGTCACTGTATGAATTTTCCAAATCTTCATCGCCACAATCAGCTATTTTATATAATTCCGATTTATATTCCTCTAGTCTGGTCTTATAACTCACAAACATTTTGTCGACTTTGTTTCGGTTTATATCACAATTTTCGTCCTCCCCTTCATAATTCTTTTTTCCTAACTTTTTCTTTCTTTTGACGATTGCAGACATGTTCAGAAGCTTAATGAAGAGTCATTAACAAAAGAGATTGATCGATAAACAAAACTTAACAAAGAACACACTACTCCAAACTTAAATCCGAAAAAATAATTTGTCTGCCGTCAAATGAAAAGACTCTTAGAGAAAATACTGTTTTTTAGCATTTATTTTGCCTTGATATTAAAAAAAAACGTAAACAGTATATAATAAATATATACACCATCTGTAAATTTGAATTTATAAGATGTACTTGAGACACACATTTTCCTCACGAATTACATCATTGAAAAGATAAAAATTAATCCATTTACAAAACAGGATCACTCTCTATAAGTATTTTATCTGTATACACTATGATTCTGTTTAAAATAATCCCAAAATCTTTAGAAAAACTGTTTATAGACTGGTGCCCTATCTACACAAAGCTCTGTATAATACTGAGCAATGTTGCCGTCTGCTCTGTATAGAGTCTAGTAGTGTTATGAATGAGTGGAGAGCAGACGGCATAACATAAAGTACTTTGTATTATACATTGAGGACAGGTCAACCCTTGATAACATTACCGCAAGTGACAGCTCAAACATTCCTCTAATATCATAATGTCAACACAAAATCTGTACAAAATTTATATGTTCTATATTAGTGTAGAGTACTGTAGTACTGCACCTTATTAAGGTGTAAATAAAAAATAATAAAAATCTATAAAATTTAAAATATATAACCTGATAAGTTATCACCTTGGTCCTGGTTATTACGATAGATAAATAAATTATATATGACAATTTTATACACCACCCCCTCGATAAAACTATCACATTTTTGTGATTATTTTTTCTATTTTTGTTATCATCATGGGCTTTGTACCCTTTGTCATTTTTTAAAAATAATTGTTGTGTAATTATTTTAATGTCACATCAGCAATTTTTCAGCTACTTGCGACTTTTTCCAAGAATTTAACTTGATTGGTTTTAATATTTTAAATCAATTGATATTGTCAAAAGTTAACTAAAAACAAAAACTTTAATTTTTGATGGAAAAAAAATCTTTGGTCTTTGAACCTCATGTAAACAAAATGAGCATTTATTTCACAAGGTCTAAGGGTTTTAAGAGAAGGTTGTCATGGACTTTTATCTGTACACTTTGACTTAAAAATTCTAACATAAATGACAAAACCAAAGCCATTTTCAAATATTTTACACAGAATTAAAGGGGGTTGGTTACAAAAGGATGCCATGTCAGAGGACAGAGTATCCAGAAAAACTTTTAATTCCATCATTTTTAGGTTGTTTTTTTTCCAGTCAATATTTAAATTTTAGGAGAAGGGGGGGGGGGGGGGGGGGGGGGTAAAAATGGATTTTTTTTTCCAATATTTAAAATTGGTCTACACTTAATTTTATTTTAGGAGAATTTGAAAATTACAATTCTAGAAAAGAATAGAATAAATCTTTAACCTTGGTCACTACACGTGCTAATATATCATTTTAAATATGGATGTCAACTTATCTAAATTTTCGGCCAAACTTCCACAAAAGAATGTTAAAATTTTGAAATTTTTCTATATAAATTAAAAGTATTCCATACACAAGTGACCTTGAAGTGTGTATGAACCCCAAATCTAATTAAAAGTGGGATATTTGATTTTACACAAATACTGACCCTTGTTAGTTGAAACTTGCAATGACAACGAAAACACCCCAAACTTTTCACATAAAACGATTTGACAACTATGTGAAGAAACAGACTAAGTAAAAGGAAAATAAATACCAAGAAAAACCCAAATAAATACCCAGGCAATGATACATAATGATAAACAGACAAATTAAATGTTATAAAACTAATCACTGCCTTAAGGTATTATGTGTATACCCATGTCTGATCACATGACTAATGAACCATGGGTAATACAGCCTTGTCATGGCGAGAAAATAGCCATCCCCAGGCTAAAATGTCTGACCACTTTATAAATCGGCCATTATTCAATTATAAATCTTAAACAGATCACACTTGGTCATTTGTTCTGGTCAATTTGTCTTTTTATTTAGAACTTAAGTGATTGTCCATCTGGTGTGAGTGTAAATAGCCAGTGGTATATTAAACACTTTAACTGTTAAATGGTCAATTACAACCAGCTATTGCACACCCTACTGCGAAAATATTTCACAAAAACATTCCCTATAAAATTTCACTATTGGTCAATTAAATCTCACTTTTTGTTACAAGTACACATTTTTCAACTGATAAAAAGGTGTAAAAATTAAATTTGATGAATGGCATTGCCAATACAATACTAACAGTTTTATGGTTGGTCAGTTAATATCTAAATACTTCCATATTGTATTGTATCTGGTCACCTGAAAAGGTTCCAGGCAGATTATAAACACAATAACATTTCTGTGTCTAACTGACATCAGAAAATATATCAATAAGCTGTAAAAAAAAATAATAATTCTAAAGCCACATTTAAACACCACTGTTGGTTGTCCTTATGTACCTCTTCTCACTAATCCTAAGAAAAATTCAGAGAGAAAAACAATTCACAAAAAATGTTCAAAATGAATTGATTTTATCCTATTTAAACATTGAAATTTTTAGTGGAGTGTAAATGAAAGTCCTTTGGTGAATATAGTTCAAATGTGGTTAGGTTTTCTCTGGAAACTTGGCGTTTCCTCTACAATCTCAAAACTGACTGTCTACATATAAATGATTGAATCTTGACTGGGGTTTAAAACACCATACATGTATTAGTTCATTCTGCTTTTTTCAAGTCTAGACACAAAAATCTAAGATGTTCAGCAAAGTCTCTTCGTGTGTTTTAACTTGCGACTAAAGAGAACCTTAGCAGTAAGGTCAAAAGAACTGCTGTTTTGGGGCAACTCAATCATGAATGGACTTTTTTTACTGTTATCCTTCTCTAGTGTATCAGACTGCAAGTTTTAGGTAAGGCAAAGGAGAGACAAATGTGTCAGACTATTATAATGTTATCAGTGTTAACATTGTAAAACCTAATCAAAATGAAGAGTTTATTTCATGGGAAAATACTCTAGACTGTAACTCTAGGATGGTATAACAGAGCAAGTCAGAAAATCTATACAGTTTATGTTAGAAATCAAGCTGTACATCCTCAGCAGATAGCCAGAGTTTAACATCTACAAGTGGTCTGTTGGTCAATGTGAAGACTGTCTTGTACCTCATCTAATGAAAATTGTTTATAGATTGTTCAAAAGGAATTTATCAGGATTATTGGTAAGATAATCATGTATATATCTGTTATAGTCCATCACCTGTCCATGGTCCTGCTGAACTCTAAATGCATCCTGGGATACTAAACATCTGTGAAAATCAGGATCCAATAAATGTTTTAACAGAATGTTATCTGATGAAGCAAATGATAGCTTCTCTAGTACACTTTCATAAATATACTTCATATCAATATATACAACTCCCGATCAACAGATGTATCGTTTCTGTGAAAGTAGGTATCACAGGTATTTATATATTACTTCCTGTTCCGAAAGTTTTATAAGGATCCCAAAAATACCAAAATAGCCATCAAAAGCCCTATAATTACTTGGTTAACAAAAACTTTCAGAAATATTGATGACAGATATAGGTTAAGTCTGGAAGAACAAATCTGTTGCATTGTTTTTACATTCACAAAACAAAAAGGTATGCTAGGAACAGTTGGATTCAAAATTTAAAAAAATATTTGAATATTGAGCCAATGACTTTTGAAGATAAAATGATTCTAATATAAGACTGACTTAAATCCCTACAATACTCTACTGTAGTTGGCAACAGCCAATGCAACCAAAGACCAAAGAAACAACAAACACTTGGAATGAAGCAAGACAACAAATAAAGGAAGCAAGACAAGAACCCATATTGAAACCACTGAATTTTATGGGCTTTGGTTGCCAAGTGGTCTAAACCACTGGCTTACAGATAACAGCATCTCTTACTGCGTAGATTTCAACAGGGGCATATACATCCTTGGGATTGAATAAAACTCTTGACAGGTCCTCGTGTGAGAAAGTTTTGTACAAATGTAGTTGGCTTGACAAATATGGGTGGTTTTCCTCCACCATCCTTAACTGACTGCCTCAAAATATAAGTGAAAGAATCTTGACCCAGGCATAAAATACCACTCTAATGAACTACAAACTTTGGAAAAGCATTGGATCTCATAACAAAATGGCATGAACTCACAGGTTGTTAAAAAGATGAAAACAAAGGCAATTCATCACATGTACTGTTATACACAAAATATTGTATGAGAAATACTTCCATTGTACCCTGCATTAAAATTTTAATTTTGACTGAAACTGAACGGAATCATGTCATTTGGAACATTTTTGTGAAAAATAATTTTGTTCAAAAGAATTTATTGGGTGGAAGATATAAAAGGAAATTTCACCATTGCATGTAATTTGAACACCTGACTTGTTTAGATTTGAATATAAATTTAACCTATTACAACAATAAATCACTTGACATTATAGACTCAACATTACTTTTTAATTCTGTAATTGAGAGTCAAAGAACAAGGATTTATTAAGTTGTAGGAAATGATTTTAAATGTTTTTGACATTGGGACTATAAAGTATTTTCTTTAAATATCTTGTTGAGACCCAGGTGTCAGTGACCTTGTAGATTAATTTGAAAGAGTTACAGTACAGACCTATCAAAAATTTAACACTGTTCTAACAAAATGGGATTAAAGTTTGACTGCCAATATATAAAGACCCAGTGGTCAAAAAGCAGCAGAGATGAATAGCAGCTACTAACAATTAGGATCCCCCACCAGAAAGTTCTTTTTTTGTTGTTTGCACTTGTGTTCAAAGGGCCATAACTCCCAGGAAAGTGGGGTGAACGATTTGCACATTTCCTATCTATGTTGATATTTTGCACAAGTTTCATGAAATACTACTTCATAGTTTTGGAGAATCAGCTCAGACGAGAATTTCGACGGATGGAAGGACGGACGAATGAAAGGACAGAAACAAAATTTGATATCCCCCTCTTTCTTTGAAAGGGGGATACAAAGCTGTCAAGATACAACTAAGGAAGGGTAGATATAATTTCCAATTCATCACTAATTCGTTAGCTTAGTGTTACACTTTCGACACCTGTATTGTATACACTCTAAATAACTCTAAATGATTGCTGGGTGGGGAGATATCAAAGAGCCGTGATTTAACACATGATTATACAACAAAATTAGAACAAACAAAGAGGTTCAATGACCATGACATCATGTTGTTCTTCTCTTGTAAAAAATTGCGCTTGTTCTGCAAAATATGTCTGAATCAGTCTTTTGATGTAAAAATTAATGTTATTGTGGCGTTAGGGAAAATCTGTCATAATCAATGATGTTTAGTCTTACATTTCATAGGTTACCCATTAGTATTTGATGGCCATTGGTTCAATCATAGAGCATATTTGTAAGGCCCACGTAACTTGAATTTATATGAAGTTACTGATAGGAGTGAATTGGAATAATGGAGTACACCCTAGTCAAGGTTCTTTCACTCATATCGAGGCAGTCATTTTGGGACAGTGGAGGAAACCAGAGTGCCTGGAGAAAACCACTGACTTTTGGCAATCAAACTAGAAAAAACGAGTCGGATATAGTAACAAACATGACTGATTGATGAATCCCATCAAGATACTAGGGGAGTGGTCTGGACAGTCACAAGTTACCAAAAGACTACCAAAAGATAACACTTTACACTATACTACAGAAGATATATATAAATACAGAATACACTACACAAAGGTGATTGAGGATTATTTATCTGGCTAAATATAACATCTTTTATAATCTACATTACAAAGTATATACTGTACACCTGTCTTAACATCACAAAACAAATACTTTATTTACTATTATACATATATATAGGCAAACAAGATTGACCTGTCCACATGACCTTTTATTAAAATTTTTGTTATGAAACAGGATTTTTATTTCGCCTATACAATGAGAACCACTTATTATGAGCATTGTTTATGTATTAACTGAGAATCCTTATACTACCCACCATGCGTAATTGGATTCTAGCTCTTATATGAATATTCCTAACATAAGGTCAAGCCGACAGGTCAATATTATTTGCCTATATTTCCTGATTAAACAAACTCAAACACTTCATTTAGTATAATAGGTATCCAGTGATTAACTCACCTCTATCTTTTTTTGATCTTCCGGATTGATTAATGAAGTGGTAACTAGATATCAGAGGTTTATTATCAATTTTTGTAAATAAATAATTTGTCTTTGTGAGTTGGGGCCTTTTATCTGATTACGAATGTTTACAAGCTGTCCAAAATTACGTTTTAAAGAGAACCTGTTGATACAGTTATCAACATTTCAAGTGTTATACTTATCAAAAATCAATAAAATATACTCTTATCCTATTACAGCAAACTGTTTTATCTCAGAAATATTTTTTAAAAATTGACAAGGGAGATAACTCTTTTAATTGTTATCATATTCATAAACAACTCTTTAAATTGTTATCATATTCATAAACAAACTCCTTTTTGTAAATTTATCTTTTGAAATAAGACAAAAATAAACATTATTAAAGCAAAATACATTGAACTTTGTAAAAGTACTTCCGTAAACAGTTGACTCTGCTATCACCATTACAATTCACCCCCAGTCAAGATTCTTTTAATTAAATCAAGGCATTCAATATAAAGATGGTGGAGGACATTTGTGTGCCAGAAAAAACACCAACCTTCAACAATTTTTTTCAAACTAGGAACCGGTGGTGGAGGTTTAATCCTAGGCAATAAGAGGTGCTGTGATCTGTAAACACAGGCTTTAGACTACTAAGCCACCAAAACACTAGAAAAGACAAAGGGAGATAATAAATAGTTGCGTGTACCGTTGAACCTTGATTAATTTTAATTTGTTCAGTCAAAATCTAGCATCATAGAGTGGTTTGGCAAAAAATGAGGAAAGGTTTTGAAGAAAAACACGGAAAAAATTGAATTTTGGATTCTAAAAATGTAGCAATAAGCGAGGTGGCAAAGTTATTGCGGAGGAGGGAGAATGGCCATTATAATGAGGTTTACTGTATGCTGTAGCATGCCTTTTCGAACCTTCTTCACATAATACACAACTTTCATTGTCATAATAAACAAATAACTATAATCTCACACAGGCTTCACACAAAATTAATTGGCAATTATGTATAACAAAGTGTTTAAGTAATAATTACTGGTGTGTTTGATTTTTCAAACAATTCACTGTTTTAACACTAATAAAAGTCTGTAGTTTTCGCTGAGTATTAAACATGAAAGCGGAACTGTTTCAACATGATAAGAAACACGAAAAGATGGTATAATTACAAAGGACAAACTTTATTACTCACTTGATGTACGTGTGTGTGAAACACGAAGAGCTCTTGTTTCTAAAAATGCAGTGAAAAAAAGATTGTAAAATGGAAGTGTTTGATAAGAGGAAAGACGTGGAAATCATCAAAATGTCAATATAACAAGGAGGGTGTGGGAGTATGAGTATATAGTCTATATATTATCTATATATACTGTGACCATACATTAAACATATCGAGGTGTTGTAAACCTGTATACTCTAGATGAGCTAGTTATATCAATTTTACAACATCACACAACTCATTAAAAATCGAAGTCATACTAATAGATATTTCATAAAAGAAACATTAACTTCTAAATGAACTCTAGTCCAAATCAACCTGCATTTCATATTTTAACTTTTGGCCATCCTTGTTTCTAAAATGACCCTATCAATTTCTAGCAGTCTTTGTCCCTTAAGTAGTTTGCTTGACAATAAAGCACCAGACAACAAGCACAACACAAGACTTTACAGAATTTGCAGAAACACATGCACCTTCAGTCCATCAAACTGCTATGGTAGCTCAGTTGGTGGAGTGTTCACTCCTAGGTGGGATGCCAAAGATTGAATCCTGTTCAAATCTGACCAAAACTTGAAAATAAAAGTGATTGTCCTTTCCCTAAGTATCAAGTGTGGCATACTAAAGAACCCTCCCTGCACATTGCCTAAAATGCACAGCAAAGTTGAAATTAATCATTTCACCTATAGTATAGCTGTCAATGTCTTGATATCAGTAAAATATTCATGACTGAGACTTAATACCCATTAAATCAATCAATCTCAATCAATATAGTCCATCAACATTTTTGGACCAAGAATTAAAATACTATACACCCCAGTCACAGTGACTCAATCTGACTCCATCTTTAACATCTGTGCACTGGTGAGCATATCATATTTGTAATATCTTTACCATTCTTCATGTCTTCAATAGAAATGGATGGCCACAACAAAAATATGTTTAGTTTTCCAGTTACTATGGTAACCAAAGTAAATAATTAATAATGAATGCAAAAATATTACTACAGATGTGCCACAACTGCATCCTGTAATATATGTAATTTAGATAAATGATAATTTTTACATGGCATTTGAAATTTTTAAGCATGAAGTGATATTCAGTAGCATCTGATGAGTTGATCATGTGCACATTTATTTTACCAATTTTCTGGATTTGAGCAACAAAAAGTGCAGGTATGGGATAAAACAGCATTGTTTTGTTATCATTTCTGATTTCTTTGATGGAAAAAAGTGCAAAATTACATCATATTCTCCAACACCAATTTTGCCAAACTCAAAAACTTTACACATGACATGATTAAGTAGCCATCTTTGATCACCAGATGTGATTGTCATTGCAACCCATATGTATGATATAATGGTATGTACATGTATGTATAAGTTTTAGCATAAAATATCCATGAATGACAAGTAATACAAAACAGCAAAACTCATCAATAAAACTACATAAATAAAGGAGCACAAGATAACCATGCATTGATGTTGGAAGACCTTAACAATCATGTTGCATCATGGGAACACAACTGTCATGGTGAATTATGGGAGATGCATGAGATACAGTCGTGTGTACATACATATGTAACACTACAAAAAATAACACAATAAAAACTTCCACAAAAGATCTGTTACAGAATTCTTTCACAATCAGTACACCTGGCTAAAACAGATAACAATGTCAAGTATGAATGATGGGAAATACATAATCTGCAGGATTCTGTCAAAACGTACATCTTCAATACATCTTCAATGCCTGTGTGTGGCTAAGATAAAGATTATCTTTATAACTTACAATTTAATATCAAAAATCTATTAATTAGATATTTTTAAATGCATTTTAAAAGAAAGGGTTTTTTTATCGTTTCAACCCTTAATCTCTATTGTTAAGGGTCATTAAACAGTTCAAATTTCATTCATGTAAAATCTTTCCAGACATATTTGAAACAATTTTACCAAAAAAACCTTTGGTTATACGGTCATAAGCTACCAAGATTGAACTGGTCCAGCCCCATGTTATCTCAAAGTCTTAATATAAGTGATGAGTGGGTGGCCTGAATGGTGTTTTACACCACAGTCAAGATTATTTCAGTTAAATCTTAAAAAATCATGGAGAAATTGGAGTAATCCAACCTTCGAGTAAGAATGCTCATAAACTTTCTCAAATGAACACAGACACTGGTCTATAGTTAAACTAGTTTCATCACACCAGTCATTTCTAAAATGGTGGAGAAAACTAGAGTAGGTCCATTTGGAGAAAAACTGCTAATCTTCCAATAAGCATGCAAAAAAACTTTCTCAAAGTATCTGCTCCCAAGTGAGAATAAATCCTAGTAACTAATCTGTAGTTGATCCAGTCTCATACCCAACCAGTCAGTTCTGAAATGGTGGAGGAAACTGGAGTGGACCCATGTGGAGAAAGACCACCATCCTTCTGACAAGCATGCTGACAAACTAAAACTAAGATTTGTTCCCTGATTTGAATTTAAACTATAGGCACTTGATTTTTTATTTCCATAATTTTAACTTAATTTTTCACCCAAAAAAGAAGACTATTTTTGCAAAAAAATTCTGAAAATTCTTCTCGGTTCTGTTTTACTATTTTGGACAATGTGGCTACTAACAACTTGTTTAATTGTGGGAACCTTGATAAGTAAAGCTATTTAGATTCTATAAGGGTCTGGGATCATGATTATTTGGACTGTTAATAATGGTATCAGTATTTTTAGCCCACAATCCCGATTCTTTTAATTTTCCACGTAATTTATTTTTAACTATAAATAACAACATGATAATGTGTGGGGAGCATCTGCGTTTCTATTTTAAGAGTTTTTTATTTTTATGGTAGGAGTTAGAATTAAAAATTCGTGCAGATTTTCTGGTGATAATACTGATGCCTTAAAACAAGACGTTTTGTGTTCGCTGGGGATCTGGAGTGGGGAGATAAATTATGCATTCTGTCATGATATCACATTAAGCTGTGGGAGGGACTGATGACATGAAACACAGTTTGGTGTATATATATAATGTATGTAAACATATCACTATCATAACACAACAAAAAACTTATCAATAAACATTGTAACACAATCATATATCACAAGAAAAACATATGTTACTCTCTCTCTCTCTCTCTCTCTCTCTCTCTCTCTCTCTCCGTGTGTGTGTGTGTGTGTGTGTGTGCACATCAGGAATATGTTTGAACAAATGAGGAGGTGTGTGACACTGTGTGGTGCTGTTTTTCTAAATACTTTTGTGCAAGTCATCTTTATTTTTTAAACCCTGTAATATATCAATGAAAGGGAAATAACTCAAATGATCTTAAGTTGAAATCCTGAGGAAAAGAATGTATTACCAACTGTGAGTACATATTAAAATTTTAAGAACAAACTCATTAAGGTTTCTAAAATTGTCCTAAAATAAAAGTTACAGAAAGGATGAAGCACCTCGCCGACAACATAAATCTGATGAGAACTGACACCTTATAACTTTTCATAAATGTCTTGTTCTACTGACCCACATCATAAACAATAAACTTGTACTTATACAAGTAAAATATTTCACCATGTATTAATATTTAATCTCCAAAAGTCAAAATGTAACAAAAACTTAAAAACTTGAGTGTTATTTAAATTCGAAAACGTGCACAAATGGAACAAAAACTAACACTCTTAACAATTAACAATGCACTAGAGAATGATGATGCATGCACAGGCTTTACCTGGCAATTAATTTAAAAGTATGGCAAAATAAAAAAAAATAACAATGTAAAACCATCTTGAATACACACACAATACCTATATGTACTAGACCTAGCTATGTGTTTGATACTTTTAAATTATACTGGGTGGAGTGGACAATTGCTGTCTTACGTCCTAGTCAAGATTCTTTTACTAATATAAAGGTGGTCAGTTCTGGAATGGTGGAGGAAACCAGGGTTCCTAGAGAAAACTTCTGACCTCTCTACACTCTGTCCTGAGCATACTGCAAAGGTTAAAATTTTTGTCACTTCACCTATTGCTGATGATGTCTCATTATAAGTGTAATGTTCTTGACTGATACCTAAAACCCCATTCAATCAATCAAACTTATTTATGTTAACATCTTTGCTATGAAGGTCAAGGATGCATTTTGTTGTAAAGTAAATGTGAATAGTGATATCAAATCATAAACAGGTTTTGTAAAAACAAAAAAGGATGATTTTTAAATTATCTTTTTTGTTATGCATCCATCTATGGACATTGCTCTAAATGTTCTACAACAAACATTTTTGCTATGTCATAAAATATGAAAATACAAGCTTAAGTTTGCTGCAGCATAAAAACCAACTGAAGGTTGTTGATTTCAATATCAAAATTTAAACTTGAAGAGTCAAGTTAAGTTTGTTTTTAAATAAATATACAAAAAATTAGAGTTCTTTTTATACAAAATTAATGTTCCAGCACCTTTTCGTTGGATACCTACCCAATAGATGTTATACTGAGAGAATACATGATGTTAACATAGCGTTACAACGAAAAGACAAGAGAGATATGGACATGATATCATAACAAAAGATCGTATTTACAAGATCTCTTACCCAATACACAATATACCGGAAATTCAATCTGTTACAAAGTACAGTGTACCTGTAGCCATACAAGATGTCGTCCATAAAAAAACAAAACAAATACAAAAAAAATACATAAAAAGCCAGAAAGAAACAAATAACCTAGAAAAGTTTTACAATGTTATTTAGTTATGTTTTTGAAATAATTTATTCATAAAATGTTCATTTTTAACACCTTAATATGTATGATGGATACATCATGCCGCAGTGAGTTGTAATATGCAAATTTTGGCAGACAACCTGGTACACAAGACATGTGTATATAAATATGTTATTATATGTAAAACATCTACATGACACATGTAAAAATATATTGCAGAAGTGTAGGCAAACAATATTGACCTGTTCGTTTGACCTTTTATTAAGAATATTGATATAGGAGGATCCACCACCCAATACATGGGTAGTGTTAGGATTCACAGTTAATACATGAACAGCATTGGTTTTAGTTTTTCTCATTCTGCAGACGGAAAAACACATGTGTTTTCCCAATATATATTTCCACTGTCCACAATAAATATTTAAATATTTAAAGTAAAGTTCATTTGGACAGGTCAATGTTGTTTGCCTATACATGTACATAATGCTTACTACATACCATCACATATGCCTGACCAACAATAAATTGTCTTATATCTTACATGTTACAGTGTTAAAATAAACTGTTTATACACACCTGACATGGCTTAAGTGACAATTTCCAACTTGTAAACATAATACAAACAGTCTACAGGTCATTTTTAAATTATTTAAATTGGTTAAATGTCAAATGAAACATTGAATTCTACTTGACCACAACTGGACCACACTGACCAACATAGAAATTAAAAATTTTAACAAGCAGATTTGACCAGACTGGACAATGTTGACCAACACAGAAATTGAAATTTTAACAAGTAGATTTGACCACAGCTGGACCATGCTGACCATCTATTTACAATCCTAACATGTTAATGTAAACATGAAAAGCATGACCAGGAATAAATTAAACATAATACATGTAATTTGGACCAGTATTTATTTGGTGTCAACATTTATTCTGAATTAAAATTGAACACGGAAGGAGTTGAGTAAGGGTATTTTACACCCCAGTAAAATCTAGGATCTGCCCAAAGTAGGATTCAAACCTAGGCCATGAAAGGTGTGATCTGTAATTGACACTTTAGATCACTCAGCAGCTCAGGGAGATATGTGGCATAGTGGTTAAAGTCAGTCAAAAACTCATGGTTCAAAGGCTGTGGATCTGAGCCACAATCAAGCAATGCGGTATGGTTGATGTTACTGAACAAGACATATAATTCCATACTGCTTCCTCACAATTCTCCAATATACCCATATGATAATGAATGGTTACCAGAAGAAACGATTGGGGTTATGCATAGCGAGTCCTGTCGCCTGGCACCATAGTAACAACATACAAACGTAGTAAAGGTATGAATGAGTCTATACTCTTCTACTAAGTCATCATCAGAAGAAAACTCTCTATACCGATACCGATATCGCTATACCGAAGTCAAATCTCTTTTGACCTTCTGTCAGGTGTCTTGTTTTAGTTATACTGATTCTAAAAATTTAACCTACAATGATTGACAAGAAGTCCAGTCAAGGACTACTGCTGTCTTATGTCTACAAAAATAACATCAGCATCACATTATCTACGCTTTTTGTAAATTCCACATCTGGCAGTACCAGATATCAAATGCATGATCTGTCACCTCACACTCACAGAATAACTTATAATGCCTTTACCAATTTGACTAAGACATGAACTGTCCTTGAGAAGTAACTGAATGCAATGATAGATTCATACTTAGTTACAGTAGGAAATAGAGATTTATCACCTATGGACAAATTTATCTGTGCCATTCCTGTTGATGATTTTTTGATGCGGGATTATCTATTGCACCATAGGGTAGGAACACTCGGTTTTCCCAACACCACAATCGCTTACACAGTTACCAAACTGATGATGTCATAATTGTTTTATGTGAGATCATCAACAAAAATTGATTATGTCATTTTTAAGAAAACACTAATGATAGCATGAACACAGACCATTTGATGAAAATCATTGTTTGCAAATCATGTTTTATGTTACAACTCAGCGAGAAAAAGAATTCTACACCAGTAACACTGTAAAACAGAGATATCTATTTAGAACTCACTAAAGCTCATTCTGGACATGAATTCATCCTTGTCTGAGATAATGTTATCCTATTTCAAACTAGGATAAATATTCATCCAAGTTTGAGATATAAAATTCAAATTTGATCCCAATCACAAAATATTGAGAGACAGCCTTGGTCCAACCAAGCTTTCTGGAATGACAAAAAATTGATCGAAATTTCTATGTAAAGTACTTAGTGGCACCTGATATTTCTATAAGTAAAACACCTGCTGTAATCATTTATTCCGATTATGAGTCTTTAATAATGTCAAAAATTACTAGTATGTGGACACTATATCCATGTATATATATTATGATTTATAAACATCTTAAAAATATACTAAAAATGTGATATACAGGTATTGGAACATTACCACTAAAAAAGACACCTGTGAGTGGGATGTATGGTGGCCCAGTAGTAAAAACTGACATTAAATGAACCCTAAACAGTAGTTAGAGGTATATCAGGTAACGGCACAGGTGTGAGCCAGGTAAATATAAAACCTTGGCTGTTATATAACTCTAGTTATAGCATGTCACTCTAAGGTTCAGGTAGATGATTACCTTAATCAGGTGTTAAACATAAGAACGCATAATATGTCTACATTGATATATTAGGGTAGTAAAAAAAATGTTAATGGCAGATTTACACATAAATCTTAGTCTTAATAAAAAATAAACATAAACAATGAAAAATAAACAAAAGTGCACGAAGAACAGCACTGCAAATTGTCAACTACCATCCTCTTTAAAGTCAACTTAGTACTGTAGTGGTACAGCACTTGCCAAAAATAAAGTTTAAAAAAGTCACATTTCTTTCACTCTGTGGTCTTTCACTTATATTAAGGCAGTCAGTTCTGTAATTGTGGAGGAAACCAGAGTGCCTAAAAAACCAACAACCTACAGCAAGCAAACTGATAATTTAAACTTTTTCAGAATAGGATCTGCATAAGTCTAATTTCCAAACGTAAGCAGCAATAGGTAAGTGTATGCTCCTAGACGGGGTCGGGGTCATCCACCAAGGCCCCCCTAGATGAAAGGCAATTAAAGATAAAGATCTAAGTAATATATACCCACTAATCTCTCGCTACTATTACCCTTTCAGTAATCTAGGTCTTAATTTGTCCAAACAACTACCCATCGTCCTAACTCAAGGATCATTTAAAATTTCAACAACATTCAACTATTTATAAGTTCTAAAGCTAAATTTATATCAATTAAATATTAACAGCATGATGACAGGACAAACAATGGATTGAAAATTATCAAAATATTATGATATTAAATAAATCTCGGAGATTAAATCTAATATTAATTTAAATCCCCAATAGACCAGGTCTATCTAGACACTGGATAACATACCTTTTGACTGGGACTGAATAGGTCTAGACTTTATTTGGGGATAAGGACCCATGTAAAAATGTCACTTTTTTAAATGTCCAGTGACCTTAAATAATAACACCATTATACATCAATCTTTTTACACCTTTTAAAAATACCTGAGATTTAATATAGAATACCTGTAGAATACCTGGAATATCTGACTCTATACCTGTGTATGATATTATGATGGATGGTCAAATGACTTGATTCAAAATCCACATTATCCTCAACTGTCTTAAATGAAGAAGTTCTCAGAAAAACTTGAAGCTGATTAATTGATGGATGAATGGATGGATGGATGGATGGATGGATGAATGGATGGATGGATGGATGGATTGATTGATTGATTTGATTGATTGATTAATGGAATGATTCACTGTTTGATTGATAACATCTCAGTAGCATTACAGTTATATCAAGATGTCACCAACTAAAAGTAAAGTTGGAGAAATGTTATGTCTGTATGGCAACAAACAGTTTGGCCACATGACACATGGCACATCAGTTTCAATTGGTTGATTTATTGATTGAATATAGTTTACATCCCAATCAAGAATATTTCACTTATATCAAGATGTCCCCAGCTGTATGTGAAGAGGCAGGAATTTACTTTTGCACTGCACTCAGAGCAATGTGCAGGAAGAGTTTTTTAACGTGCTATGTCTGCCTTGACACTGGGCATCAGATTTTTAAGGTCTCCTCCGAAAGACCCTGTGAGTCGATTCTAAATCCCCTGTGCTTAGTGAAAGAACATTTTCAAGTCTTGCTTAGACCCTGACCAGAGTTTGAACCCATGACAAGCTATAGCAGTAATGTTTGAGACAAAAATAATTTAGTTTCCATATACTGCTGATTTATTTTCACTGACAAACCACAAACACCTTGCAAAATAAGTTATTTATAAACATGTCATTTCACCAAATCATCTTTAGACATCATTCTAATCATACAAATGGGAAGATTAACATTAAGCAGCTTAAATACTGGCAGGTAAGGACATAGAAAACGACAACATCAAGTAAAGAATGACCATGCTAAATCTGAATCAAACTAGGTATAGGCAAACAACACTGACCTGTTCGCTTGACCTTTCATTGGAGTTGAGTGATGGTGTTTAACGTCCCAGTCAAGAATATTTCATTTATATCCAGATGTCGCCAGCTATTGGCGAAAGTGCAGAAATTTTGCCTGTGCTTTGCGCTGATGGCATTATACAGCAGGATTCTTTAGCGTGCCAAGCCCACTGTGACACAGGACCTCGTTTATTTTAAGTTCCCATCTGAAAGAACCGTGACTTTCATTTCATAATGCCGAGTGCTTGGAGAAAGAACAGTCACTACCCACTTTCAAGTCTTCAGTCTTTTGTCAAAACTAACGCAAATGTTTTAATATGGAAGTGATCTTGAAAATAACATCTTTAATTCCCGAATATCTTGAAAATTAACAAAATTATGAAGATTTGAAATTTTGCAAGATTTAAGTTAAGGAAAATCTTAGTTAAGGAATGATGGTGAAACCGGGGCCAGGTCCAAAATATATATTTAAATCAAAGGTCAAGCGGACAGGTCAGTATTATTTGCCTATAGACATTATGTTGGGTAGAACTAATTAACCTCCGTCATCTGCTCATGTGCTGGTTATATACAACACCTCATGATTTGTCTGATGATATGCATGATTTAGCCAAAATTAAACATTGTAACTGGTCACCTGTTAATCCTTTTGTTTGGAATATGACCTTAGGAAGTTTTATAGTGAAAGCTCATGAAATAATATTTATTCTATTTAAAACTACAGGTGAACAGACATTTCACACAAGAATTACACTCTTTAAATATAAATGACTGAATTCAAAAATGTTTCTTTTATATTCTGATAAGCTATAGTTCAACTAAAGAAATTTTGAGGCATGTCATGCATTAATGTGTTAGTTTTTTAAATTAAACTTACTTGGACTAAGTATATTAAAAAGATAAAATTGTATCCCAGCTCAACTGAAGACAGTGTATTCAAGTTTCTTGAGCCCATCACCATTGCAGTTAAGTCTGCAGTTTCTTGAACCCATTACCCTTGCAGTTGAATCTGCAGTTTTTTGAACCCATTACCATTGCAGTTGAGTCTGCAGTTTCTTGAACCGCTTACCCTTGCAGTTGCATTGAGTCTGCAGTTTCTTGAACCGCTTACCTTGCAGTTGCATTGAGTCTGCAGTTTTTTTAACTGCTTACCCTTGCAGCTGAGTCTGCAGTTTCTTGAACCGCTTACCCTTGCAGTTGCGTTGAGTCTGCAGTTTCTTGAACCCATTACCCTTGCAATTGAGTCTGCACTATTAACCACCCATCTCAAACTAAAATATCATGCAGAGCATGAATAAAAGCATAATCAGGCATTATGATTTGTTTGCTTTACATGACCATGGAAGTTATAGCGCTTTAAGCAACATTTATATCCTAGTCTAGACAGCTGAATGGTTATGTTACATTTCACATTTTTTTAAAAATCTTATTTCGGTTTTTTTAATCTGTAAAGAAACATCAGTGTTTATGAAATGCATTGTGCAGTTACTGGAACAGCCAATAAATAACGTTATGTGTATATGCATAAAATAACATGATCAATGGTTATCATAGCTTATACATTTTGTCTCACATTTTGTAGGGAGCATTGTTGATCTTGTGGTCTAAAGTGAGTGCTTATAGACCACAGCAGCTCTCACATGTTCGAATCACACTATGGACAAATTTTAGTGTCAGTTGCTTGCTGAAGGTTGGTGGTTTTATCTAGGTACTCCAGATTCCTCAATCATCTCAGAACTGACCACCTTGATATAAGTAAAAGAACTTTGACTGGGGCATCAAACTCAAATACTGCACTCTGGAGATAAATAGAACAAAAAACATCATAAATGTAAATATAGCTCAATATCTTCAAATTATAGTCAGCTGAAGCTAAAAATAAACCAGTGTTTGTGGTATATAAAAATATATCATATAACTTTACCAATAAGTAGTCATTCATCAAAATCCGATATATATATACGTAACTGGAAGCGGATATATGGCTAAATGTCATCAGTTTTATAATTGATCTAATATAGAGACTGTATCAATGTAATTTGTTCTGGTCTCTCATCTATCTATCTATGTGACATTACCACAGAAAAAGTTCACTCCCCATCAAACAAATATCATACGTACATAATGGCAATAATTAAACTCAACCCTAACGGAAATGATTCATGTTTCAGTTTTTGAAAAGCATTATTTTTTTGGGGTTCTTATATGTGTGAAGTATTGGTGTCTGTCAAGAACAAGAATAACAAGTTGCTTTTAGGCTAAAACGGTCCTTGAACACAATAGATAGATATATTTTTAAGAAAAAAGACAGTACTTAGTACCGATTTTAGCTTGTCAGGCTGACAAACAAAGCATTTGTTACTTAGGCAACATGAGTGTCCTTACACATATACTATTTTGCTTATGATTAAATTGTATTTTTTAAATGATTTGTAAAAACATTTGACAAAACACAAAACAAAATCAAAACTGAAACAATACGATTCATTAGCCATAAAACTTATAAATCAATCTACATTTTTGTTCAATAGATTGACTACATAAAACATGGAGCAATATATTCGAAACATCAAAACATGATGTTTTATAGAATTTCCACCATAAAAATTCTCATTTAAAAAACATTTAGCCGAACCTTTATAAGTCACTTATATTTATGAGTAACAACCATCAGCTGACAAAATTATGGTGAAATCTATGATGTGCACTTAGTAACATCAATGCCATTATACAGAATCCCTCCAGGCAGGTTTTACTGTATACAGGCAGGTTTTATAACATATAGCTTTTACAGTTAATGCAGGACATCTTACTAACTCGATATCAATTTTTAACAGAACCCCTTCAGACAGGTTTGACTGTATACTGACAGTTTTACATATTAGAGATTTTCAGTTAATACAGAACATCTTGCACTTGCTAACACAATTTCATTTTTACAGAATCCCTCTAGGCGGGTTTGACTGTATACTGAGAGTTTTACATATAGCTTTTTTCAGTTAATGCAGGACATCTTGCACTTACTACTAACAAGATATCGTTTTTACAAAATCCCTTCAGACAGGTTTGACTGTATACCAAGTTTTACATATTAGAGATTTTCAGTTAATGTAGAACATTTTGCAGATACCATTTTTACAAAATCCCTTAAGTTAGGTTTGACTGTATATATAGATTTTCAGTTAATGCAGGACTTTTTCCTTAATAACAAAAGCCTCCTACATCTTTGATGAAGTCTCAGTTACTAATTAACAGTATCTATTTAATTTCTTGTACATAAACAACAGCACTATAAGTTAATTAGAACACAGCATGGTGTATTATGTATAGGGTAAGGTGTATTAGATCTGACCCTGTCAAGGACGGAGGTGCCGCCATATCTAATGCAGACCAGAATAGCGTCTCATTAACGTCTAAATTACATAAATATGCAACAGAATACACTTGTATTTACAAGGCTATGTCTGTATATTGTACATAGACTTTCCATGTAGATTCGAAAGATATTTTTTCTCACTTGCTCGCTGCTTTTCTCGTGAAATGTATCGGCGATATTTTGTAATAAAAAACTGCAATGATTTAAATTAATGAAACAAAGTTTTGAAACAAGGCCAACCATCGAAATGTAAAGTAGGTACATACATGATCAACAAAATTTATTTGTAGAATCAATTATACCAGTTTTAATTTTACAGCACTAGACGGCCGTTTCGGAATACAATTCCTCATCAGTAGTACTTGGACCAAAATTATGAAACCAAAATTATTTTGAAGATGTTGAAAAGCTTACCAAAGGACCAAAATATATTTTACCAAATTAAGCTAAGGAAATACTTTGTAACCTTGACCTATGATCGTTAACTCAAAAAATTAAATAAAGATTTTTTTATACCATCTCCAAACAACAGAATGAAGCATAACCTTACTCAGTCAAGAAATAAGTGTGTTATGCCCGATTCAAAATTCTTTTGTCATAGTTAGTTATGTGATGGTGGAGGAAACTGGAGTTTCCAGCGTAAACCACCGACTTTTAGCGAGTAAAATGACAAATACTCTCACACTAAGATCTGCCCGAGTGTGAAATGAACCTTGACTGAGAGGCACTGTGATCCATAAGCCAATGTTTCAGAGCTTTAGATTTACGGTGTGCCCGTGTCATTCTCGCAGGATTTTAAAAATTGGCACATAACATTTGCTTCTAATGGGTCCACGTGGCACATGGTTTTTCTTAGCCAAATTGATCGTTAATGATTTCTTCCCAAAACTACATATTCGATTCCATGGGGTTTTCCGATTTGACTTTCTGTTTTCGTTTTCTATCAGAAAATCTCTAGTGTCTTTGTTTATCTCATAATCAGCATACAGACAGGACTCCCGACAAGCCCCTACTCTTCGCACTATTCGTCGGTCATTAACATTAATATTCAAAGGGGGAGAACTCGTAATAAAACTTGTTATGACCTCGGACGTTGTCGTTCATTTACGACTCTATTCACATTTTTTAAAACAACACAAAGCCCAGAGAAGTAGATGCACATAAAATTGAGGTGAAAGAGTTTAAAATATATTGTAAAGGTTAACAAAATATAAATCAGCAGATGACAAGATCGTTTTTGGTGTATTATATGAAGACGTCAAGTGCAGACTTTCACTTTCAGTCACGTGGCATAATATTTAATTATGTGTCAAAACATGACCCACTATCACAAAAAATGACCCCTTGTTATCTGTAAAAACAATCTGAAGCACTGATGTTTTAGATCACTCAGCCAGAAATCAGACAGGTCCCTACAAATAGGTATTATATATACAAGAGTTCCTCCAATGACTATATTTCAAGGCTCAAATCTGACAACATATCGAAGAAATAAATGGTCAAATAGCTAATGTGATGTTTTAATGGGGTTTGCCACTGTACCACATGTTTGTGTGAAACAATTATTTTCATCGGATATCTGATATGGAATCATATAAGCTCACATTTTCCTGTAAAAAATATGTAATTCCAGGAATTCACAATGTCAACATTTTCCAGAATGTCCGGCACAAACCGTAAAGGGTGTTGCTCACGTTGTACAGTGGTGAACTTCAGCATTTCAAAAATATTTACAACAACTAGGAATTATCATTAAATTTCATTTCTATAGAAAACTGGTAATCCCTACAGGTGCTAAGCTCATCTTATCTTCTTATATGACATTGGTATTCCAGCCTGTGACAAAACTGTTACAGCAGATGCCGCTTAACACTGCATCACATAAACAGATAAACGTTAGTATAACAAATGAATTTTAAATAAAATATTTTTTTACAGTTATCATTCTTACCTTAGAGACAAAAAGTTTGATGACTTAAAAGTACATTAAACTTCGTTTTTTTATTCCAGTTTTCCAGGATGTACCAGAAACCGACTTCGAAAGGTTATATCCCAAAATTTATGCACCGTTTTCGAGAAAATGGGAGTTCCGGTATTCAAAACTCATTTGTAATTAATCTATTTTTTATCATTATTTTGTCACAAAATCTTGATGATGGAATGACTTATAATAACGATTGCGAATTATATCCTTTTTCACAACATACGAAATTATCACAAAGTTTGAGCAGTTATTTCAAACACTGGTTGAGATCACAACTAGTTGTTAAAGTCACTGGCTACCATATGGCTGGCTATGTATGACACAGTTTTAAATATCAGATCTATGTGAAACTAATACAGGTATATATATATACAGATCTACAAGCTTGATAACATTCATAAAATACCTCGTAAAACAGCTGATGTGCAATACACAGATCAGTACACCTGAAAATCCAGGTACATCATTATACACCTTCACGCACAGGTATTACAAACATTTCCTGTTTCCTTTCACAGAACCTGACCCAATAACTGTCTCGCCAAATTACATTAAGTGTATATATAAAAAGTTTAAAGAAATATAAATAGTTGGCACGTAAGTTAAGAAGTTAAAAATCAATAAAGTAAAGTCTATACCACATTGTGTAATATATAATAAAAGTATTAAATACTTACCTATTAGTGGTTATATAAAGTTTCTGTCATTATGACACAGGTAACAACGCAGGTAAAAACACAGGTATGACATAGGTAATCATAATTAATATATCCACAACTTGAAAATATGGACAGTAAAATATCCCAAGATTATCACATTGTTTCTTTACTGCAGACAACTAACACACAGACAGAACATGTCATAGTTACTTTTGTACAACTGAATAACAACTTTAAGGTATTTTGAAAAAAAAATTACGTTAAAATAAAATATCTGATCACATATAATCTGAGAGAATCAGACTTTGTACAATACCAATTTTTTAGGTACTTAATGCAAAATTTCAAATTACCATAAAAATTCCAAAGATCAGATCAGATTCTGTACACTATCAACATCTATAGGTACTTAATGCAAATGTCAAACACAATATAAATTCCACAGAGAAGCTGTTTTTGTACACTTCCAACTTCAGGTATATACGGTAATGCTAATTTTAAGTTAAAAAAATCCCAACAAGAATATCAGGTATTATACACTTCCAATGTCTAGGTACTTAATGCAAATTTCCAGGTACTGAATGCAAATTTTAGGTTAAAAAAATTCTCAATGAGAGAATCAAGATGCTATGTTAAATTATCCTGCAAGGGGAAAAAAATCCCCAAGAATCCAGAATGTGTATTATACAGCTGTGAACAATAAACTGTAAATGACAAGACTACTAAACACATCTACTGACAATTATATATATATATAATATATACATACCTATATATAAGCTGTGTATTGTTACATATATATGAATGACAATACCATCTCCTCAATGTTCACATTCACAATAGTTTCGGAATAACTAGATCCCGCCAGGGGCTAGGCAAAGGGTGTGAAAAGGTTCCAATAACCCAATAAATTGTTGTACAAATTTAAACTTTATAAAAGATTTAAATCCACGTTTGAATAATATTGTATAAGTTTACTTTGAACAGCGGAGATATAACAACAGAACTACTGTGTAATGCTATATAAATATACACACCAGTCACCCCCCTTTTTAAATATCAATTCGGAAAATTTTAAAAAAGCTGTATACCATCATAATTTGTAGGTGTACATGTTAATATTGAACTTTTTACAAATATAAACTATGGGTGCACTGTGTGTAATGTTTGACAGAGTCAGTCAGCCATGATATCTATCATGTCTATACATTATAAATATGTATAGGTAAACAACATTGACCTGTCTGGCTGACCTTTCATTGGAAATAGTCATATACAATAGCTAGTCCATCCAATATGTGGGTAGTGTTAGGATTCTCAGGTACTACATACACAATGAATGTCTTTTCCCGGATTATGTAGACAAAATAAATACTTATAATGTTTCCTATACATAAATGTACTGGGTCTAATATAAATTATTTAAAATCAAAGGTTAAGCAGACAGGTCAATGTTGTTTGCCTATATATAAATAAGCTGGGTATTTACTTCATACATAATGTTATCTCTCTCTCTCATGTTTACATGTTCTCGGGGTCAACACGGTCTTTTAGATTTACTTATTATGGAAATATATGCAACACTTGGCTTTACTTTTCCTCGGGACATGCCCAGATTTGACCCTTATCCTCAGGGTTGTCGACAGCACTGAAAATGTAGGTGCATGGCCATAGATAGTAAAGTTGTAGTATTTATCATAATTGCACTAAACTGTCAAACAAGTTTAAAGTTAGAAAAAGAATTTAATTTCAAAACTTTTTATAAAATCTTGAAAATTTAAATGTTAGCAATTTCTTGTAAAGATATTTTGTTTAAAATCAAACCAACAACAAAATGTGCTTATATTATAAATATGTAAATATTGCACCAGTAATTACGATAAAACTTTTAAAATAAATTGCAATAATTACAAGTGGTATCAATGTATTAATTTTGAAAATTGAAAATTAAAATCGAACCATTTGTAGAAAGGTTTTTAGTTTAAAATCACATCAAACATATCCACGGCCAATCAAAACATACAATTTCCTCTGGTAGTTCTTAAAAGATTACTTAATGACGAAGTTGAGTAAAATTGAGTAATGGTGTTGAATAAGAAGAAAGTCAAGAATATTTCCTTATATCAAGATGTTGCCAGCTATAGGTAAAGGTACAGAAATTTCCCTTGGCATTGCACTGATGGCATTATAAAGCAGGGTCCTTTATCATGTCATGCCTAACGTGACATGAGACCTTGTTCATTTTAAGTTTTCATCTGAAAAAATCATTTCGTAATACCGAGTGCTTGGCGAAAGAACAGTCACTACCAAATTCAGGTCTTGGGTTAGACCCAGTTGGGGTTGGAACCCATGACCTCCCACTTACAGATCCATCACTCTACCAACTGAGCTACTGGAGTAAGTCAATAAGTAAGCCCTGCATGATATTCACTAGAACAATAGAAGAAAGCTGAAGACTAGAGCAGTGAAGTGGTGTAATGGTGTTTTATACCCCAGCCAAGATTCTTTCACTTATACTTAAAGGTAGTCATTATTGAAATGGTTAAAGAAACTGGAGTGCCTAGAGAAAACAATTTACCTTTAACAAGTGCATTCAAAACCTTCTCTCACTAGGGACGGTCCCAAGAGGAGTTAGAACCTAAGTTGTGAGAGGCATTCAATACTGAGATGGTTAAAGAAACTGGAGTGCCTGGAGAAAACAATTTACCTTTAACAAGCGCATTCAAAACCTTCTCTCACTTGGAACCATTCCAAGTGGAGTTAGAACCTAAGTTGTGAGAGGCATTCAATACTGAGATGGTTGAAGAAACTGGAATGCCTGAAGAAAACAATTTACCTTTAGCAAGAAAATTCAAAACCATCTCACACTAGGAACTGTCCCAAAGGGAATAAGAACCTAGGTTGTGAGAGGCATTGTGATCCAAAAGCCATTTTTTTAGACCACTCAAGCACCTCAACTTGTAACTTAAACATATTCAGAACAAGTTCTCTCAGAATTTGGTTCAAAACCTTCTCACAATAAGAACGGTCCAAAGTGGAATCAGAACCTAGGTTGTGAGAGGCATTGTGATCTGAAAGACAGTTTTTTAGACCACTCAACCACCTCTACTTGTAACTTAAACATATCTAGAACAAGTTCTTTTAGAATTTGGTTCAAAACCTTTTCACAATAAGAACAGTCCCAAGTAGAATTTGAACCAAGGTGGTGAAAGGCATTGTGATCTGAAAGCCAATGTTTTTTAGACCACATATTTAGAACAAGTTCTCTCAAAATATGGTTCATCTGCAGATCTAGCCTATAAAAGTATTTTTTTAAGTTTTTATCAACTAAAAGATTAAAATGTTCTAAGCAAAAACTGACTCCATTGTTCATGACCATACATGGGACACATAGGACATTAAATCTTCTGTATTAATTTTGTATTCACTATGAGCTTAAAATAAAAACAAACATTTTAAAATTCCCTCAACAAAATTTTTCATTTTCTCCCATGGGTATATAAATACTTATACATTGTGTTATCAGATCATCCAGTATGTAAAAAGTAAGTCTATTTATAATAAAACCTTCATTATTTACATATATTATGTAGATGACTTCATACACAATACATAGACTTAACACATATAAAATTTACCATGAGGTTATTTGTTAATCTGTTTAGTTTTTTTTAAAAGTAAGACAGCAGTATTTACAAGTAATAATAAATTATTCACTTTTTTAGAAAACAAGAAAAACTGTATTAAATCTTGATTCATTGTAGGGGCCTCAGTAGCCAAGTGGTCTAAAGTGTGTACTTATGGATCACAGTGTCTCTCATGGCCTAGGTTAAGTTGAGTTATGGCGTTTAACGTCCCATTCAAGAATATTTCACTTATATCGAGATGTCGCTAGCTATAGGCAAAGGTGCAGAAATTTTGCCTGTGCATTGCGCTGATGGCATTATACAGCAAGTTCTTTATCGTGCCAAGCCTACCATGACACAGGACCTTATTTATTTTAAGTTCCCATCCGAAAGAACCATGACTTTCATTTTACAATGCCATTGGCGAAAGAACAGTCACTACCCACTTTCAAGTCTTGGGTCAGACACCGTCAGGGTTGAAACCCATGACCTCCCACTTATGAAGCGAGCACTCTACCAACTGAGCTACTGCAGTGTGTATATCCTCTAGGTTAGAACTCTAGTCGGGACAGATACTAAGTGTAAGAAAATTTGTCAGTTTGCTTGCAAAAGGTCAGTGGCTTTCTCCAAGCTTCCTCCACAATCCCTGAAATCACTGCCTCGATACTCGTATGAGTGAAAGATACTTTACTTGGGTCAATAAACTCAGTTTTTTAATGTACAGAAAATTGATGGATCGCCGGCCGCGCCCACAATGTTCCGACAAGGCCCAGCATGCTTGAATTACAAACAAAAAGAATGAAAACTCGGCCTGAATTGCGCCATTTAATGACGTCACTAATACTATTACGTCATTAGTTGCCGTGATGCTGCTTTGATACCGTGATGGCGGCCAGTGTGGGAACATTAAAGGCATTGCTGACGATACGTCAATTGTCTAGACAGGGGACAAGGTTTAAAGAGGGAATACACAAACAATTGACCTCGATTATTACTGTCACCTTAAAAAATTTATGTCATATTTCACAAACGCATATTCTCTAATGAGAATGTAATAATTAAAGTATTTATCTTTTTAATTGATGTGTCTGTGTGTGTTAAATTTTCTTAATTAATGTACTTTAATTGAGCACATTTAACAATATTTTACACATCAAAAACACATACTAGTAATATATTTATTTAGCAAACTGAGCGGATTAACCCTAAATCACACAACAGAAAAGATCAAAGATTTGTAATATCCCTCAAAAAGTGTCGGGGAAATTACTTTCTTTTGTGCAAATCTATAGTGGGGCGATTTTTCAAAATGAAGTGATAGTGCATATTTAATTTTTAATTTTTATTAATTAATCTTTCATTTCAATCCCAACAACTTTGGCTTACTTTTGAAGTTTTAATCTTTTCATTACGGAGCATGATTGACAGTCTAAGTAAGTACCTGTCATGTCAATTCATTTCACCACTATCTGGTTACCGTAAATGAATTGATTAAGTGGGTTCTTATATCACTTAATATATATTTCACTTGCAAGACCAGTTATATGAGCACAATTTACAGACATTTCGCCCATGTACTGCTTGAGGAATAATCTAGGGACACATCAATAATACCACAGACACAGTCCAAACTGAGCTAACCAGACTGCTACATTCATCCCTACCAGTTTTTTTTTTTATTCAACTACTGTAAACATATTTAATTTCGCATGTTTTTATTTTCAAGGTATATGAAATTTAGACATATTCACATTTTTATTTTCAAGGTAAAAATTATTATGAAATTTAGACATATTCAAGTAGATAAATTTTCAGGTTTTTTAAATATGAACTATAATACAATAAGCATAATATGATTTTCGCTCAGTATTAATTTTCGAACAAAACAAACAACCACAAAATAAGCGAAAATTAGTATACCACGAAAATAAATACATTTACAGTACTTTGAATTGAAACAACACCAGATTTAACCCCTAGACTGATACATAGGCACAGTCATCCATTTCCAAGGGCTTGCAGACTCACGAAATATTGGTTGATTGCAAACTGTTTTATGCCAAATCAGCCGTATTTTTAATTACTTATGAGACATAATTTTATTTATCTTGAGAGACCATGGAAATAAAGACCACAAATATTGTAACATAAGTGAAATCATTACTAGTAGCTACTTCTGAAATTGATGACCAAATAAAACAGGAAATTATTATTAATTTTCATACAACAATAAAAATCTATTAATATATACCTACAGCCTAAAGGTAAATCCTTACACATAAATAAACCCCATTTATCATCATCAACATGATCACAGACTATCACAACTTTCACACCTATGTATTCAAACTTGGTCCTAGCAATGTTTGATCATTCATCAAAGACTATCTATGATGTGATTAGCCATGCACAGACAGGTGCCCCCTAGCACATTGAAAGTCTGATGACATCATCAGTTATGTAATATCATGTACATTTCACAGACAATGGGTGTTGCATGTAGACATTACTGTTTATTTCATTTATTAATTTGTAATATGCTATAATTGTATATATCATTGAAATATGATGTTTGTCTGGGTGTCACTTTATTGTTGATATCAATTAAAGTACTGAAAACACTGAAAGAACACACAATGAGTCCAAATTATTTCCATATAGGAAAATTGAAAAAAAGTACTTTCATATGTAAAATGTATAAAATAAAATGGAAGGTATACAGTCATTAGTAATCTTTTTAACTTTATGCATTACGAAAAGAATATCAAAGGGATGTCAGAAGAATGAAGAAACATTCCTTAAGATTTCCCCAACTTAAACTAAAAAATCTGATACTATAATACAGTAATTCTATAATTTTAAGATATTCAGGAAATTAAGGTGTAATTTTGAAGATTACATAACATCTGTATTTACTTTTGGTCAAATATGTTTATTTCAAGTTCCAAATTAAAAATATTGGCAAAATTGGCTACCTTTTAGTAATAGAAAATTTAAATTTAGAAATGATCGTGAAACAGTAGTCTGGACATCAGCACATCACTTTAACATTGGATGCTGACATTCCCATAAGTGTATGACATATGATTGCTGTACTTTATGTCATATAGACAAGCAAAAGCTAACAAGCTATATAAATTTAATGTAACTCAAACAGTGACATTTTAAAAGAATTATCAAACAGTATAGTTGTGTTGAACAGATATCAAAATTTAAACAATTACAAAAAGAAATCAAATGTCAAATGCTATAAATATCAAGATCAAAAGATTTGTATAAAAACAAATATTCTGTAGACATTAGCAAGCATTCAGATTGGTAAATTTATCAGTGTGGAGTTTTTACCGAAGAAGCTTTAGTTTACTGAAACAGGAGGTGATTTGAATTTCAGTCCTTCATACCTAAGAGGTATGAATGGCAGCTAAAAACCCTTAGGGACCAAAAACGCCTTTGGTTTATCAAGGTTTTAAAGATTAAGAATTTCAAGTTACCAAAAAAAGTTTTGTTTATTTTACATATAAAATATTTTCCTCTTAGTATACAGCAACTGTTTTGGTGATACAAAGGTTTAAAGTGCAAGTGTAATTTTGTTCTTGAGAGAAAAGACAGAAGCATCAGTATGTTAATGGTGGCCTATATTAAGCAGAAGGAGCAGCAGGAAACTACCAAGTTATTATGAACCAAGATTGTAAACAGACAAAAATCACTAGTAATTTATTCAGTCCAGAACAAATCACTAGTAATTTATTCAGTCCAGAACAAATCACTAGTAATTTATTCAGTCCAGAACAAATCACTAGTAATTTATTCAGTCCAGAACAAAGCAAACTAGTGAAATTTTTTCATAAGAATGTTTTTCTTGTCAAAACAAATATCACATGTCCATAGACAACATTTGAGACAAAATGGACACACATTTAATGTCAACCGCATGAAGCTCCTCCACTTATGGTAGTGCCAACATGCATTTGAGAAGACTATAAGCTTCAGTTATGGAGAAAACTGGTGCCAACATGCATTTGAGAAGACTATAAGCTTCAGTTATGGAGATAACTGGTGCCAACATCAATTTGAGGACACTATGGAGATAACTGGTGCCAACATGAATTTGAGAACACTATGGAGATAACTAATGTCAACATGAATATGAGAACACTACAAGCTTCAGTTATGGAGATAACTGGTGCCAACATGAATTTGAGAACACTATAAGCTTCAGTTATGGAGATAACTGGTGCCAACATGAATTTGAGGACACTATAAGCTTCAGTTATGAAGATAACTGGTGCCAACATGAATTCAATAAGGAGAGCAATTTTAACACTTTACACGTTTTTGCATAAATGTAGCAAAAAGTACACATGTAAACAAGAGTTTTGACAAAAAATCGAAATACATTAAAGCTAATCTTAATAGATCTAAAAACACTTTTAATATATGTACACATACAAGTACTAAAGTATACCATACCTGGTACTTATTTCTATACACGTAATCCAAAATTTCTTTAGTCATTAAAAATTATCCAGAGAATCAACATAACTTTCTCGATAAATGAAATACATGCTGTTGTGCATGAAAACAGAAAAACAAAATCTGCCTAACTCTCCAAAGAGCAACATAACTAAATTAAATACATGTTGTTGTGCATGAAAACATGAAAAACAAAATCTGCATAACTCTCCAAATGGTCAATATAACTTTCTTACTAAATGACAAACATTGTATATGCTTTTGTGCATGAAAACAGAAAAAAAATCTGCATAACTCTTCAAAGAGTCAACATATGAAAACTTAAATACATGTTGTTATGGATGAAAACATGAAAAACAAAATCTGCTTAACTCTCCAAAGAGGCAACATTACTTAATTTCTACATACATGTTATTCTGCATGAAAACAAAAAAATCTGCATAACTCTCCAAAGAGTCAACATAACTTAATTTCTACATACATGTTATTCTGCATGAAAACAGAAAAAACTCCACATAACATGTACAACTGAACAGATAAAAACAAGTTTATCCCATTGTTTTGTATCTAGCGTTTACGACAATCAGTGATATAATTCAGGGATCTATGGTACTATATCTACTATAGTTTACAACAATCAGTTTTATACTTTATGATCTGTGGTACTATATCTACTATAGTACTTACCTCTTGATCTTCTGGCATTCTTATCTACAGGTCTTGGTGGGTTCCTTTTTTCTTCACTTAGTCTCGAAAACGCCTAAAATACAAACAAAAAAATACATATACAGTAAAACATTGATTCATCATCACCATTTGTTAAGTCAAATTCAAGACTTATAAAAAGATTTGGTAATTAATTCATAAGCGGGGTGAAAAAGTTTTAGAGGGGCATTGTAGTGAGGTTTTTATTAAATACCTTGATTCATCAACACCATTAGTTAAGTAAATTTTTACCATTACGAAGGAATTGGTGGACAAATTGATAAACCAGGTAATAAAGTTATTGCAGGGCATTGTAACAAGGTTTTACTATATACAAAAAAGTATTGACAAGTAGAGATGTTATTATATATCGGCATCGCGATAATCGTCGTCAAGGTTTTGCTGATGACGACATCGTGGAACCAAGTTTACATCATGATATCACTGACCACCATTTCTTACAAATAAAATCTTCAAAATCGCATAACTAGTGAAATGATTATGGTAAAGTAGATTGTCTGAACATGTGGTTTTTTCCATGGACCACAAACAAAGCACTGCTTACAAATTTAATTCAGTTAATCTTCAAATAACTTTAATAAAACCATCGAAAACCCAGCCTATCATTTGAGCATATTCATCTAGAAATATTGGGATACCTGAAGTACGTTACTTATTCAACATTGCAGCGTTCAACATTGAATAAGTAAACAGTTACTTATTCAACATTCGCAAATATTTTCGTTTCATTTATAAAACATCAAATAAAACAGATTTTATCACATTTCACGATTAAGTGTCACTACCAAGTATAGTTATCCCCAATGCCTCGGAACACATTGGCTTAAAGCTTCAATGTAAGCCAATACCATTATACAGTGTATTTCCTATAGACGGATAATAAAGAGCCTGAGCAAAGTGAAGCTTTCACTGTGGTCGAAATTTCGCAATAACATTTTGTAATACTATGCTTAGGCAATGTCACTACCAAGTATGGTTACCCCCAGTGCCTCGGAACACATTGGCTTAAAGCTTCAATGTAAGCCCATACCATTATACAGTGTATTTCCTATAGACGGAAAGTAAAAACCTTGAGCAAAGTGAAGCTTTCACTGTGCTCGGAATTTCGAAATACCATTTTGTACTACTATACTTAGGCAATGTCACTACCAAGTATGGTTACTCCCAGTGCCTCGGAACACATTGGCTTAAAGCTTCAATGTAAGCCCATACCATTATACAGTGTATTTCATATAGACGGAAAGTAAAAAGCCTGAGCAAAGTGAAGCTTTCACTGTGCTCGGAATTTCGAAATATCATTTTGTACTACTATGCTTAGGCAATGTCACTACCAAGTATGGTTACCCCCAGTGCCTCGGAACACATTGGCTTAAAGCTTCAATGGAAGCCCATACCATTATACAGTGTATTTCATATAGACGGAAAGTAAAAAGCCTGAGCAAAGTGAAGCTTTCACTGTGCTCGGAATTTCGAAAAATACCATTTTGTACTACTATGCTTAGGCAATGTCACTACCAAGTATGGTTACCCCCAGTGCCTCGGAACACATTGGCTTAAAGCTTCAATGTAAGCTCGTACCATTATACAGTGTATTTCATATAGACGGAAAGTAAAAAGCCAGAGCAAAGTGAAGCTTTCACTGTGCTCGGAATTTCAGAACATCATTTTTTACTACTATGCTTAGGAAATGACACTACCAAGTATTGTTACCCCCAGTGCCTCGGAACACATTGCCTTAAAGCTTCAATATAAGCCCATACCATTATATAGTGTATTTCATATAGACGGAAAGTATAAAGCCTGAGCAAAGTGAAGCTTTCACTGTGCTCGGAATTTCGAAATACCATTTTGTACTACATGTACTACTATGCTTAGGCAATGTCACTACCAAGTATGGTTACCCCCAGTGCCTCGGAACTCATTGGCTTAAAGCTTCAATGTAAGCCCATACCATTATATAGTGTATTTCATATAGACGGAAAGTATAAAGCCTGAGCAAAGTGAAGCTTTCACTGTGCTCGGAATTTCGAAATACCATTTTGTACTACTATGCTTAGGCAATGTCACTACCAAGTATGGTTACCCCCAGTGCCTTGGAACACATTGGCTTAAAGCTTCAATGTAAGCCCTTACCATTATACAGTGTATTTCATATAGACGGAAAGTAAAAAGCCTAAGCAAAGTGCGACTTTCACTGTGCTCTGAATTTCGAAATACCATTTTGTACTACTATGCTTAGCCAATGTCACTACCAAGTATGGTTACCCCCAGTGCCTCGGAACACATTGGCTTAAAGCTTCAATGGAAGCCCATACCATTATACAGTGTATTTCATATAGACGGAAAGTAAAAAGCCTGAGCAAAGTGCGACTTTCACTGTGCTCGGAATTTCGAAATATCATTTTGTACTATTATGCTTAGGCAATGTTACTACCAAGTATGGTTACCCCCAGTGCCTCGGAACACATTGGCTTAAAGCTTCAATGTAAGCCCATACCATTATACAGTGTATTTCATATAGACGGAAA
Source organism: Anadara kagoshimensis (assembly GCA_021292105.1). Taxonomy (NCBI): domain Eukaryota; kingdom Metazoa; phylum Mollusca; class Bivalvia; order Arcoida; family Arcidae; genus Anadara; species Anadara kagoshimensis. The sequence continues at coordinate 9,150,710 of CM037858.1, read as the reverse complement.
GTAAAAAGCCTGAGCAAAGTGAAGCTTTCACTGTGCTCGGAATTTCAGAACACCATTTTTTGCTACTATGCTTAGGCAATGTCACTACCAAGTATGGTTACCCCCAGTGCCTCGGAACACATTGGCTTAAAGCTTCAATGTAAGCTAATACCATTACACAGTGTATTTCATATAGACGGAAAGTAAAAAGCCTGAGCAAAGTGAAGCTTTCACTGTGCTCGGAATTTCGAAATACTATTTTATACTACTATGCTTAGGCAATGTCACTACCAAGTATGGTTACTCCCAGTGCCTCGGAACACATTGGCTTAAAGCTTCAATATAAGCCCATACCATTATACAGTTTATTTCATATAGACGGAAAGTAAAAAGCCTGAGCAAAGAGAAGCTTTCACTATGCTCGGAATTTCGAAATATCATTTTGTACTACTATGCTTAGGAAATGTCACTACCAAGTATGGTTACCCCCAGTGCCTCGGAACACATTGGCTTAAAGCTTCAATGTAAGCCCATACCATTATACAGTGTATTTCATGAAGACGGAAAGTAAAGTGCCTAAGCAAAGTGAAGCTTTCACTGTGCTCGGAATTTCGAAATACCATTTTGTACTACTATGCTTAGGCAATGTCACTACCAAGTATGGTTACCCCCAGTGCCTCGGAACACATTGGCTTAAAGCTTCAATGTAAGCCCATACCATTATACAGTGTATTTCATACAGACGGAAAGTAAAAAGCCTGAGCAAAGTGAAGCTTTCACTGTGCTCAGAATTTCAGAACATCATTTTTTACTACTATGCTTAGGCAATGTCACTACCAAGTATGGTTACCCCCAGTGCCTCCGAACACATTGGCTTAAAGCTTCAATGTAAGCCCATACCATTATACAGTGTATTTCCTATAGACGGAAAGTAAAAACCTTGAGCAAAGTGAAGCTTTCACTGTGCTCGGAATTTCGAAATACCATTTTGTACTACTATACTTAGGCAATGTCACTACCAAGTATGGTTACCCCCAGTGCCTCGGAACACATTGGCTTAAAGCTTCAATGTAAGCCCATACCATTATACAGTGTATTTCATATAGACGGAAAGTAAAAAGCCTGAGCAAAGTGAAGCTTTCACTGTGCTCGGAATTTCGAAATATCATTTTGTACTACTATGCTTAGGCAATGTCACTACCAAGTATGGTTACCCCCAGTGCCTCGGAACACATTGGCTTAAAGCTTCAATGGAAGCCCATACCATTATACAGTGTATTTCATATAGACGGAAAGTAAAAAGCCTGAGCAAAGTGAAGCTTTCACTGTGCTCGGAATTTCGAAATACCATTTTGTACTACTATGCTTAGGCAATGTCACTACCAAGTATGGTTACCCCCAGTGCGTCGGAACACATTGGCTTAAAGCTTCAATGTAAGCTCGTACCATTATACAGTGTATTTCATATAGACGGAAAGTAAAAAGCCAGAGCAAAGTGAAGCTTTCACTGTGCTCGGAATTTCAGAACATCATTTTTTACTACTATGCTTAGGAAATGACACTACCAAGTATTGTTACCCCCAGTGCCTCGGAACACATTGGCTTAAAGCTTCAATGTAAGCCCATACCATTATATAGTGTATTTCATATAGACGGAAAGTATAAAGCCTGAGCAAAGTGAAGCTTTCACTGTGCTCGGAATTTCGAAATACCATTTTGTACTACATGTACTACTATGCTTAGGCAATGTCACTACCAAGTATGGTTACCCCCAGTGCCTCGGAACTCATTGGCTTAAAGCTTCAATGTAAGCCCATACCATTATATAGTGTATTTCATATAGACGGAAAGTATAAAGCCTGAGCAAAGTGAAGCTTTCACTGTGCTCGGAATTTCGAAATACCATTTTGTACTACTATGCTTAGCAGCAATGTCACTACCAAGTATGGTTACCCCCAGTGCCTTGGAACACATTGGCTTAAAGCTTCAATGTAAGCCCATACCATTATACAGTGTATTTCATATAGACGGAAAGTAAAAAGCCTAAGCAAAGTGCGACTTTCACTGTGCTCTGAATTTCGAAATACCATTTTGTACTACTATGCTTAGCCAATGTCACTACCAAGTATGGTTACCCCCAGTGCCTCGGAACACATTGGCTTAAAGCTTCAATGGAAGCCCATACCATTATACAGTGTATTTCATATAGACGGAAAGTAAAAAGCCTGAGCAAAGTGAAGCTTTCACTGTGCTCGGAATTTCGAAATATCATTTTGTACTACTATGCTTAGGCAATGTTACTACCAAGTATGGTTACACCCAGTGCCTCGGAACACATTGGCTTAAAGCTTCAATGTAAGCCCATACCATTATACAGTGTATTTCATATAGACGGAAAGTAAAAAGCCTGAGCAAAGTGAAGCTTTCACTGTGCTCGGAATTTCAGAACACCATTTTTTGCTACTATGCTTAGGCAATGTCACTACCAAGTATGGTTACCCCCAGTGCCTCGGAACAAATTGGCTTAAAGCTTCAATGTAAGCTAATACCATTACACAGTGTATTTCATATAGACGGAAAGTATAAAGCCTGAGCAAAGTGAAGCTTTCACTGTGCTCGGAATTTCGAAATACTATTTTGTACTACTATGCTTAGGCAATGTCACTACCAAGTATGGTTACTCCCAGTGCCTCGGAACACATTGGCTTAAAGCTTCAATGTAAGCCCATACCATTATACAGTTTATTTCATATAGACGGAAAGTAAAAAGCCTGAGCAAAGAGAAGCTTTCACTATGCTCGGAATTTCGAAATATCATTTTGTACTACTATGCTTAGGAAATGTCACTACCAAGTATGGTCACCCCCAGTGCCTCGGTACACATTGGCTTAAAGCTTCAATGTAATCCCATACCATTATACAGTGTATTTCATGAAGACGGAAAGTAAAGTGCCTAAGCAAAGTGAAGCTTTCACTGTGCTCGGAATTTCGAAATACCATTTTGTACTACTATGCTTAGGCAATGTCACTACAAGTATGGTTACCCCCAGTGCCTCGGAACACATTGGCTTAAAGCTTCAATGGAAGCCCATACCATTATACAGTGTATTTCATATAGACGGAAAGTAAAAAGCCTGAGCAAAGTGAAGCTTTCACTGTGCTCGGAATTTCGAAATATCATTGTGTACTACTATGCTTAGGCAATGTCACTACCAAGTATGGTTACCCCCAGTGCCTCGGAACACATTGGCTTAAAGCTTCAATGGAAGCCCATACCATTATACAGTGTATTTCATATAGACGGAAAGTAAAAAGCCTGAGCAAAGTGAAGCTTTCACTGTGCTCGGAATTTCGAAATACCATTTTGTACTACTATGCTTAGGCAATGTCACTACCAAGTATGGTTACCCCCAGTGCGTCGGAACACATTGGCTTAAAGCTTCAATGTAAGCTCGTACCATTATACAGTGTATTTCATATAGACGGAAAGTAAAAAGCCAGAGCAAAGTGAAGCTTTCACTGTGCTCGGAATTTCAGAACATCATTTTTTACTACTATGCTTAGGAAATGACACTAACAAGTATTGTTACCCCCAGTGCCTCGGAACACATTGGCTTAAAGCTTCAATGTAAGCCCATACCATTATATAGTGTATTTCATATAGACGGAAAGTATAAAGCCTGAGCAAAGTGAAGCTTTCACTGTGCTCGGAATTTCGAAATACCATTTTGTACTACATGTACTACTATGCTTAGGCAATGTCACTACCAAGTATGGTTACCCCCAGTGCCTCGGAACTCATTGGCTTAAAGCTTCAATGTAAGCCCATACCATTATATAGTGTATTTCATATAGACGGAAAGTATAAAGCCTGAGCAAAGTGAAGCTTTCACTGTGCTCGGAATTTCGAAATACCATTTTGTACTACTATGCTTAGGCAATGTCACTACCAAGTATGGTTACCCCCAGTGCCTTGGAACACATTGGCTTAAAGCTTCAATGTAAGCCCATACCATTATACAGTGTATTTCATATAGACGGAAAGTAAAAGCCTAAGCAAAGTGCGACTTTCACTGTGCTCTGAATTTCGAAATACCATTTTGTACTACTATGCTTAGCCAATGTCACTACCAAGTATGGTTACCCCGTGCCTCGGAACACATTGCTTAAAGCTTCAATGTAAGCCCATACCATTATACAGTTTATTTCATATAGACGGAAAGTAAAAAGCCTGAGCAAAGAGAAGCTTTCACTATGCTCGGAATTTCGAAATATCATTTTGTACTACTATGCTTAGGAAATGTCACTACCAAGTATGGTTACACCCAGTGCCTCGGAACACATTGGCTTAAAGCTTCAATGTAAGCCCATACCATTATACAGTGTATTTCATATAGACGGAAAGTAAAAGCCTGAGCAAAGTGAAGCTTTCACTGTGCTCGGAATTTCAGAACACCATTTTTTGCTACTATGCTTAGGCAATGTCACTACCAAGTATGGTTACCCCAGTGCCTCGGAACAAATTGGCTTAAAGCTTCAATGTAAGCTAATACCATTACACAGTGTATTTCATATAGACGGAAAGTATAAAGCCTGAGCAAAGTGAAGCTTTCACTGTGCTCGGAATTTCGAAATACTATTTTGTACTACTATGCTTAGGCAATGTCACTACCAAGTATGGTTACTCCCAGTGCCTCGGAACACATTGGCTTAAAGCTTCAATGTAAGCCCATACCATTATACAGTTTATTTCATATAGACGGAAAGTAAAAAGCCTGAGCAAAGAAAGCTTTCACTATGCTCGGAATTTCGAAATATCATTTTGTACTACTATGCTTAGGAAATGTCACTACCAAGTATGGTCACCCCCAGTGCCTCGGTACACATTGGCTTAAAGCTTCAATGTAAGCCCATACCATTATACAGTGTATTTCATGAAGACGGAAAGTAAAGTGCCTAAGCAAAGTGAAGCTTTCACTGTGCTCGGAATTTCGAAATACCATTTTGTACTGCTATGCTTAGGCAATGTCACTACCAAGTATGGTTACCCCCAGTGCCTCGGAACACATTGGCTTAAAGCTTCAATGTAAGCCCATACCATTATACAGTGTATTTCATACAGACGGAAAGTAAAAAGCCTGAGCAAAGTGAAGCTTTCACTGTGCTCGGAATTTCGAAATATCATTTTGTACTACTATGCTTAGGCAATGTCACTACCAAGTATGGTTACCCCCAGTGCCTCGGAACACATTGGCTTAAAGCTTCAATGTAAGCTCGTACCATTATACAGTGTATTTCATATAGACGGAAAGTAAAAAGCCAGAGCAAAGTGAAGCTTTCACTGTGCTCGGAATTTCAGAACATCATTTTTTACTACTATGCTTAGGAAATGACACTACCAAGTATTGTTACCCCCAGTGCCTCGGAACACATTGGCTTAAAGCTTCAATGTAAGCCCATACCATTATATAGTGTATTTCATATAGACGGAAAGTATAAAGCCTGAGCAAAGTGAAGCTTTCACTGTGCTCGGAATTTCGAAATACCATTTTGTACTACATGTACTACTATGCTTAGGCAATGTCACTACCAAGTATGGTTACCCCCAGTGCCTCGGAACTCATTGGCTTAAAGCTTCAATGTAAGCCCATACCATTATATAGTGTATTTCATATAGACGGAAAGTATAAAGCCTGAGCAAAGTGAAGCTTTCACTGTGCTCGGAATTTCGAAATACCATTTTGTACTACTATGCTTAGGCAATGTCACTACCAAGTATGGTTACCCCCAGTGCCTTGGAACACATTGGCTTAAAGCTTCAATGTAAGCCCATACCATTATACAGTGTATTTCATATAGACGGAAAGTAAAAGCCTAAGCAAAGTGCGACTTTCACTGTGCTCTGAATTTCGAATACCATTTTGTACTACTATGCTTAGCCAATGTCACTACCAAGTATGGTTACCCCCAGTGCCTCGGAACACATTGGCTTAAAGCTTCAATGGAAGCCCATACCATTATACAGTGTATTTCATATAGACGGAAAGTAAAAAGCCTGAGCAAAGTGAAACTTTCACTGTGCTCGGAATTTCGAAATATCATTTTGTACTACTATGCTTAGGCAATGTTACTACCAAGTATGGTTACCCCCATGCCTCGGAACACATTGGCTTAAAGCTTCAATGTAAGCCCATACCATTATACAGTGTATTTCATATAGACGGAAAGTAAAAAGCCTGAGCAAAGTGAAGCTTTCACTGTGCTTGGAATTTCAGAACACCATTTTTTGCTACTATGCTTAGGCAATGTCACTACCAAGTATGGTTACCCCAGTGCCTCGGAACACATTGGCTTAAAGCTTCAATGTAAGCTAATACCATTACACAGTGTATTTCATATAGACGGAAAGTAAAAAGCCTGAGCAAAGTGAAGCTTTCACTGTGCTCGGAATTTCGAAATACTATTTTGTACTACTATGCTTAGGCAATGTTACTACCAAGTATGGTTACTCCCAGTGCCTCGGAACACATTGGCTTAAAGCTTCAATGTAAGCCCATACCATTATACAGTTTATTTCATATAGACGGAAAGTAAAAAGCCTGAGCAAAGAGAAGCTTTCACTATGCTCGGAATTTCGAATATCATTTTGTACTACTATGCTTAGGAATGTCACTACCAAGTATGTTACCCCCAGTGCCTCGGAACACATTGGCTAAAGCTTCAATGTAAGCCCATACCATTATACAGTGTATTTCATGAAGACGGAAAGTAAAGTGCCTAAGCAAAGTGAAGCTTTCACTGTGCTCGGAATTTCGAAATACCATTTTGTACTACTATGCTTAGGCAATGTCACTACCAGTCATGTATGGTTACCCCCAGTGCCTCGGAACACATTGGCTTAAAGCTTCAATGTAAGCCCATACCATTATACAGTGTATTTCATACAGACGGAAAGTAAAAAGCCTGAGCAAATGAAGCTTTCACTGTGCTCGGAATTTCAGAAACATCATTTTTTACTACTATGCTTAGGCAATGTCACTACCAAGTATGGTTACCAGGTTACATGTACCCACCTTACTTTATTTTTAAAGTGCCTCGGAATTGGCTTATACAGTGTATTTCATATAGACGGAAAGTAAAAAGCCTGAGCAAAGTGAAGCTTTCACTGTGCTGGGAAAACCGAAATATAATTCTGTACTACTATGCTTAGATAATGTCACTACTAAGTATGGTACCCCCAGTGCCTCGGAACACATTGGCTTAAAGCTTCAATGTAAGCCCATACCGTTATACAGTATATTTCATATAGACGGAAAGTAAACCGCCTGAACAATGTGAAGCTTCACTACCAAGTATTGTAATCAATGTCGGCGGAACACATTGGGTAAAAAATTCAATAGACGTACCGTATATTTCATATAGTCGTTAAGTAAACTGTTCGAGCATAGTTAGCTTATATTCTGGTAAACGGTTGATAACATTGGTTGATATACTATTTGTACTATGACACTACTAAGTTTAGTCTGGTAGAGGATTTTGAAAAAACCGCTTATTTTTCGATATAGGGAGGGGCAACGTGTTCAAAGGTGGCAAGTTATGTCATAACATTCTTGAACTTTATTTTGGTAGAACGGCTTGTTGCCAAGCAAGATTTCACTCAGGGGCCATTGTGGGGGCAGAAAGGTCAATGGGTGCAATGTTCAAGTGAAAATGCCCATATTGACCTATACACAAATTCAAGGTGGCTTACAGAAGTTTTCTTTATACATTTTGTCTTCTAAATATGTAAGTGGTATCTTCAAATTAATAGAAGTCATATCCAACTAATTCAGTCACTTATTTTCAAAGTTTTCCATGAAAAATAAGATTAGACGCTTGCACAAATTTGACCTTTACAAATATGATTAATTGTGGCAATAAATACTACTATAAACACATTTGTGCATTGAAATTGTTTAACAAAACTTTGGACTTGTTAAAATAATTTTACTGAATCATATGCCCGTATTTATATAAGTATCCACTTTTGAAAAAAAAGAAATCAAAGTACTGGTGGTACTGAAAGATTTGATTAGCTATAATGACTGTATCTGTTAATACTATCAAGTGTGTTCTCTTTTTCTGGTGGAAATATTAGTGAACTGTTGAAACACGAACTATTTCCAGTGTCGCCTATACCTGATATATTAGGACCCTTGTTATCTGCAACCGACGAATCGGACCTTCAAATATCCCTGAGGAAGAAGTTTGCATGGGACATTACTACCAAAATAATTAATGGTCAAACTTTAGTTGTAGCACTGGGAAAACGGAAAGACATCAATACATTCGGCGAGTTGGGAAACGCACAAACTGTTTTTTATCCACGCGAAAGATAAATGTATTAAAATTGATGTCATTATGATAGATATGACCACTAATCCATAAAAGGTGAAAACCATCTAGAGATAAAAGAGGATCAGGTCTCTATTCTGTTAGAAAAATATTGATGCTTTAAATGTCCCTCTGCCATCAAATTGGTAGATTTTATCAGTCACCAAGAAAACAAATATGATCTCGTAGTAATCAAGACACTTCTTAGCTTAGCTGAGGGTATCAGGGGGTCCACAGACAGTATGTTTAATTCATACAGAGAGGAAAAAGTGAAACCGTTTTTAAAGCTTTACACAAGGAAGCCGATACTAATGTTCCCAATTGTGTGATGCTTACATGCAAGGCTATAAAAGAACAGTGTTGTCTGTCATGATACTGATGACTTATTCTTTCGTTTGCTTTTAAATGAGGAAGTGTGATTCTAGACCGGTTCGTCCCTGTCATAGCATAAAATTATCACCTCTGCAGAGGAATAATCTCCCAGTATTCCATGCAATTACAAACTTAAGACTGTCAATTAACTTTCTAGACATTCTAAATACAGCATTCCGTGTTTCCAGGAAAAAACAGGTCTTCTTCCCACTCTTGCAAGAGGGAACATTTCTGACTTGTGAGTGCAGATGCCTTTATTGAATGTACCTAGCGAGGATTTCTCATCTACGATGTAACTCTTCCTCTCAGGGAAAAGGCAATTGAAAATTTTCTTCCAACATCATATGCAACCGACCCACATATTCAACGTGCACACTATAAACTGCTGTTTGGCTGCATTTAGTTATACCTGGTATTTGTTCCGGATCCCGTCACCTATAGGACACGGATGGTGCTAGTGTCACTAACTTGCGTACTGTATGCCTTTCACTTCCAGTGGGGTTAGTCCATCGACAAAAATCCCCCCCAAACTGGGCTCTGTTCTGCGCAATTTTACTCCTCTGTTTTAATCCAGAAACTTGTCTCAAGGTGTCTTTGATTCCTGTGTGTTCCATTTTAAAGTTGTGATGTTATTGGCAGGTGTCTCGAGTGGGACCTATCTATCCCCAATAACGCGTTTGTGTTTGTGTTTCAAAACGACCTTGTTTTGTGATCCACCATAAACTTTTCGTTATTAATTTTGTCTTGTCATCTGGCAACAGGACCACGAACAATACTAGTTTTTATACTTAAATCTGAGTTTTTCACAAATTAAAATTTTTATTTTTATTTATTTATTTATTTTTATTTTTTTTTTTTGCTTAAATCTTACTTTGAACTTTAACATTTCTAAGACAATTACAGGTCAAAGGATCATAAACAAAACTTAACTTTTTGGACTTAAGTATTTTCCTGATGTTCACGATTATTCACGGACAGTTAAGTTAGTGCGAGTCTGAATGTGACTTAAAAACAGTTTTAATGAGAAAATTATAAATTATTGATTGCATGGGGTTTTACGGGTTTTTACGTATTTCAGTACCAGCTATAGGTGAAGTGGCAGAAATAATTACCTTTGTAGTGAACGTAGGAAATGTGCAGGAAAAGCCCCTTAACATGTTACACCCGTCTTGACACGGGGCATCGGTTTTTAAGATCTCTCTCAAAGGATCTTGTGACTTTCGTTTCTAAATATCGAGTGTTTGGCAAAAGAACAGTCACTACCTTATTTCAAGTCTTGGTCAGACCCAACTAGGGTTCGAACCCAGGACTCACCACATACGGGGAGTGAGCGCTATACCAATTGAGCTACAGTAGGGGTTTTTTAATGAGAAAATAACCTTTACCAAAATCATGGCATTCATTGCTGAATTGTAATTTAAAATATAAATCACGTTGCACTACAAGATGTACATGTAGGCATACAGTTTAAAGTGGGTGACTGTATGCACTTGCAATGGGACCGTTGAACCGTTGATTGGTTGAACCCTTTGAATGATAATGCCACAGATAGTGATATTGATGAATGAAAAGAAATCGTTAGATGTGACTGATATATTCCAGAGATTCTCGTGACTATGCTTTGCCGATTACAGTACTTGCAGTACTTTGATTTTAAACTTTTAATAAATTTCAAATTATCAGCTGGGTTTAAACAATATATTTGTTTTAATAACAGTCATGTATTTACAAAAGAATTATATTTTAGCTTTTGATTCATGCTTTGATGCTGAATGTATACTTTATTTTATTCTATCTTGAAGCTTGTATCAGAATTTTGAAAAATAACATTGAAATATTTAAATTTTAGCCTAAACAGTCTCAATTAGCTTCCTAGTCAATGTTAAAATACATGAAATGAGAACAGATTTATTTGATTTATTTAAATCTCAGAAAGTATATATTTGGACAGCTATAAACTAATAAAGATTAATTTTTGCGGAAAAAAACACTTTCTGACCTTTGACCTTTTATCTACTAAACCAAGGGTCGATCAGCTTGGCAACAGGTTGATTCTTGACCCCTAACCTATGATAATATATGACAGCTATGTTGCCAGCTTTGAACACTCATGTCCCCCTATTGTGAATTTCAATTTTTTTCCACCAGACTATAAGTATTTTTCTGATGTTCACGATTATTCTCGGACAGTTAAGTTAGTGTGAGTCTGAATGTGATTTAAAAACAGTTTTAATGAGAAAATATTGCATGATAGTTTATTTTCCTGTACTTGTTTGGGACACTTTGACCTAAAGCATCAATCTAAGCAAATGTCATCACACAATAAATTATACATATGTTGAAAGTAAAGGTTCTGGCATGGTGAAGCTTTCATTTTATTGACAATTATAAATCCAAGTTAATATATAAAGTATAAATTTTTGAAATGACATATTGTAACACCTCATATGGGCATTGTCACTATAGAATAGAAACTTATCTAGAGCACATTTTTGAAAATCAACGAAATAGAACTGAGATCCTCAGAACATATGTTCCGAAAGTAACATATCAAAATTTGATATAACCGAAAGGCAAGGGCGGGCTCTGGGCCCCTAAAAATGGGCAATGTCACTACAGAGAATCAAAGACAAATAATAGGGACAATTGTTCCGAAAGTAATTAAATAGATTGATATCAGAATACGGGTTTTTATAGAACAAAAGAAAAAATGACACAGCAAATCGAAAGTTAAGAATAAATATATTTGTATTTTTGTCCATAGTTTCGTATTTTTGTCACAAGTTCGTATTTTTGTCCACAAGTTCGTACATCTGTCCACAGTTTCGGATTTTCGTCCACGGTCTAACCACAAAATTACTAAACAAAAATGTCTACGACAACTTACATGGGGCTATCACTTTCATCATTTGTATTTTAAAGAAATACATCTTAAATACAATAAAATAATATCTTAAATATAGCAAAACATTGCAGATTCAACTATCACTTTTCAATACACGATAAATACGAAACTAAATGAACATTTTCGCGGTCTATTTCGAAACTCTAAAATGATTATATTGAAGCTTTAAGCCAATGTGTTCCGAGGCACTGGGGGTAACCATACTTGGTAGTGACATTGCCTAAGCATAGTAGTACAAAATGATATTTCGAAATTCCGAGCACAGTGAAAGCTTCACTTTGCTCAGGCTCTTTATTTTCCGTCTATAGGAAATACACTGTATAATGGTATGGGCTTACATTGAAGCTTTAAGCCAATGTGTTCCGAGGCACTGGGGGTAACCATACTTGGTAGTGACATTGCCTAAGCATAGTAGTACAAAATGATATTTCGAAATTCCGAGCACAGTGAAAGCTTCACTTTGCTCAGGCTCTTTATTTTCCGTCTATAGGAAATACACTGTATAATGGTATGGGCTTACATTGAAGCTTTAAGCCAATGTGTTCCGAGGCACTGGGGGTAACCATACTTGGTAGTGACATTGCCTAAGCATAGTAGTACAAAATGATATTTCGAAATTCCGAGCACAGTGAAAGCTTCACTTTGCTCAGGCTCTTTATTTTCCGTCTATAGGAAATACACTGTATAATGGTATGGGCTTACATTGAAGCTTTAAGCCAATGTGTTCCGAGGCACTGGGGGTAACCATACTTGGTAGTGACATTGCCTAAGCATAGTAGTACAAAATGATATTTCGAAATTCCGAGCACAGTGAAAGCTTCACTTTGCTCAGGCTCTTTATTTTCCGTCTATAGGAAATACACTGTATAATGGTATGGGCTTACATTGAAGCTTTAAGCCAATGTGTTCCGAGGCACTGGGGGTAACCATACTTGGTAGTGACATTGCCTAAGCATAGTAGTACAAAATGATATTTCGAAATTCCGAGCACAGTGAAAGCTTCACTTTGCTCAGGCTCTTTATTTTCCGTCTATAGGAAATACACTGTATAATGGTATGGGCTTACATTGAAGCTTTAAGCCAATGTGTTCCGAGGCACTGGGGGTAACCATACTTGGTAGTGACATTGCCTAAGCATAGTAGTACAAAATGATATTTCGAAATTCCGAGCACAGTGAAAGCTTCACTTTGCTCAGGCTCTTTATTTTCCGTCTATAGGAAATACACTGTATAATGGTATGGGCTTACATTGAAGCTTTAAGCCAATGTGTTCCGAGGCACTGGGGGTAACCATACTTGGTAGTGACATTGCCTAAGCATAGTAGTACAAAATGATATTTCGAAATTCCGAGCACAGTGAAAGCTTCACTTTGCTCAGGCTCTTTATTTTCCGTCTATAGGAAATACACTGTATAATGGTATGGGCTTACATTGAAGCTTTAAGCCAATGTGTTCCGAGGCACTGGGGGTAACCATACTTGGTAGTGACATTGCCTAAGCATAGTAGTACAAAATGATATTTCGAAATTCCGAGCACAGTGAAAGCTTCACTTTGCTCAGGCTCTTTATTTTCCGTCTATAGGAAATACACTGTATAATGGTATGGGCTTACATTGAAGCTTTAAGCCAATGTGTTCCGAGGCACTGGGGGTAACCATACTTGGTAGTGACATTGCCTAAGCATAGTAGTACAAAATGATATTTCGAAATTCCGAGCACAGTGAAAGCTTCACTTTGCTCAGGCTCTTTATTTTCCGTCTATAGGAAATACACTGTATAATGGTATGGGCTTACATTGAAGCTTTAAGCCAATGTGTTCCGAGGCACTGGGGGTAACCATACTTGGTAGTGACATTGCCTAAGCATAGTAGTACAAAATGATATTTCGAAATTCCGAGCACAGTGAAAGCTTCACTTTGCTCAGGCTCTTTATTTTCCGTCTATAGGAAATACACTGTATAATGGTATGGGCTTACATTGAAGCTTTAAGCCAATGTGTTCCGAGGCACTGGGGGTAACCATACTTGGTAGTGACATTGCCTAAGCATAGTAGTACAAAATGATATTTCGAAATTCCGAGCACAGTGAAAGCTTCACTTTGCTCAGGCTCTTTATTTTCCGTCTATAGGAAATACACTGTATAATGGTATGGGCTTACATTGAAGCTTTAAGCCAATGTGTTCCGAGGCACTGGGGGTAACCATACTTGGTAGTGACATTGCCTAAGCATAGTAGTACAAAATGATATTTCGAAATTCCGAGCACAGTGAAAGCTTCACTTTGCTCAGGCTCTTTATTTTCCGTCTATAGGAAATACACTGTATAATGGTATGGGCTTACATTGAAGCTTTAAGCCAATGTGTTCCGAGGCACTGGGGGTAACCATACTTGGTAGTGACATTGCCTAAGCATAGTAGTACAAAATGATATTTCGAAATTCCGAGCACAGTGAAAGCTTCACTTTGCTCAGGCTCTTTATTTTCCGTCTATAGGAAATACACTGTATAATGGTATGGGCTTACATTGAAGCTTTAAGCCAATGTGTTCCGAGGCACTGGGGGTAACCATACTTGGTAGTGACATTGCCTAAGCATAGTAGTACAAAATGATATTTCGAAATTCCGAGCACAGTGAAAGCTTCACTTTGCTCAGGCTCTTTATTTTCCGTCTATAGGAAATACACTGTATAATGGTATGGGCTTACATTGAAGCTTTAAGCCAATGTGTTCCGAGGCACTGGGGGTAACCATACTTGGTAGTGACATTGCCTAAGCATAGTAGTACAAAATGATATTTCGAAATTCCGAGCACAGTGAAAGCTTCACTTTGCTCAGGCTCTTTATTTTCCGTCTATAGGAAATACACTGTATAATGGTATGGGCTTACATTGAAGCTTTAAGCCAATGTGTTCCGAGGCACTGGGGGTAACCATACTTGGTAGTGACATTGCCTAAGCATAGTAGTACAAAATGATATTTCGAAATTCCGAGCACAGTGAAAGCTTCACTTTGCTCAGGCTCTTTATTTTCCGTCTATAGGAAATACACTGTATAATGGTATGGGCTTATTGAAGCTTTAAGCCAATGTGTTCCGAGGCACTGGGGGTAACCATACTTGGTAGTGACATTGCCTAAGCATAGTAGTACAAAATGATATTTCGAAATTCCGAGCACAGTGAAAGCTTCACTTTGCTCAGGCTCTTTATTTTCCGTCTATAGGAAATACACTGTATAATGGTATGGGCTTACATTGAAGCTTTAAGCCAATGTGTTCCGAGGCACTGGGGGTAACCATACTTGGTAGTGACATTGCCTAAGCATAGTAGTACAAAATGATATTTCGAAATTCCGAGCACAGTGAAAGCTTCACTTTGCTCAGGCTCTTTATTTTCCGTCTATAGGAAATACACTGTATAATGGTATGGGCTTACATTGAAGCTTTAAGCCAATGTGTTCCGAGGCACTGGGGGTAACCATACTTGGTAGTGACATTGCCTAAGCATAGTAGTACAAAATGATATTTCGAAATTCCGAGCACAGTGAAAGCTTCACTTTGCTCAGGCTCTTTATTTTCCGTCTATAGGAAATACACTGTATAATGGTATGGGCTTACATTGAAGCTTTAAGCCAATGTGTTCCGAGGCACTGGGGGTAACCATACTTGGTAGTGACATTGCCTAAGCATAGTAGTACAAAATGATATTTCGAAATTCCGAGCACAGTGAAAGCTTCACTTTGCTCAGGCTCTTTATTTTCCGTCTATAGGAAATACACTGTATAATGGTATGGGCTTACATTGAAGCTTTAAGCCAATGTGTTCCGAGGCACTGGGGGTAACCATACTTGGTAGTGACATTGCCTAAGCATAGTAGTACAAAATGATATTTCGAAATTCCGAGCACAGTGAAAGCTTCACTTTGCTCAGGCTCTTTATTTTCCGTCTATAGGAAATACACTGTATAATGGTATGGGCTTACATTGAAGCTTTAAGCCAATGTGTTCCGAGGCACTGGGGTAACCATACTTGGTAGTGACATTGCCTAAGCATAGTAGTACAAAATGATATTTCGAAATTCCGAGCACAGTGAAAGCTTCACTTTGCTCAGGCTCTTTATTTTCCGTCTATAGGAAATACACTGTATAATGGTATGGGCTTACATTGAAGCTTTAAGCCAATGTGTTCCGAGGCACTGGGGGTAACCATACTTGGTAGTGACATTGCCTAAGCATAGTAGTACAAAATGATATTTCGAAATTCCGAGCACAGTGAAAGCTTCACTTTGCTCAGGCTCTTTATTTTCCGTCTATAGGAAATACACTGTATAATGGTATGGGCTTACATTGAAGCTTTAAGCCAATGTGTTCCGAGGCACTGGGGGTAACCATACTTGGTAGTGACATTGCCTAAGCATAGTAGTACAAAATGATATTTCGAAATTCCGAGCACAGTGAAAGCTTCACTTTGCTCAGGCTCTTTATTTTCCGTCTATAGGAAATACACTGTATAATGGTATGGGCTTACATTGAAGCTTTAAGCCAATGTGTTCCGAGGCACTGGGGGTAACCATACTTGGTAGTGACATTGCCTAAGCATAGTAGTACAAAATGATATTTCGAAATTCCGAGCACAGTGAAAGCTTCACTTTGCTCAGGCTCTTTATTTTCCGTCTATAGGAAATACACTGTATAATGGTATGGGCTTACATTGAAGCTTTAAGCCAATGTGTTCCGAGGCACTGGGGGTAACCATACTTGGTAGTGACATTGCCTAAGCATAGTAGTACAAAATGATATTTCGAAATTCCGAGCACAGTGAAAGCTTCACTTTGCTCAGGCTCTTTATTTTCCGTCTATAGGAAATACACTGTATAATGGTATGGGCTTACATTGAAGCTTTAAGCCAATGTGTTCCGAGGCACTGGGGGTAACCATACTTGGTAGTGACATTGCCTAAGCATAGTAGTACAAAATGATATTTCGAAATTCCGAGCACAGTGAAAGCTTCACTTTGCTCAGGCTCTTTATTTTCCGTCTATAGGAAATACACTGTATAATGGTATGGGCTTACATTGAAGCTTTAAGCCAATGTGTTCCGAGGCACTGGGGGTAACCATACTTGGTAGTGACATTGCCTAAGCATAGTAGTACAAAATGATATTTCGAAATTCCGAGCACAGTGAAAGCTTCACTTTGCTCAGGCTCTTTATTTTCCGTCTATAGGAAATACACTGTATAATGGTATGGGCTTACATTGAAGCTTTAAGCCAATGTGTTCCGAGGCACTGGGGGTAACCATACTTGGTAGTGACATTGCCTAAGCATAGTAGTACAAAATGATATTTCGAAATTCCGAGCACAGTGAAAGCTTCACTTTGCTCAGGCTCTTTATTTTCCGTCTATAGGAAATACACTGTATAATGGTATGGGCTTACATTGAAGCTTTAAGCCAATGTGTTCCGAGGCACTGGGGGTAACCATACTTGGTAGTGACATTGCCTAAGCATAGTAGTACAAAATGATATTTCGAAATTCCGAGCACAGTGAAAGCTTCACTTTGCTCAGGCTCTTTATTTTCCGTCTATAGGAAATACACTGTATAATGGTATGGGCTTACATTGAAGCTTTAAGCCAATGTGTTCCGAGGCACTGGGGGTAACCATACTTGGTAGTGACATTGCCTAAGCATAGTAGTACAAAATGATATTTCGAAATTCCGAGCACAGTGAAAGCTTCACTTTGCTCAGGCTCTTTATTTTCCGTCTATAGGAAATACACTGTATAATGGTATGGGCTTACATTGAAGCTTTAAGCCAATGTGTTCCGAGGCACTGGGGGTAACCATACTTGGTAGTGACATTGCCTAAGCATAGTAGTACAAAATGATATTTCGAAATTCCGAGCACAGTGAAAGCTTCACTTTGCTCAGGCTCTTTATTTTCCGTCTATAGGAAATACACTGTATAATGGTATGGGCTTACATTGAAGCTTTAAGCCAATGTGTTCCGAGGCACTGGGGGTAACCATACTTGGTAGTGACATTGCCTAAGCATAGTAGTACAAAATGATATTTCGAAATTCCGAGCACAGTGAAAGCTTCACTTTGCTCAGGCTCTTTATTTTCCGTCTATAGGAAATACACTGTATAATGGTATGGGCTTACATTGAAGCTTTAAGCCAATGTGTTCCGAGGCACTGGGGGTAACCATACTTGGTAGTGACATTGCCTAAGCATAGTAGTACAAAATGATATTTCGAAATTCCGAGCACAGTGAAAGCTTCACTTTGCTCAGGCTCTTTATTTTCCGTCTATAGGAAATACACTGTATAATGGTATGGGCTTACATTGAAGCTTTAAGCCAATGTGTTCCGAGGCACTGGGGGTAACCATACTTGGTAGTGACATTGCCTAAGCATAGTAGTACAAAATGATATTTCGAAATTCCGAGCACAGTGAAAGCTTCACTTTGCTCAGGCTCTTTATTTTCCGTCTATAGGAAATACACTGTATAATGGTATGGGCTTACATTGAAGCTTTAAGCCAATGTGTTCCGAGGCACTGGGGGTAACCATACTTGGTAGTGACATTGCCTAAGCATAGTAGTACAAAATGATATTTCGAAATTCCGAGCACAGTGAAAGCTTCACTTTGCTCAGGCTCTTTATTTCCGTCTATAGGAAATACACTGTATAATGGTATGGGCTTACATTGAAGCTTTAAGCCAATGTGTTCCGAGGCACTGGGGGTAACCATACTTGGTAGTGACATTGCCTAAGCATAGTAGTACAAAATGATATTTCGAAATTCCGAGCACAGTGAAAGCTTCACTTTGCTCAGGCTCTTTATTTTCCGTCTATAGGAAATACACTGTATAATGGTATGGGCTTACATTGAAGCTTTAAGCCAATGTGTTCCGAGGCACTGGGGGTAACCATACTTGGTAGTGACATTGCCTAAGCATAGTAGTACAAAATGATATTTCGAAATTCCGAGCACAGTGAAAGCTTCACTTTGCTCAGGCTCTTTATTTCCGTCTATAGGAAATACACTGTATAATGGTATGGGCTTACATTGAAGCTTTAAGCCAATGTGTTCCGAGGCACTGGGGGTAACCATACTTGGTAGTGACATTGCCTAAGCATAGTAGTACAAAATGATATTTCGAAATTCCGAGCACAGTGAAAGCTTCACTTTGCTCAGGCTCTTTATTTTCCGTCTATAGGAAATACACTGTATAATGGTATGGGCTTACATTGAAGCTTTAAGCCAATGTGTTCCGAGGCACTGGGGGTAACCATACTTGGTAGTGACATTGCCTAAGCATAGTAGTACAAAATGATATTTCGAAATTCCGAGCACAGTGAAAGCTTCACTTTGCTCAGGCTCTTTATTTTCCGTCTATAGGAAATACACTGTATAATGGTATGGGCTTACATTGAAGCTTTAAGCCAATGTGTTCCGAGGCACTGGGGGTAACCATACTTGGTAGTGACATTGCCTAAGCATAGTAGTACAAAATGATATTTCGAAATTCCGAGCACAGTGAAAGCTTCACTTTGCTCAGGCTCTTTATTTTCCGTCTATAGGAAATACACTGTATAATGGTATGGGCTTACATTGAAGCTTTAAGCCAATGTGTTCCGAGGCACTGGGGGTAACCATACTTGGTAGTGACATTGCCTAAGCATAGTAGTACAAAATGATATTTCGAAATTCCGAGCACAGTGAAAGCTTCACTTTGCTCAGGCTCTTTATTTTCCGTCTATAGGAAATACACTGTATAATGGTATGGGCTTACATTGAAGCTTTAAGCCAATGTGTTCCGAGGCACTGGGGGTAACCATACTTGGTAGTGACATTGCCTAAGCATAGTAGTACAAAATGATATTTCGAAATTCCGAGCACAGTGAAAGCTTCACTTTGCTCAGGCTCTTTATTTTCCGTCTATAGGAAATACACTGTATAATGGTATGGGCTTACATTGAAGCTTTAAGCCAATGTGTTCCGAGGCACTGGGGGTAACCATACTTGGTAGTGACATTGCCTAAGCATAGTAGTACAAAATGATATTTCGAAATTCCGAGCACAGTGAAAGCTTCACTTTGCTCAGGCTCTTTATTTTCCGTCTATAGGAAATACACTGTATAATGGTATGGGCTTACATTGAAGCTTTAAGCCAATGTGTTCCGAGGCACTGGGGGTAACCATACTTGGTAGTGACATTGCCTAAGCATAGTAGTACAAAATGATATTTCGAAATTCCGAGCACAGTGAAAGCTTCACTTTGCTCAGGCTCTTTATTTTCCGTCTATAGGAAATACACTGTATAATGGTATGGGCTTACATTGAAGCTTTAAGCCAATGTGTTCCGAGGCACTGGGGGTAACCATACTTGGTAGTGACATTGCCTAAGCATAGTAGTACAAAATGATATTTCGAAATTCCGAGCACAGTGAAAGCTTCACTTTGCTCAGGCTCTTTATTTTCCGTCTATAGGAAATACACTGTATAATGGTATGGGCTTACATTGAAGCTTTAAGCCAATGTGTTCCGAGGCACTGGGGGTAACCATACTTGGTAGTGACATTGCCTAAGCATAGTAGTACAAAATGATATTTCGAAATTCCGAGCACAGTGAAAGCTTCACTTTGCTCAGGCTCTTTATTTTCCGTCTATAGGAAATACACTGTATAATGGTATGGGCTTACATTGAAGCTTTAAGCCAATGTGTTCCGAGGCACTGGGGGTAACCATACTTGGTAGTGACATTGCCTAAGCATAGTAGTACAAAATGATATTTCGAAATTCCGAGCACAGTGAAAGCTTCACTTTGCTCAGGCTCTTTATTTTCCGTCTATAGGAAATACACTGTATAATGGTATGGGCTTACATTGAAGCTTTAAGCCAATGTGTTCCGAGGCACTGGGGGTAACCATACTTGGTAGTGACATTGCCTAAGCATAGTAGTACAAAATGATATTTCGAAATTCCGAGCACAGTGAAAGCTTCACTTTGCTCAGGCTCTTTATTTTCCGTCTATAGGAAATACACTGTATAATGGTATGGGCTTACATTGAAGCTTTAAGCCAAT
Source organism: Anadara kagoshimensis (assembly GCA_021292105.1). Taxonomy (NCBI): domain Eukaryota; kingdom Metazoa; phylum Mollusca; class Bivalvia; order Arcoida; family Arcidae; genus Anadara; species Anadara kagoshimensis. The sequence continues at coordinate 9,129,993 of CM037858.1, read as the reverse complement.
GTGTTCCGAGGCACTGGGGGTAACCATACTTGGTAGTGACATTGCCTAAGCATAGTAGTACAAAATGATATTTCGAAATTCCGAGCACAGTGAAAGCTTCACTTTGCTCAGGCTCTTTATTTTCCGTCTATAGGAAATACACTGTATAATGGTATGGGCTTACATTGAAGCTTTAAGCCAATGTGTTCCGAGGCACTGGGGGTAACCATACTTGGTAGTGACATTGCCTAAGCATAGTAGTACAAAATGATATTTCGAAATTCCGAGCACAGTGAAAGCTTCACTTTGCTCAGGCTCTTTATTTTCCGTCTATAGGAAATACACTGTATAATGGTATGGGCTTACATTGAAGCTTTAAGCCAATGTGTTCCGAGGCACTGGGGGTAACCATACTTGGTAGTGACATTGCCTAAGCATAGTAGTACAAAATGATATTTCGAAATTCCGAGCACAGTGAAAGCTTCACTTTGCTCAGGCTCTTTATTTCCGTCTATAGGAAATACACTGTATAATGGTATGGGCTTACATTGAAGCTTTAAGCCAATGTGTTCCGAGGCACTGGGGGTAACCATACTTGGTAGTGACATTGCCTAAGCATAGTAGTACAAAATGATATTTCGAAATTCCGAGCACAGTGAAAGCTTCACTTTGCTCAGGCTCTTTATTTTCCGTCTATAGGAAATACACTGTATAATGGTATGGGCTTACATTGAAGCTTTAAGCCAATGTGTTCCGAGGCACTGGGGGTAACCATACTTGGTAGTGACATTGCCTAAGCATAGTAGTACAAAATGATATTTCGAAATTCCGAGCACAGTGAAAGCTTCACTTTGCTCAGGCTCTTTATTTTCCGTCTATAGGAAATACACTGTATAATGGTATGGGCTTACATTGAAGCTTTAAGCCAATGTGTTCCGAGGCACTGGGGTAACCATACTTGGTAGTGACATTGCCTAAGCATAGTAGTACAAAATGATATTTCGAAATTCCGAGCACAGTGAAAGCTTCACTTTGCTCAGGCTCTTTATTTTCCGTCTATAGGAAATACACTGTATAATGGTATGGGCTTACATTGAAGCTTTAAGCCAATGTGTTCCGAGGCACTGGGGGTAACCATACTTGGTAGTGACATTGCCTAAGCATAGTAGTACAAAATGATATTTCGAAATTCCGAGCACAGTGAAAGCTTCACTTTGCTCAGGCTCTTTATTTTCCGTCTATAGGAAATACACTGTATAATGGTATGGGCTTACATTGAAGCTTTAAGCCAATGTGTTCCGAGGCACTGGGGGTAACCATACTTGGTAGTGACATTGCCTAAGCATAGTAGTACAAAATGATATTTCGAAATTCCGAGCACAGTGAAAGCTTCACTTTGCTCAGGCTCTTTATTTTCCGTCTATAGGAAATACACTGTATAATGGTATGGGCTTACATTGAAGCTTTAAGCCAATGTGTTCCGAGGCACTGGGGTAACCATACTTGGTAGTGACATTGCCTAAGCATAGTAGTACAAAATGATATTTCGAAATTCCGAGCACAGTGAAAGCTTCACTTTGCTCAGGCTCTTTATTTTCCGTCTATAGGAAATACACTGTATAATGGTATGGGCTTACATTGAAGCTTTAAGCCAATGTGTTCCGAGGCACTGGGGGTAACCATACTTGGTAGTGACATTGCCTAAGCATAGTAGTACAAAATGATATTTCGAAATTCCGAGCACAGTGAAAGCTTCACTTTGCTCAGGCTCTTTATTTTCCGTCTATAGGAAATACACTGTATAATGGTATGGGCTTACATTGAAGCTTTAAGCCAATGTGTTCCGAGGCACTGGGGGTAACCATACTTGGTAGTGACATTGCCTAAGCATAGTAGTACAAAATGATATTTCGAAATTCCGAGCACAGTGAAAGCTTCACTTTGCTCAGGCTCTTTATTTTCCGTCTATAGGAAATACACTGTATAATGGTATGGGCTTACATTGAAGCTTTAAGCCAATGTGTTCCGAGGCACTGGGGGTAACCATACTTGGTAGTGACATTGCCTAAGCATAGTAGTACAAAATGATATTTCGAAATTCCGAGCACAGTGAAAGCTTCACTTTGCTCAGGCTCTTTATTTTCCGTCTATAGGAAATACACTGTATAATGGTATGGGCTTACATTGAAGCTTTAAGCCAATGTGTTCCGAGGCACTGGGGGTAACCATACTTGGTAGTGACATTGCCTAAGCATAGTAGTACAAAATGATATTTCGAAATTCCGAGCACAGTGAAAGCTTCACTTTGCTCAGGCTCTTTATTTTCCGTCTATAGGAAATACACTGTATAATGGTATGGGCTTACATTGAAGCTTTAAGCCAATGTGTTCCGAGGCACTGGGGGTAACCATACTTGGTAGTGACATTGCCTAAGCATAGTAGTACAAAATGATATTTCGAAATTCCGAGCACAGTGAAAGCTTCACTTTGCTCAGGCTCTTTATTTTCCGTCTATAGGAAATACACTGTATAATGGTATGGGCTTACATTGAAGCTTTAAGCCAATGTGTTCCGAGGCACTGGGGGTAACCATACTTGGTAGTGACATTGCCTAAGCATAGTAGTACAAAATGATATTTCGAAATTCCGAGCACAGTGAAAGCTTCACTTTGCTCAGGCTCTTTATTTTCCGTCTATAGGAAATACACTGTATAATGGTATGGGCTTACATTGAAGCTTTAAGCCAATGTGTTCCGAGGCACTGGGGTAACCATACTTGGTAGTGACATTGCCTAAGCATAGTAGTACAAAATGATATTTCGAAATTCCGAGCACAGTGAAAGCTTCACTTTGCTCAGGCTCTTTATTTTCCGTCTATAGGAAATACACTGTATAATGGTATGGGCTTACATTGAAGCTTTAAGCCAATGTGTTCCGAGGCACTGGGGGTAACCATACTTGGTAGTGACATTGCCTAAGCATAGTAGTACAAAATGATATTTCGAAATTCCGAGCACAGTGAAAGCTTCACTTTGCTCAGGCTCTTTATTTTCCGTCTATAGGAAATACACTGTATAATGGTATGGGCTTACATTGAAGCTTTAAGCCAATGTGTTCCGAGGCACTGGGGGTAACCATACTTGGTAGTGACATTGCCTAAGCATAGTAGTACAAAATGATATTTCGAAATTCCGAGCACAGTGAAAGCTTCACTTTGCTCAGGCTCTTTATTTTCCGTCTATAGGAAATACACTGTATAATGGTATGGGCTTACATTGAAGCTTTAAGCCAATGTGTTCCGAGGCACTGGGGGTAACCATACTTGGTAGTGACATTGCCTAAGCATAGTAGTACAAAATGATATTTCGAAATTCCGAGCACAGTGAAAGCTTCACTTTGCTCAGGCTCTTTATTTCCGTCTATAGGAAATACACTGTATAATGGTATGGGCTTACATTGAAGCTTTAAGCCAATGTGTTCCGAGGCACTGGGGGTAACCATACTTGGTAGTGACATTGCCTAAGCATAGTAGTACAAAATGATATTTCGAAATTCCGAGCACAGTGAAAGCTTCACTTTGCTCAGGCTCTTTATTTTCCGTCTATAGGAAATACACTGTATAATGGTATGGGCTTACATTGAAGCTTTAAGCCAATGTGTTCCGAGGCACTGGGGGTAACCATACTTGGTAGTGACATTGCCTAAGCATAGTAGTACAAAATGATATTTCGAAATTCCGAGCACAGTGAAAGCTTCACTTTGCTCAGGCTCTTTATTTTCCGTCTATAGGAAATACACTGTATAATGGTATGGGCTTACATTGAAGCTTTAAGCCAATGTGTTCCGAGGCACTGGGGTAACCATACTTGGTAGTGACATTGCCTAAGCATAGTAGTACAAAATGATATTTCGAAATTCCGAGCACAGTGAAAGCTTCACTTTGCTCAGGCTCTTTATTTTCCGTCTATAGGAAATACACTGTATAATGGTATGGGCTTACATTGAAGCTTTAAGCCAATGTGTTCCGAGGCACTGGGGTAACCATACTTGGTAGTGACATTGCCTAAGCATAGTAGTACAAAATGATATTTCGAAATTCCGAGCACAGTGAAAGCTTCACTTTGCTCAGGCTCTTTATTTTCCGTCTATAGGAAATACACTGTATAATGGTATGGGCTTACATTGAAGCTTTAAGCCAATGTGTTCCGAGGCACTGGGGGTAACCATACTTGGTAGTGACATTGCCTAAGCATAGTAGTACAAAATGATATTTCGAAATTCCGAGCACAGTGAAAGCTTCACTTTGCTCAGGCTCTTTATTTTCCGTCTATAGGAAATACACTGTATAATGGTATGGGCTTACATTGAAGCTTTAAGCCAATGTGTTCCGAGGCACTGGGGGTAACCATACTTGGTAGTGACATTGCCTAAGCATAGTAGTACAAAATGATATTTCGAAATTCCGAGCACAGTGAAAGCTTCACTTTGCTCAGGCTCTTTATTTTCCGTCTATAGGAAATACACTGTATAATGGTATGGGCTTACATTGAAGCTTTAAGCCAATGTGTTCCGAGGCACTGGGGGTAACCATACTTGGTAGTGACATTGCCTAAGCATAGTAGTACAAAATGATATTTCGAAATTCCGAGCACAGTGAAAGCTTCACTTTGCTCAGGCTCTTTATTTTCCGTCTATAGGAAATACACTGTATAATGGTATGGGCTTATATTGAAGCTTTAAGCCAATGTGTTCCGAGGCACTGGGGGTAACCATACTTGGTAGTGACACTTAATCGTGAAATGTGATAAAATTTGTTTTTTTTTTTTTTGATGTTTTATAAATGAAACGAAAATATTTGCGAATGTTGAATAAGTAACTGTTTACTTATTCAATGTTGAACGCTGCAATGTTGAATAAGTAACGTACTTCAGATATGCGAAATATTGTGATAATATCACGACGATATCATAAATTTTTGGCGATATTGCAATTCTTTTTTTGTTCACGATAACATCTCTATTGACAAGATGTGCTGCAGAAACACAACTGAAAGTCAATTTTGTAAAGAAGGTCAAGCTCATCAGGTCAAAAAATTTGATAAGGTCAAAATACCAGTAAATGGTTTTGTCCAGGGAAATAGATGGAACCAAATAAATAATATGGATTACTGTTCTTCAAAGTTTTGTGTACTGTAAAGGGGATTATTTTCACGGGATGGAAATTTTGCAATTTCTGAAATCTGACATTTCGCGTGGGCGTAATTTCCGCATTACTGATATAAGTGGGTGTATGTTCTGTATATTATATATATAAACAGGTATAATTGTCATTTGTGCGTGGGTGACAATTTCGCGGCAATTTCTTTTGCGCAAAATAAGCGAACAATTTTATCCACGCAAAAATTTCCTCCTTTACAGTATTTATATCTCAGAATAATAACAATCAAGATGAAAAATGTCTCTATTAAAGAAGTAAAAAATTATTTCATTGCCAAAACATGAGAATGAAGCATAATCCAGTTTATGTAATAAAAAATGTATAAGTAAAAACCAAAAATCCCAAAGAAGAAAGTCAACATTAAAACTACATGGAACAGCAAGTCACACAAAAGTGTAGTAGAGTAAAGTGGAACAATGGTGTTGTACACCTAAGTCAAGATTCTTCACTTCATCTTGCAGGGACATTTAAGACATTTGGACTCACAATTTAAGGACTTTTTAGGGTCTTTTCAGGGTCTCATTTGCAAATTTAAGGCCTAATCAGAGGGACAATTTTATAAGAAAAATTGGTGCAAAGACAATTAAATCAATAAAACAATTACTTACATGTCTATAGTAACAACACTTGAAGTGGGGGGGGGGGAGAGTGATTTTGGGTGTTCGGGAGGGCCAGGTACCTTAAAATCGCTCATTTCAATGTAACTTATTTATTTATTTTGATCAGTCTATTTACAACCACCTAATATCAACACCTAATTGGCAAAATTCAAGGGCTTTTTAGGGCCTTCAGGATAAATTCAAGGGCTTTTTAGGGTCAGACTTGTTTTTAGGGTCTTTTTAGGGCAAACCTCAAAATCTAAGGACTTTTCCAGGCCTGTACGGACCCTGTATTGCGGCAGTCAGTTTAGGGATGGTGGAAGACCAGAGTGCCAAACCATCAAGCTTCCCAATTGAACCGAACTGACAAACTTTCACACACTAGTGAGAATTGAGCCTAGACGGTGAGAGACACTGTGTTCTGGAAGCTGATGCTTAATTAGACCATTCCTCCATCAAGGCCCCATATCTCACATAAGACAGTTTTAATTCAGTTTTAAGTCTTTAAAAATAGAAATAGCTGATATAAATTTTATCAATCTTTATCTGTATCAAAAATTTTTTTTAATAATGACCAAACTGAAGAAAACATCTAAATTTATCACAATAAAGAAATCTCCATTCTTCACTAACATTTAATTAGTCAAGATTTTCAAGTTATAAAAGAATTCTGCCAATAAATCGAGGGAAACTTGAGAACCAGGACAATAATGAAAGTGCATAAAAATGTGCATGCTATAAACATGCTGAATAAACAACACCATAAATTACTTATTTCATATTTTACTGACGAACATTTAACTGTGTTTCTGCACTTATCAACATTATTCTATATTCAGTTAATGATTAAACTGTGAACATTTATTAGGTGGATAACAAGTTCATAGTGACAGTAAAGATCAAAGATTCTTTAAAATTTAAAAAAAAACTAACATAAAATCTTTACATAATGACTCATGAATTTCAATTTCCTTCAAGCATTAATTTATCATTATATATTTTAAAAATTAAAAAGTAATAAAATGCTAATTGATATAATTTAAATTAGGTGCATACGAGCATATGAATCATATATAAATGAGGTCTATAAAGTTTTGAGTAAGTAAAACTTGGGTAACCTGGTAAATTTCGGGAATGTGATGACGCTAACTCAGTATTCAATCCAGAACTGTGGTTGTTGGGCTTGTTCTGGTCCTGGCCTTGCAAAAACCAAGGACATTTTGAGAAAATTGGGTCTACTTAATGACATAACTGTATGTGCATTTTATTCAGAGACGAGGCAGTATTCGAACATCTATACCTGTTATCGAAGCAATGCCTATTTTTTGTGACATCATTCAATGCTGTACCTACCACTGCAGTAGCTCAGTTGGTAGCTTGCTCACTCTGTAAGTGTGAGGTTGTGGGTTCGAACCCCGACTGGGTCTGACCCAAGACTCGAAAGTTCTTCCACAAAGCACTTGACATTACGAAATGAAAGTCATGGTTCTGGAAACTTAAAATAAATGAGGTCTCGTGTCACAGTTGGCCTGGCACAATAAAGAACTGCCATATAATGCCATCAGCACAACACACAGGTATAATTTCTGCACCTTCGCCTATAGTTGGCAATGTCTCGATATAAGTGAAATATTCTTGACTGGAATGCTAAACACCATTACTCAACTCAACTGAATGCTGTACCAGTCAGGTATAGAATCGGATTTACTCAGAAATACAGAAACCAAATAAGACTGAAAAGATGGGTCAAGGTTGGTCCTCAGACAACATTATAGTGGCGCTATACCCATGGTGCAAGGACCCTTCTAGATTGAACACTACTAATTACCTTAGCTAAAACATAAAATTAAAATTAACTTTGCAAAACTACCAGCAGTCACTCTATTTGTCTCAAGTCTTCAATTTTGTTTTAAAATGAACTCAGACTGGGGTTGAACACACAACTTACCACCAGGATACAAATCAAACACTCTTCTTGGCAACTGAACTTCAAAAGAAGCAGCAATGTTATAAAAGATTATCTTCTTCAATATTCGTATAGCTGTAAACATTTACCTTCTTTGAAGAGAGCCAATGTAGTTGCTCAGTTGGTAAATTGTGCTCTATCAGTTAGTAATTAAGGACTTTAGAGGGTTATCTGTTATAGAGTACGAGACTTAAAAAGGTTTTTTTTCAAAGGATTTCTCAAGTAAATCAAGGTACATAATCTAAAATCTAAACTTGTGCAAGATATTTTGCTCACGAAGCTGTAAATCAGAATTCCTTGGACATACAGATGGACAGACTGACAGTCAAAACATCTTTAAAACACAAATGATAGGCATGACACAAAAAAGGAAAGAACTTTTACTGATCATTAACAAAAGCATACATGGCTAAGGTTTAAATTTCAATATTTCACCAGTATCTCTCAACTATCTGATATAATGATAAATGATTAGTTTCTGTAGTGTCCCAATAATCACCTTCAACAAAAAAATGAAAATAAAAAATTTACCACCTATGAAATGGTAATTTTTCTCAAAATCACCAAAATAAATGATAACAAAGTTAAGTGAAATTAAACTCAACAAGGAAGATAGGGTGTAAAACATCAATTCAACCTACTCACCTTCCATGGAAAAAGATTCATATCTTATATATTCCGAGTTCAAATTTATCTTAATTCTGTTTAGCACACACATACACACATATATACATCAGAAAATAGAAAATTTTAATGAAGTATCTGATCTGCCAATAAAAACATTATTTCTTAAATTTACCTAAATGTCCAAGGTTTATCCTTTATACAACAGACACAAGGCAATGTCACCTTGAATACACATCTCTAAATGGAGACACAGTATATATTTGAAAAAATGTGTTCATTTAAGGAATAAAATTCCTTTACAATTCATCAAAGATAGGGCAGAGAGTAAAAATTTAACAATTACCTGTGATCAGAGGTGTTGTGTTATGTAAGAATGACTAATATTAAACTGCATTATGTACAGGTAATACAGGTGGGTACAGGTGACAAGTTTGGTAAATATTGGGTTTTAAGGCTAGTCAGTACACTTCAAATTTCATAACTATAAAATATGCACTTGTATATTTTCCCGGGCTTATCAGGGCCATCAAAAAATTTTCCTATCACTTTCAATTTTGATTATACAAGCTAGCTAAACAGGAAGTGCTATAACCCTTTCGGAGTGCCAGGCCTCGCTTCCCTGGTGGAAGATCATATGTTTAGCCCCTGATTTGTCAGTTTCAAAATTTCACTTTGCTTTTGGATTGTGGTTTGGACATAGATTGATATGTTTGTTTTGATTAAGTAATATTACAACAGTTTTTCCATGATTTCAAGCCACTATATATATATATATACAGTAAAACCTCGATTCATCGCCACCACTTGTTCAGTCAAATTTTGACCTTATTAAGGGGTTTGGCGATAAATTGGGGGAGACAGATAAAGAAAAACATACACAAAATCGATTTTGAGACTTCAAAATAGTGTGGCAATAAGCAAGGTGGCAAAGTTATCGAGGGACATTATAAAGAGGTTTTACTGTATATGTGTATGTATATATTACTTTAAAATTTTACCAATATGAATGTAGCATAACAGCAAATAGCAGAAATACAGTCTATACATGTACAGTTCAACCTGCCTTAAAGGTCACCTCTATATAAGGGTCACCTGCTTGTTAAGGCTGGTAAAATTTTATCCCAATTGCTCAGTATTCATGTTATTTGAACCTGTATAATTATAATGGCCACTTGTCCATAAAGGCCACTTTGATTTGTTATATTAGGTGCCCTTTACAGACAGGTTTTACTGTACAGTCAAAATTCCTTTAAAGACCACCTCTATATAAGGGTCACCTGCTTGTAAAGGCTGGTAAAATTTTATCCCAATCGCTCACTATTCATATTATGTATAAAATGACAACCTGTACTTTTACTGATTCCATTAGGTGGGCTTTACAGACAACTTTGACTGTTTTTAAATTAGACAGATTTATAATTCTTGTTGATAAAAAAAGGTAAGTCTATATCCTGTGACCTTAAAAGAACTGTTATCATGATGAAACAAATATGGACTTATTTGTTATCACTAATTTAAGAAGATTCCTACATTATCTACAAAATAAAGGGACTTTTATGGGCATGTTGATAATAAATTTGTGGAATTATATTTTTAATTATAGTATATACATATATGCAATATGCAATAAAGGTATTACAAAATAACACAAAATTATTATGGAAATAAACACATCATGTTATACCATCAGTGGGTTCAACAACATATACACACTAGTATATTGAAATTGTATTTTCAAGCAGGGCTGCAGGAGGCATGAAAACTAATATACCGGTAATTCGATTTTTTCAAATGTAGTAATGGTGTTTAACGTCCCAGTAAAGAATATTTCACTTATATCGAGACATCGCCAGCTATAGGCGAAGGTGCAGAAATTTTGCCTGTGCGTTGCGCTGATGGCATTATACTGCAGGGTTCTTTATCGTGCCAAGCCTACCAAGACACTGGACCTCATTTATTTTAAGTTCCCATCCGAAAGAACCGTGACTTTCATTTCATAATGCCGAGTGCTTGGCGAAAGAACAGTCACTACCCACTTTTAAGTCTTCGGTCAGACCCAGCCGGGGGCGTCGAACCCACGACCTCCCACTTTCGGAGCGAGCGCCCTACCAACTGAGCTATCGCAGTGGTTTTTTCAAATGGGTATATATATATAGTGATCAACAGTATCAGTCAAGGTATTAAAGAGGTACCTGAACTCTTGATGAAAGAAGGAAGATACAGAAAAACAAGAGGCCCATGGGCCTGATACTCTCACCTGATAACTAATGGCTAGCCGATAGATTTCAAGAGAACATAAATACAGAAACCGCAATGATTTTTTTTCTTTACATCATAATGACCATTGCATCAATACCTACATTATTCTAATATAAATGCCTATACAAAAAGTTAATAGTTTTCAAGTTAATTAACCATTTCAGTATTGTTTCACATCTGTGACCTTGACCTTTGAACCCAAGACCTTTTTCTATACATCAAAATGATCGTTGTATCAATACCTACAACATTCTAATATACATGCCTATACAAAAAGTTTATAGTTTTCAAGATAATTAACTATTTGGTATTGTTTCGCATCTGTGACCTTGACCTTTGAACCATGACCTTTTTCTATACATCAAAAGGATCATTGTAGCAATACCTACAACATTCTAATATACATGCCTATACAAAAAGTTTATAGTTTTCGAGATAATTAACTATTCCGGTATTGTTTTGCATCTGTGTCCTTGACCTTTGAACCCATGACCTTTTTCTATACATCAAAATGATGGTCGTATTGATACCTACAACATTCTAATATACATGCCTATACAAAAAGTTTATAGTTTTTGAGATAATTAATCATTTTGGTATTGTTTTGCATCTGTGACCTTGACCTTTGAACTCATGATCTTTTTCTATATATCAAAAGGATCGTTGTATCAATACCTACAACATTCTAATATACATGCCTATACAAAAAGTTTATAGTTTTGGAGATAATTAACTATTTCCGTATTGTTTCACATCTGTGACCTTGGCCTTTGAACCCATGACCTTTTTCTATACATCATAATGATCGTTGTATCAATAGCTACAACATTCTAATATACATGCCTATACAGAAAGTTAATAGTTTTCGAGATAATAAACTATTTCGGTATTGTTTAGCATCTGTGACCTTGACCTTTGAACCCATGACCTTTTTCTATACATCAAAATGATCGTTGTATCAATACCTACAACATTCTAATATACAAGCCTATACAAAAAGTTAATAGTTTTAGAGATAATTAAACATTTCGGTATTGTTTAGCATCTGTGACCTTGACTTTTGAACCCATGACCTTTTTCTATACATCAAAATGATGGTTGTATCAATACCTACAACATTCTAACATACATGCCTATACAAAAAGTTTATAGTTTTCCAAATAACAATTATAATCAGAGGTAAAAAAAATTAGGTCACGACCTTCACAATTGACCTTGACCTCATTTTGAAGATACTAACAAGAAGATGTCAAAACTGAAAACCCCATGTCATTATCTGGTCAAATAGTCAAGTTATAACAATTTGAAGATTTTTTACGATGTTTTCAAAATTAAACGCAAAAACGCGTAACCCATTTTTTGTCCGAATTTCACAAAGTGAACAAACTATAGGCTTAAGACCCTAGAGAAGCCAAATATCACATCAGATTTTTTCTCCAATCAATACTTTCTTCGGAGAAGATTTTTTAAGATTTTTGCACCCCTAGGTCACCTTGACCTAGTTATGGTAGCCATGGCAATGCCATGAAAAAATCTGAATTGCACCGGCCCATATATACTTCTCACCAAGTTTCATTGAAATCTGTGTGGTAGTTTCAGAGGAGATGTCGAAAATAGGTGTTAACGATGCACACACGCACGCACACACACACGCACGCACATACACACGCTGCGCTATGCCATAAGCTCACATGACCTTTCAGTCAGGTGAGCTAATAAAAACCAATGACATATTGCCAGCATTTGGTGACTTCAATATACATGTTAGTGGCATTGACAATGGACAGTAGTTTCCTATATCCATAAGACCCTAAATTTGGGCCAAAACCCTGTTTGTTTATTGTCCAAAACCCTGTTTGTTTATTGTCCAAAACCCTGTTTGTTTATTGTCCAAAACCCTGTTTGTTTATTGTACTGTTTCTGTCATATATCATATGGTTCAAGGCAATTTAAAAAGTCAATGATTGGACTTGCTTTTATATAAATAGGTCCAAATGGAAGATTGATTGATTGAATGGGGTTTTACTTTCGAGTCAAGAATATTTCACTTATATCAAGATGTCACAAGCTATAGGTCAAGTGGCAGAAATTTTTACCTTTGCAGTATGCTCAGGGCAATGTGTATGAAGGGTTCCTTAACGTGCCAAGCCTGCCATGACAAGGGGCATCCGTTTTTAAGGTCTTTTCTGAAGGACCCAGTGACTTTCATTTTTATGTATATGCAGAGTGCTTGGCAAAAGAACAGTCACTACCTGTTTTCAAATATTGGTATGACCCCGACCAGGGTTCGCACCCATGACCTCCCAAATATGTAGTAAGAGTTCTACTAACTGAGCTAACACAGTGGTATGGTTTAAATGGAAAAACTTAATTCCCACTCAAGTTCTCACAAATATTTGATTTATTTTTTTTTAACCTTTTTTGCATCAGGTGTGCATTTAAAAGGTCCAAATCATTTCTGTTTCCATTTCAGGAAGCCAAAATTACCTGAGATATTCTTTTAAAAAGTAACCTATTTTATGATAATTGTTAAAAAAAAAAACAAAGAAAAACAAATACATACTGATGTGTACTTTAAAAAGGACTAAATTTTCACAAATAATTGAAATATGAAATATTGCTTACAAATGATTTTAAAACTTGTGGAAACCTAATGGAATTATTTTACAGACAGAGATGAAATAAATACCAGAAAGCAATACATGTATAAATAATCTTTATTCATTCACAAATATCCCATATAAAAAATAAATATAGAATTAATCATAAAAAACTCATTAAGTCAGAGTTTAATCTTTTTGCATCAGTGAAATTTTTCCTTTGAGAACAGCTGTTAATTCCTGCATGCTGAACATCACACATCTATTTCTGAAGAAACGTGTATTTATAGTTTACTTATACATTGTATATACAAGCACAATTCATCATAGCTGAAATGTTCATAAAATCTGATACAAAAATGTTGTACAAATTGCTGTAAGACAAATTAACCATTCATCATATTCATAAAAATTATTCGAAGCATAAAACTACCTGTGGAAATTGTGGAACATGAACAAAGGGGAACAACTCTGGTGAAAAACTGGTGTGTAATATAAGAGTGGAGTAATAGACGAGACATGGAAATCCCACATTTTTATGTAAGATGTAAAAATTTTCTGTCTCACCCTAGGGATGAGATCACGTGGCTTAACCAACAATATTTCAATGTTACAATCACTTACACTAGCTTAATTGATGACATCATAATCATTTTACGTGAGGACTTCAAACAAAATTGATTACGTCATTTTCATAAGGCACCGATGATGGCCTGAAAACTGAACGTTTGAAGCAGTTTTTTGTTTACAAATCATGTTTTATGCTGCAAATGTGTGAGAAAAAGAATCCTACACCAGTAACAGGGTAAGACAGAGATATCTGAAACTTGGATGAATATTTTCAATGTCCAGAACTGGCTAAAGCTTATTCTGGACAGGAAAATATTCCTCCTCGTTTGAGATATCTCTGTCTTACACTGTTGCTGGTGTAAGATTCTATTAATATCTCCCAGTCAAGATTCTTTCACTAATACTGAGGCAGTCAGTTCTGGGATGGTTAAGGAAACCTGAGTGCCCAGAGAAATCCAATAACCTTATGGCTCCATGCTGCACTGCACGCTAAAGAATTGGTCATTTGCGACTGCTACAGAGTCTACAATCGCCAAGAAAGCAACATAATCAGAAAGTAGAAAATTGATTGAATGAATAGGGTTTTATCCCAGTTAAGAATATTTCACTTCTATCACGAAGTCACCAGCTTTAGGTGAAGTGAAAGAAATTTATGTCTTTTCCGTGTGCTCAAATCAAATGTGCAGGGAGGGTCAGTATGCAATGACTACTGTAACAAGGGGTAACAGTTTTTAAGGTCTAAATACCGAGTGCTTGGGGAAAGACCATTTACTACCTCTTTTCAAGTAATGCTACCTCTTGTAATTTGATATTCTACAAAAATTAAATTGGACATTATGATTTTCTGCAATTTTGAACAGATGTTAAATGAGAATAGGTGTGGTAATTCTGGATAGATAATGGATTTTTTTCCATTTTGCTTTAGCCTAAACTTTATATCCCCTCTATTTAAGAATCTTTTAGAAGAGACTGCCCAATGTCACAGCTGGCATGACAAGTTAAAGAACTCTCTGTGTATATACTGCATACTGCAAAGATAAATATTTATGCCACTTCACCTATAGTTAGTTGGGGATGAAACACTGACTAGAACAGCAATCCCTATTCAATCAAACATACAAATCATCCTCTCCATTAAAACCCAAGAAGGACAAAAGAATTTCAAAGAATCATAAATTTTTTTTTTGCAGATAAGACAAGATATATTTGTAGGCATATGATCATACATATAAAATGTTTAATGATGCTGCTACTGTCTATTTTCTGATGTTAAGAAAATACTTTTCAAGCTTAAAAGACAATATTGTTGTCAAACTAAATGATTAACCCGTTTGGGATGTTTTCATTCCTTCATCAGAGGTAATGATTTGTTGAACTAATGCAGACACAACTGTTTTGGTAAAATACTGAGCATTTTCGGATATCTTTAATCCTTCACCAGTTTAACTTGGGTTCTGCTTTTATATTGAGTACATAAAGCGCATAATTTATTTTACAATCAAAACAATTTATTAGATAATTATACTTTACTGACAAACACCCTCACATCACATCACATCACATCAATCACATACATCACATCACATCACATCACATCACATCACATCACACATCACATCACATCACATCAATCACATCACATCACATCACATCACATCACATACATCACATCACATACATCACATCACATCACATCACATCACATCATTTTTTTTATTGTTTTGCTTTTTAGTTTCCTTGAAATTTCTATTTATTAATTTAATTAATTAATTAATTATATAACCATGTATTTAATTGACATTGGTAACTTTATGTCGATTTATACATTGTAATATGTTATATTCAAGGAAGAGTTTTACTTTTGTTCTGGAATCCTTTATTGTTTATACATGTACTTGTGATTTTGTACTATGTATGTTATCAAATAAATATTGTTTAAACTAACTAAAAGTGCATAACCCAATAAAAGTATCTCAGTAATTAATTTGTTCCTTGATTTTCTGTATCATTTACAACTTACGTGTATACTACATGTTAGTGTATGTGTAAATTGTGTAATGTGTAATGTACATGAATTCTGCACGTAACTTGGGGAAATTTTACGTCAATTCAAATCAAGATCAAATCAAGAATCAAAAAGATATCAGAATTTATGAATACATAACACATGTTAGGTCATACAAGGACAAGATTTAAAACTTAACATTTTCACTAGAAATAAACATTGTAAGAATATCCAACCTAAATACATGTGATGTATAACCGAAAATTTCAACAAGGAATCAGCTGTTTTAAAGTATCAATTACTGCTAATGATGAATAACACATAAAATCTAACCTTTACTTTACCTGCAGGTGCCCTTTTTATACAGGTGATTAGGTTTGATTGTATGTGTGTCTCAAGGCAACACATAAAGTCTGATCAAGTTTCAAATTATTCAGATATGTTACAAGGTAAATATTTTCAAAAACTTCCACTAACTACCTAGTAAATGTGCTTTAGTATGATATAATGCCAGTAAAAATTAAATACAACAGTAAAACCTGTTATAATGAGTGAGTGAGTGAGTGAGTGAGTGAGTGAATTATTGTTTACAGCTGCAGCTATTCGCAGCTAGAAAAAGTAAAAGATACAATAGTATCAGTAACACTACTGTATCTGATACTGTTATAATGACCATCTCTATATAAATTCAACTTTTATGGAGAATGGAGTTATGGTGATTTATGCCAGTGCAGATTCTTTCACTTATATCAAGGCAAGGCAGACAATGCTAGGATGGTGGAGAAAACTGGAAGCCACATAGAAAACCACCAACCTTTGCCAACCTTTGGCAAGCGAAATGCTAAACTATCTTACACTAGGATCTACCCAAATAGAATTTGAACCTAGGCAATGAGAGGCACTGTGAGCCATATATATACATGTACTAGTATGTCCTTGAGACCACACTGTTCATTAAGACCATTTTTAACTAAAAAGAACCTGTATAAAAAGAGCTCTTGTTTTATAAAAGTCCATATTTCTTAGGACCCACAGGATGCTCTATATATATATATATATATATATATATATTATATATATATATATATATATATATATATATATATAGGTTTAACTGTATAATTTCATTTTCATTTTACATTATTTTCAAACCAGTAACAAGGCACAAAAATAGGAAAACATTGTTCTCTAATCAAATAAATTTAGCTGCATTTGATATGCCTTTATCTAATGGTGCAAAAC
The DNA here is from genome assembly GCA_021292105.1 of Anadara kagoshimensis. Taxonomy (NCBI): domain Eukaryota; kingdom Metazoa; phylum Mollusca; class Bivalvia; order Arcoida; family Arcidae; genus Anadara; species Anadara kagoshimensis. The sequence goes on along the minus strand of CM037858.1, from coordinate 9,112,929 downwards.
ATACGGATGCAAATAAATAAAAAATATTGTTAAACTTACAGTGAATGACATAGTACATGTGCACTTACCCACTGTTCATAAATTCCTTTTGATTCAAACGAAATGAACGAAACAATGCAAACCACAACTTTCAAATTCTACATTTTGACTGTACAAGCTGTTTCAGCTGGGATCAGTTTTTTAATTGTTTTTAACTCTAATATCAAGAATAAGAGCAGTTTAGATATCAAATACTTAGTAAAAGAAAGAGAGTACATTCAAATATTCTTAGATAATATAAAAAAAATCTACCATCATCGAGGGAACATCTCAAAATTCCATATCAAAATTAAAGTACTAGAGCTGTCACAAGAATAGGATAGATTGATTCATTTAATGTGGTTTTGCATCCCAGTGAAGAATATGTCATTTATATTGAGATGTCACCAACTATAGGTGAAGCTGCAGGAATGTTTAGCTTTGCAGTGCATTGTGCAGTAGAGTGTACCACACCTGCTGCGACACAAGGCATCAGTTTTTTTAGGTCTATTCTGGTGGACCAGTGACACTCTTCTAAAAGCTGAGTGCCTAGTAAAAGAACAGTCACTATCTATTTTCAAATCTTGGTCAGATCTGACTTGGTTTCAAACCCCAACCTTCCACAAATGGAGAAAGCATTCTACCAACTGAACTACCATATATAGTGGTCCTTAAGGAGTATCACAGATGCATAGAAGGGTATGTACAGTATAGGCTTTTCTGTATCTTGTAGATACTAGGTAACATGTAAAGTTTATACAAATGAAAAATTAATAATTATAAGATACTTTTACTTCCTGGAGGTGAGACAAATTTTCTTCCTTTAGCTCAATCCAATCAGTATAGCAGTGGGCTGACTTGCCAAAGGAACCAAGTTTGAAACATTAGCAGATTGATTGCTTTCTTGTATATCAAAAAAGCAAACCAACACCTTGTTATAATGCCATTTAATAACTTTGCCATTTTGTTTATCACCAAAGTAATATCTTGTTATAATGCCATGCACTCAATAACTTTGTTTTTTTGCTTATTACCCACTATTTTTAAATCCAGAAATTCATTTCTTCTAGTCATTTGATATAAGGCTTCATATTTTTTTTAAATTCCTATACCAAAGAATGGTGATAAATGAGGGTTTTACTATATATACCGGTATATATATTATACAAACATATATAAACATTCATGCATGCACAATACAAATACATTAACATCTTCATACCTGAGATTAAATATTAATTTCCAAATTCTTCATCCCATCCTGAGTTGCACGAACTAAAGCACTTGCAAATGATTATTAAGATTTAAATTTCTCTTAAAGATGCATTATGCATTAGCATGGAGCTCCAGTTGACAATTACATGTTCCAAATGAACGGTAAAGTAAATCCATGAGGTCAGGTGGTCAACATATTCCACAAAATATATATCCATAACAACGCTTTTCTACTGCATTCTGTTACAATGTTCGTTAATTAAATTGCTGTTGGGGGAGATTTTTGCCTGTTGCCGGCAGACACACATATACAGCACCAACTGTTTTTCATGTTTGCGAGGCTTTATAATTCAATTTCCCATAATTCCTGCACAGTCTCGTAGTTCGTATAAATTTTCTCCAACAGACAATAAATCAGTCTATTTATTATTTTGTTAATCATTTTTACTCCCTTCTGAGTTTACAACATCTGCCATTAATTAACATCCCATTTAAAAAATATTTCACTTATATCAAGACAGCATATTAATTTTTTTTTTGAAACTTAATGTGTTTAAGTTACAATGAAATAATGAGATTCGAGAGTGAAAACATGTTTTTGGTAATAGCCACTGCATCAAAGAACATAAAATAAAAAAATCAACAAATAAAAAAACAAGAGAAGATTAAACCATTCAAACCACTGAAATTATCAAAGGACAGGTTTTTTTAAGTGTTAAACATTTGTATGTGATATGTCATGATCTCCTTATTTAGGTTCTTATATTGGGGTTCTTAATTTGCAAATACAGTCAAACCTGTCTATAAAGGCCATCCAGAGGAACTTTAAAAAGTGGTCTTTATGGACAGGTGGCCTTTATATAGAGGTTCAAATAACCTGCATAAAGAGGGATTGGGATAAAATTTCACTGGCCTTTATAAGCAGGTGGCCCTTATATAGAGGTGGCCTTTATGGCAAGTTTGACTGTATTAAAACTAGGGTTCATAAAAGCAAAAACTGTACATTAATGTTAAAATGCCCTACAACAACTGTTTTTCAGTTTGGTTGCTGAAGATCAGCAGGTTTCTCAGGGCAGTATAAACATATTGACTAAACAAGCCTAGATATGATGGAATAAATTGATTCTAAATATTTCCATCAAAAATTAAATTTTAATTTTTTTCACACAGAATTTAATGGGTTAGGGGTACAAAGGAAAGTCCCAACACCACCACTAGTGTTTGAAAAAGAAAGGCCCAATACAGATAATTCTTACTGTATTAAACACACTGAACAAAGTAAATTATTGTCAAAATTACCAAAATGACTTTTTCGAGATTCCCTGACTTTTTTGTCAGATATAATCACAACACATAAATAAAAGTAGACAAAGTTATCATGGCTGGCACAGTTTTAAAATCAATCTTGGCAACTTTATAAAGATGTGTGAAAATGACTTAATCTACACTTCTATTATACCACAATCAGTGAGAGCATCAAGGTTAAAACAACTGAAATCATGTTATAATTCCACTTGATCAATCAGAAAGGAGTATATAAGTATTGGGAAGTGTCTCTTACCGTTACACTCCCCCCTCCCCAAAAAAATTCTTGAATGAAATCAAATTTCATGTTTGTTATGGACAAATAATTTTCAGGGTTTGTAGATTTCAATTTTAGTGTTTCAGTTTGATACTATTGGAAAGTGGTTATTGACACTACATCACCACTCCTAAAAATTTACATTCTTGAACCAGTTCCATGTACATGTATATTATGGGCCCATAATTTTCAGCATTCCTAGATTTAATTCTAGTGGCCTAGTTTGATGCTAGGCTGAGTTCAAAAGTGAAACCTGTGAGACCTAGAGAACAAGTTTTATTTTCAATGGTTTCAATAAAGTCAGCAAGGCAACAAAGTTGTCTGCTACTTTTTTGTATTTGGATTAAGTTTGTTGCCTACTTCCACTAAGTTTACATTTTCTAAATTTGGTTACCGTACTTCATACTTGCTGCCAAGAAATTTGTCTTCTTTGAAAGGGCTGTATTTTGGAATTTTAAACTTATGCTAAGAAGAAGCTTAGGATGACAGACAGATGAATAGATTGGTATATAAATTAGGACAATCATCAAATATCTATTTTAATTCTAGCTGTGTGATGTTACAAATTGATGATGGCAAGTCATGCTGGGAAGATTCTATATGTAGAAAAATGTTATCCTTCAAAAATAATCTAAAGTTAATTTAATCTCAATATAAATCCATTACACACCCTAACTACTTAAAACAACCTGATATAGACAGACATCACTCAAGTTATAAATAATGATCAGAGAGAAATCAACTGTGTAAAAAAAATAAGAAATGTTTAAAAAACATAAAGTGACAAATAAAAAAATGGGGGTTGAAAATATAAATCAATTTTTTCATTAATATTAATACTTTGCCAACTATAGATAAAGTTGCAGAAATTGATATCTAAGTCATATGTTTATGGCAAAAAAGCTCAGAATTTTTATCGTAAAAAATAAGAAATGTTTCAAAAAACATATAGTGACAAATAAAAAAAAAGCGGGTTGAAAATATAAATCAATTTTTTATTGATATTAATACTTTGCCAGCTATAGATGAAGTTGCAGAAATTGTTATCTAAGCCATATGTTTATTGCAAAAAAGCTCAGAATTTTTATCGAGTGTGGATATATGTGGGTATTTTGTCATTGAGTGTTTCAACTGATGTATGTTTTTGAAAAGTAAATAAACGTTATATAAAAACTAAATAAATTATTGTTACATGCCTACTTTGACATATTCCATCCATTTTTATTGTAACAAAAATACTATAACAAATGCCATCCACTTTTATAAAGGTAAAATCCAAAAGAACTTTGGAACATAAAATGGTATCTATTTTCCATTTTTCTAATTTTTTAACAAAGAATCTCAGAGGCCAAGTGATCAAAAGTATGCACGGATGTCTGTTTACTTGTCTAAAATCATGGTTTCTCTGGGCACTCTGGTTTCCTCCATCATTCCAGAACTGCCAATCTCTATATATTAGTGAAAGAATGTTGACAGGGGTGTAAAACACCATTACTCTTCTGTATTATGTTTGCATCAAGGAGAATAAGCAGTCCTATTACATCCAAATACTGTAGATTTGGAAATTTTCACGTCATCTAATTTTCGCGTGAATGCACTTTAATATTTATTTGCGTCTTTAAATTTTCAATGATCACGACTTTGTAGTTATAATTTTAATTACTGCTTATTTTTCGCGAAACTTTTTATTTTCGCGACTCGTTTCACTCGCAAATTTACGCCAAAATAAAACGGTCGCGAAAATTTCCAAATTTACAGTACATACAGTGCTCCCTCGATATAACGCCACCTTTGGTTCAGACGGATTTTGGCGGTATAACGGGGGTGGCGTTATATCGAATTCAGGCAAAACATCCCGAACTTCACAGATTCCAGATCAACTACAACTATCTGCACATGTGCATTCAGACCCCATAACGATAAATTAGGTAAAGAAAACAAAAAACTGTTCTCGTGTCGCTACTCCTCAATCATTTCATTGCCGATTTTCATTAGCAATAATTAAAACAAATACATGCATTATTAAAATATTACCTTTTTTAATGAAATATGTACAGAAAATAAGCGGTTGCTGATACTCGCAACTTCATGACATGTGTTTTTTTTATTTGCCGGAAATGACTTAATACACTATAGTATACAGATCAAAAACCGGAAGAAGAATACGACACAGTCACAGTTACAATACAGGCTATACATGTCAAGATCATTTTATTAAATTCTATCAATCAATTTATCACATATGAACAACATTCATTTGGCAGTGTTATCGGGGGTAATATTATTCATAAATAACGATCCGTTCTACTACATGTGTGGCGGATGGCGATATGCGAATTTGGCATTATAACGGGTGCAAAATATAGGAGGGAAATCCGTTCTAAGAAGCAACATGGCGGTATACGAGGCTGGCGTTATAACGGGGGGCGGTATATCGAGGGAGCACTGTACTTAAAATATACTATTTCTATAAACAATAGGTGTATTTCATCATTGTGTATGCATGGTATGTGTTTTATGAGATAACCAGGTGAAATGAGCGTACCTGCATGTGTATTACCACTAGGTAATGTGTATTGTGACTACAGTGATGTGTATTGGGTTGTATAGTCATGTGTTGTTTTCATGTTTGTTTATTGGGCTGATAATGATGTCAACAATAAATGTCAGAGCTAACGATCACACTCCTAATACCAAAACAGTAAAATATGATGAGAAACCATCAATATGTTTCCTGTACTGTGACTTAATACCGGTACAATTGTTCCGGTGGTTAACATCGTCACAAAATAAAATCATTATTATGGTCAATATAAATATATGTATTAACAAAAATATTCCATTCTGTGACTTATAATTCACAGAAAATATCACCATATTGTTTTTGGTGGCCAATATGATTGTAACAAGAATATTCCATTTTAAGACTTATAATTCAACAGAAAATATCACCATATTGTATCTGGTGCTCAATATCATTGTAACAAAAATATTCCATTCTGTGACTTACAAAACAGAAAATATCCCCATTATGGTTATTTCTTATCATCAATATAATTGTAACTAAAAAAAATTTGTTCTTTGACTGATAATTTGCCATTTATTGTTATTTCCTAATTATGACCAAAAATTTTTGTAGCAAAAATATTTTGTTCTGTGACTTACAAAGCAGATTTATTTCACTACAACAAAAAATTTTCACATGCACATAATATGGAATGGTGTGCATTACACATTTACTAACAGTTTACTCAATTTTCCGGCAGTTTCCTGCAATACAAGTCCTACAGCTTTCCTGATACAATTACCGGTATTGCAATTTCCCCATTATAACTCCTGCAGTTTCCTGCAATACAAGTCCTACAGTTTTCCTGATACAATTACTGCAATTCCCCAATTACAACTCCTGCAGTTTCCCCAATCTACCCAATACAATTTCTTTATTTTCCTCAATATGAGTTGTCATTTTGTCTTGTCAACAACATGAATTACAGTTTTATGTATATAGAGACAATAGGTAAATTGATTCAAAAATACCAAAGAATGATGTCACTGAATAAATGACAATTATGACGTCAATGATGACAAGGACTGACCATTTAATAAGTTCAGTTGCAGGAAACATTTTGTGGCAATTGTTTTAACCCTATAAAGGCAGCTAGCTACTAGTGTGTATTATTACAAAGCAGACCATAAATATTGGAACAAAACTCATGCACCATGTGGACTTTTGTTTGGATCAATCTTTGAAACTAGTAAGAAAACTTGCTCATCATGAACAGCTAAAAAGTTGCTGATGTGACATAAATCAACATTGAACCAACCAAAAAACCAACAAAATCTTTTTTTCATAAATCCAACCAACCAATCTTTATTTAAGTCGGACTATATAGGCTCAACTGGTCAGTGCTCACAGAGCCCAACTTGTTGTAAAGCGACGAAGAGTACAATACTCCATCTTGAATGGGAAATCCCAAATTATCTTCTCTAAGAAAAACTTCAGAAGACTGGTATCTTTTTCCTCATTCCTCTTTCAACTGCTACTGAGACTGTCTAATTCACAATATCAAGTATTGTAACAAGCAATTTGCCAAGGGAAAACCCCACAAAATGAAAGAACCTTCTATATTTTACAACCCCACGGAGACTGTCCAATTCATATTATTATAACAATACCAGCAATTTGCCCAAAGAAAAGACCTCACAAATCCAGGACCCATATTAATTTATTTTACAACTGCTACAGGGACTGTCCAGTTCATATTATTATAATAAGTAACAGCAATTTGCCCAGAAAAAAGACCTCACAAATCCAAGACCAATATCAATTCGTTTTACAACAGCTACTGAGAATGTCCACTTTACATTGTACCTGCTGTTTTGGTTATACAAAATATACATAAAATTCCAAATGCATGCGAGGACAAGAGTTTTATGTACCTATAATTTGGCATTTACAGTGAAGAAGAGGATAAGCATGTATATACAACTAATGATGACCACCCAAGTTTTATATAAATTATTTACACATCGGAATAAGATCATCTCCTATTTTTGGGAAACATAAAATAATGTGTGATAACATTTTATCAATTAAAAATGATAAGTTACAAAATTTATCTAATTACTGGGTAAACTTGTAGTTTGATAAAACTTATTGATGATAAACTTTGACTCTAAAACAATCAATTTTTGTCATGCTGGAACTTTTATTCAGATATGAGCATTGGTACGCAATATTGGTGGGAACAAGACCCTAAAAATAACTGGGTACATAGCTCAAAACCTAGACTATGATTATGAATCAGAATTCTAGATAGCTATGGCCATACACCCTATCTTTAAGAAAAACCTAAATAATTGGATAAACCCTACAAAATAAATAAAGTATCACAAAAGATCAAATTTAAATTAAATGTAGGTCATATTAATGTCATAGTGACCTACTTTTGAGCAGTCTAATGAGCAAAGATCAAATTGTCATAAATAATTGTCCATTAGTGTCTCCTGAATCCAACATTTACAAATTTAGTGGCCAAGTATTCTTAAATGCATGCTTACAGATCACTGCATCTGTCACACCTTAGGTTGGAATCAAACTCTGGGCAGATCCTTGTGTGACAAAGTTTGTCAGTTCACTTGCCAAAAGTCGCTAGTTTTCAAGTATTAGGGTCTCTTTCACCATCCAAGAAACTGACTGTCTCAATACTCCACTCCATTCCACTCTTACTAACAATTTTTTTTATTTAAATTTTTTCATGATTTTACAATTGAAAAAAAAACAAATCACAACATTTACACACTCATATGCACACACAAACACACACATACACTTAGGTATGGCAGATAATAATAATCAAGATATATCCAATATATCACCAACTTGTTCTTTAAAAAAACATCTATTTTTCTGAGTACAAGTGAATATAATATTTTCCAGGAGTTATGTTAAAAGTACACTGCCATCCACAAATGATCATACATGTTAACATCTGGTCCTATGATAAAAGAGCTAGACTCAAAATTTTATAAAACCAGCAAATTTATAATTTCTCCAATGTCTTACAATTAAATTTTAAATAGTTCAAAGCTAAATGTACTTCACTTTTTATTTTTTCAGTTATACAGGAATTCACATTCAAGACCCTTTCCTTCATATCGAGGGAGTCAGTCCAGAAGGAATTGTGCAGTGCCTGGAGAAAAATCACCTGCCTTTGCACGTATTAAGAACACTCAGCCAGTAAGGCCATCTATGGTATTTGAGAAAATTATATTCGAGTTCTCAAACTTCTCCAGAATTTCTCATGTAGTCCTTTTGATGAAATTGGCTGTTTTAATTGTGCAAAAAATAATTAGATGCTATTCATAAAAGTATGAACTACTTTATTCGGTACACACCCCTATAATTCTTCTATAAATCAAAGACATGAACAACCCAGAGACAAAAGATTAGAGTACTTTGATATAGTACATGTACAAAGTACTACAAAGTACATGCATTTGACTTTCATATATGACAGACAATTTTTTTAACCTAATAATATGGGGAGAGGTTATTGTTGGCTGATGTGTAGATGCTGTCCCTGTTGTTGTCCACATGATGCAAACATTTTGGCTTAAAAGTGAAATGGCTTTCTTTTAAAGTACAGGTTTTTGAGATATGAAAGTGAAACTTGACATAAAAGTTTCAAAATAGAGAATTCTGCAGCCACTGCTACAGTTAGGATAATGGTGGACCTCGACCAGGTCAAGGTAGTGTAACAGTACAGAGAACAAATACAGCATCCAAACTGGGACTTACAACTTGGGACCTTCCCAATACTAGTGGTACACTTTACCGACTGACATATAGAGCCTTATCTGCCACAGTAGTAAAACCAAGAGCTTTTCAGTCATAAGACTGGAGACAGGGGATCTTTATCTGAACTAAGAAATTTTCAAAATTCACAAAACTTCTGATTTTTTCTTGTCACATTTCTAGTAAATCATACCAATATATGTATATGATTCCAACCCCCCAGTAATACACATCTCTCCTACCATATGTTATATCACAAGCTACCACCACCCCAGGGGATTGTGTAGTATACTATATATGAGGTGTATCTGGTAATTTGTCTGTGTAACAGATAAACTGTGAGATGTACCCCAAGGGCCATGTTCTTAAACAACCTTACACAGACTTTACTGACATAAAATTAACATAATTCATTTTTTTTTAATTTTGTGTTTCACAGAAACATAATACATGTACACAGAATAAAAATTAAAAACTATTTAAACAAGAGCTGTATGAGGAATGGTATAGTGTACATGCACTGTGACCAAGTATATCAACAGCGAGGAATTCTGTTCATCTAAAACTATACTGTCTCCCCAGGCAAAATTAGGTCAAAGTTTCCCAAAAATTCAAAGGTCAAAAATTGAATTATATACAGGCAAATCTTAACCCAATTTTTTACTAGCGATCTAATGAACTTATGGTAATATACAAAAGAAAAATTCTGGAGATTGTTTTAAAAGAATTGTTGAAAATTTCATATATCTTCATACAATTAATCATAATGATGGAAATAGTGTAAAATAACTCTAATCCAAACATGTTTACTGCAGCCTTTAAAACATAACTGTAACCGGTTTCAACAAATTCAAGGAAAAGTACCACTTATGTGGCAAGTGCATGTAACATGCTGCAATGAAAATGTAGCTTAATGTAAGGGTTGCCTCCCTTGAGATATTCATTATAAAGCATTTTATAATGTTTTGTACATTTGGAGAACTTTTATCTGGGGTAGTCCACCTTTTGAGAAGATAGACTAATGAGTATAATTCCATAAGAAATTGTCAGTCTTGACAGGAATGTTGTATACATGTATTGTAAATTGGTACATTTTTCAAGCAAGTTCATTTTCGCAGGAATTGCCATTTCAAAATCCCGGTATCCATGCACATATTTTTCAAGGAACCCAATAATAGTCAGTACATTACAATTTAATTACATCAAAAACATTCATAAAAGGTTTATTTTTGTGTCGTGTTACTCTTTGAAATTTACAGGAAATAAATAGAACACAAAAATTTCCTGTTTTACACTCACCCCATAACTTTGTAAAAAATGAACTTGGCACATACTGATTAAACACAAATATTAAAAATCAATAATTGAAAACTTACTGTTGCCTTCTCCCATACGTATCCTTTTCTTCGAAATGCTTGACGACGACGGATAAATGGGGGTGGTTCGTCATCCATGTTTTCCTGAATATAAAATAATCCAATATGTCAGATCACAAAATTAATCCATGTTCAGTAGAGAATATCAATGTTAACTTTTATCACACCTGAAAATCTGTTAATTATCACACCTGTTAATTAATAAATTAATCCATCTGTTTATTTCCTGTTTTATTAATACAATCCAATCAAAATGAAATGACCAATGATCACCTCTGTTACTTTAGTCACATTGATAAACATGAGATTTTAATAAAAAATTTAATTTAAAACCAACTTGAAACTGTGTCAAATTTCACTCTGTACATCTAAATTTAGTAACACTTGTTGTTTACAATATTCTAGATTACATCACCACACTTTTTATATCCTTGATATATTCAATGACAATATTTCTCAAATTACAAAGTATTAACTCACAAATTAAATTAATAATCCAAAATTCTTAGTTTTTTTTTAAAATAAAATCAAACCGAGATAATCTTCTAGCACAGGATTATCTAACCGATATTGTTGTCACTAAAAATTTTAACGAGAATTTAGTTACCTGTTACAGTAAATACCTGTCTCTATATAGATATGATGTTAATAAACAAGATTCCTACTTATTTTTATTATTGTCAATCATTCATCCAAAGAAGGGAGTAATAAAGAGAGGATCTGTGACATATCTCTCTATACCATCCTCTAAAACCACATGTTGTTCCTCTATATACAGTATATATCTGTATATATAATATTTACTGGTATACATAATCATATATATATCCTAACTCCGTCAGGTGATGTGTATTGACAGTAGCCATTTCCTTATTCATGAGGAATATGAAAACTTACTGACCATGTGACGATATATTCCTTTCCCAAAATGACAAACATGTCCTATGTCGGCAAGACATCAACGCCTTAAAAATGTGCATATATTATGCATTTATCTCACATATGTCTTTTTTTTCGGATGAAATAGTAAATAAACCCACACTTAAATAAACTATCTGAGTTATTTGAATGATGTTTAAACTTTCTCTTGTGTGAAGTGGGAGTAATTGAAGTTAATATGTCACTTGCACTTTTGTGCACTCTCTTGTCATTTAATATAAATCATTTAATTGTTTTTTATTTCTTTTCTATCTTTTCTTTTACCGGTAGTTTGTTTGTTTATTTATTTATTTATTTATTTATTTATTTATTTATTTATTTATTTATTTATTTTTCTGCTTTATTTTTATTACTGTTATTTTTTTTTTTATTTACCTGTATTTGGTTGTTTTTTCCGAGGTTTTTTGTGCATTAAATTGATTTTCAACTTTATTCTTAAAATATTAGACAAAATTATATTATTCCAAAAACAAAAATAAAAATAAAATTTCAATCATACCAGGTAACCATAAAATACCTGTAATGAAAGTAAAACTGTAAAGAAGTAAATATATCAATACCTACCAGTTATAGAGAAAATAAAATTAAAATATCACATGCATCATAAAATTTGTTCACACATTTTGCCGCATAATAATCCATAATCCATGAAATTTTCCTAAAACATCATCCCAACATCCATCATTAATATCAAATAACCAGGTTATTGTCTACTATGCACGATTCACTTCCATAATTATATCAAATATAATGCAACATCTGTGTTCTAAAACATATAACATTTCTTTTTTACACAATTCCTGTTTATGTGTTGTCTATGTTTTTTTTTTTCAAATTACACGTACAGTACAACACACTGCATCAAAAATTATATAGTAGTAAGTTTTAATTCAAATTCAAAAGCATATCTATAGAAAATGTGATTGGATATTTAAAATTCGAGTAGCAAATGTTTTTAAACAAATAAAAATGGGCGTTGCCACTGTGATGATGTAACTTGTCAGTCCAAAACAAGACCATTTGTATATAAATAAAATCCAAAGGTTTCAGACAAAAATATCAACTTCACAACTCTATCAAATCCATCATTCTTGAGTTATAAAAAATAATTCAACTTATCTTAAAATGAAACTAAAAAACCTTTTCTTCTTTACTTTTTTTTTAAATCCCTATGTCAAATCCATCAATCTCAAACAAAAATACAACCTATCTAAAACGAAACTAAAAAACTTTTTTTTTCTACATTTAAAAAAAAAAAAATCCCTATGTCATAGATAGCTCTGTATGGTGTCCGGATTAAATCAGGGAAAAAATGTTTTATCAATTTCAGTGATAACACTCTAAATGAGAGTAAGAGGGCAATTAATTAGGTAAAATCTTACAGCATTGTTAGTGTTAACTTGAAACCGGACAGGAAGTCAAACAAAAATCCACCATGTGGGGAAACATGTAATCTACAACAAATGGTATCGCACACTCATTAGTGAAGTGACCCATTTCTGATGTGACTTTTATCTAATGTTGTAATTGGACAGTGCAAATTTTCCCTCCCAGGGGGCTATCAATTTCCTGATAAAAATTATTCCAACTTTATCAAATATTTATTTTTTATGACAAAAACAGGCAAGAGTATACCATGTATATAATGACTACAATTACAATTCAAAGATCTTGTTGAAGTAGTTTTTTCATAAGGGAGATAACTCTGCACCGATTTTCACCAGCAAGTTTGACAAGGAATAGATTTAGAAATTTAAACAATATTCCAATATGTGATCAATTGGTATTGTTGGACATTGTTTGCAGGTGTGACTTATATTTTTGCAGCACTTAGTTTAAAAGAAACCTCTGCAACATTGGCCTGAAAATAATAAAAGGTTAAGACATCACTGTTTGGGAAACGAGTTGTTGTTGAATGTTCCTTAACGTGGCATCAAAAATGTTTTAGCTAATCACGACAAGAACTACTTTATTATTCTCTATGGATTCACTATGAACAAGTTTGGGTATGCATGTGACGTGCGAGTGTTTTATGGTCTGCCTTGTACCAGCACACACTCGGGGCGACTTTAAGGCGCTAGCTCACCGAGTCAGTATGCCGCAGACAAGCATACCATTCCCCAAGTCACATTATACTGACACCTGGTGAACCAGTAAAGGCCAACAGCAAGGAAAATTCACTTTCCCACATGCATACATGCCATATTTTTATGGGAGCAAACTGTGAGATTGGTAGCAATTTTAAGGGAGTTTTGAAAAGAATAAGGGAGGTTTTACATAAACCTGTAATGCCAACATTTTTCGTGTATTCTTAGGTTTTTTGACAACTATAAATGCTATTGTATTTTGTCACAGCTTAATGTCTTTTTCAGACGTTGATCTTTCATCTGAATTTTCATGAAAAATAATTAGTGTTCATTACATTATATATAATACTCAAAAGATGTGCATTTTGTAAAAACATTAAATGAAACCAGACTAGATTTTTATTACAAATAAGTTTCTTTTTTTTTTCATTTTGTCAGTCAAAAGATTTATTCATTAGATACCCACAGTACATATTCTTCAAGACTTTTAGTTATTGAGATACAAGTAAGACTAAATAGAAAATTCATGGGACACAACAAGATCTTATATGGTTTAGTACATATTCCATATTAAAAAGAACATTAAATTATTCAACTGTTCAATGAAAAAATGTGTTTATTTTTTGTCTGGAAAAATAAATAAGTTACACAACACAACAACCTGCTTTCAGATGTTTCCTTTCTATATTCATTTTATCAATGAAAAGGTTTTTCATCCAAACAAGCACCAAAAAGTTGTCAAAAGACCACAGTTTGACAGATCCTCATCCATGTGCTTCCAGTTTATTTACTTTCTGTAGAAACATGATTATTTCCCTTGATATACTTCATGTTATTCAAAGCAGATTGGTTAACGACTATTTAATCGGGTTAAGAATTAAAAAACATGGATGCTGTATATAGCATGCCACATGGTGAACAGCTTAGTCTTATTCATTAAATTTCGGGTATGTTTAGAAGAAAAATAAAGAGATCATGATTTTAATTGCGTTATACAGCTTTCATTTAAATAAGGAATACTTAAAAAAAGGGAGGGATAGCAATTTCCCGTGAGAAATCGATCTAACGCCGGGAGTTTCAAAAATAAGTGAAAATCTGTGAGGTTTTGTCTCACGGCGTGAGATATGGCATGTATGCACATGTGGTCTGAGCGGGACTTGAACTCACAGCAGTGAGAGACCCTGGATTTGTAGACTGACTTCTTATTCATTGGGCCACAGTGGCCTCTAGGGGGACATATGAGGATCAGAGACAACAGAAAGACTGATGATGCATAAGTATCTCCTCTAGGCAATGTCTCAAACTGCTAAAGGAATTCATGAATAACAGTGTGCAGATTCAATTGAGATTTACATATTTCTCAATAAATGAAAATCAGATTCAATTCTTTTAAAAGTACATTATTATTCTAAACATCATTAAAGTTGATGGAAAAAAGTGAAAAAGGAGTTAATTGGAAAAAATTATTAACTAATAATGACTAGTATGATTAACACTGGAAGTCTGTGTTTCTTAATTGTTTGTTATTCCTTTATTCTCAATTATGCATAATTCTGAAAAATAAATTAACTATATTATTTTTATATTAATAAACAATAAAAAATATCCCAACCCTTTAAGCCCCTTTTAAACTGCCACATTGGGTCTAGGGGCTGTAATAAAAATTGTGCTCTTGCATATCATCATCTATATACACCAAATGACAATGAAATTTGTCCATTATATAATGAGACATTGATTTTGTTAGCCTAAAATCACTACCGAATAAATGTAGTTTCCCCTGGGAAAGATGACTAAAATTTCCCAATAAGACCATCAAATTTCCCCCCCAAAAAAGTGATATACATGTACTACAAATTTAACTTGCTTGTCCTTATCCACAAAATAAAAGTACCAGTGTTAATATGTTCAAAGGCAGGCTCAATGTCTTCTAGAAAAACGTTGAGTTCAAGTTCAATCCACAATGCTTAAGACCGGAAGTGACAACAGAAACAGTAAATGACCATGAAGTAACAAATGGGTCTCAGAAGCACAAAGTGCTTACATCGACCTCATGAAAAAGGTAAAAGGTGAAAAGGTAAAAGGTAAATTGTTAGATGTTGTAACAATTTAACATCTTTGTATTAAGGATACTAAGCTACTGCAAGCATGTCATAAATGCAACTTGCTGTATTTCAGAACTTCAATTTTTCCCAATTTATAAGGAAGAAGGTAGTTTTTAAAAAAATGTAACAAAATCATTACAGAGAAAGAGTCATACACAGACAGATAGAGGGATGAATGGGGTAAGGTAATTCTTGATCAGAGCCACACCAGCATGATATTATTGCATCAATTCAGCTCTACAGCTGTAGATGGATGAATTGACAGATAGATGAATGAATGCATGGATGGTTGGATGTATGGAAATGTAAACAATATCCTTATCAATATATATGAATAAAAGGGACACATTTTACATCTGCATTATTCATGATATAAGAAATGACATTTTTTCGTTATTGATGCAAGTATGAATAACAATGGCCAGTCCAAATTGCATGACGGCAAAGCCGTTCATGTATAATTTAGACTGTTCATTGTTATTTATACTTGCATCGTTAACGAAGAAAGAATGTCAATTCTTATATTTACAATCTTTAATTCCAAATATTTCAAAATACATAATACTTTGTGTGTATTTTAAAACATTTAATTTATATTCTGCCTTGACCACCACCCTCGAAAAAAAATAGCAGCATCTATATCAATAATTATCAAAAACAAACAGCATACCAATCCATGTGGATAACAAAATTCCTCCTTTTACCATAAATTTTGTTTTAGCTGCTTTGAAAAAATCAAAAGTCTATGTAAAAATTAAAAGTACAGTGATTAGACATTAAACTTGATAATAGAATGGAATATCAGAAATTACTTTCAAGAATCTTTTTGCAAATGTAACTGTATTCATATTCCGTGATTTGCCTAACAAATGAGCGACATATTTACATGATGACGTCAATTATTATCTGTAACACTATGACATACAATTGCTCAATATGGGCCATAGAAGGAGAAACAATGACAATTGTAAATATTACCATATGTGAGCCAACAGTGGCTTTTTTTTTGTTAAATTCATTATGGACAAAAATATTAGATCTCAATTTAAGATTTATATGTGTTACATAACAGCAATATATTGTATTAATCTTCATTCAGAAAATTTTTTATATCCTTGTTTGGGGAAGATGTAAATGTGTAATAAGAAAGACAACTCTTTTAATAATTTTCAAATGTAGACATGATAGAGAAGCCAAGGTGGCCTAATGGATAAGACATCAGTCTATAAATCCAGGGTTCCTCACCACTGTGAGTTCGAGTCCCTATAAGACCACATGTGGGAAAACGAATTTTCCTTGCTGTTGGTTTTTACTGGTTCACCCAGTGTCAGTTTAATGTGACTAGTGGAGTGGTACACTTGGCTGCAGCATAATGACTCTGTGAGCTAGCACCTTAAAGTTGCCCACGAGTGTGCACTGGTTCAAGGTAGTCCATCAACCCTCCCATTTCACATGCATACACAAACTTGTTCATAGATTAATCCATAGAGATTAATAAAATAGGTCTTGTTGCAAATAGCTAAACTAGTTTCCGAAATGTATTCCGAAAATTTATTCCAAATGTGCATATGTAACCAAATGTATTACCTGTCTCAGAATACATATCTCACGATAAGATATATTTCTTTCACGCTCATTTACCAGGTGCACTATTTCCATGTGTATTCATATCTTATAATTTCATAGCAAAGAAGCCTGATATCTTGGAAGAAAGGGATAGCAAAGTATGTGTTCACTATCGTGAAACGCCGTACAAAAACTGCTGATGTAAGCAACATTCAACAACAACAACAACCTATTTGATGGAAATATTTTAGCTAATCCCAAGTAACCACATGTAGTCTAATATCCAAATTTTAATGCATGCCAAATTCAATTCTGTTGTTGATATAATTATAATTACCACTTCAAACTCAGGGCCATGATGCTCGAATTCTTTACATAACCTTCTGACCTTGGGTGGTGATGCTTCTACTTCATCATCTCTGTCACCTGGACTTGATCTTAATCTACCCTGAAATATAGTAAAAACAAGATTTTGAAAAAAATAAAAATAATTTAATAAATTTGTTTATTTATAAACCTTTTTTTACCAAGATTTCAAAAAAAAAATTAAAATCAATTTAAATAAATAAATAAACCAATTTTTTTTTTTAAAAATCTAAAATAATAAAAAAGATCATGATAATTACAGTGGATGAGTGGATGTGTAGATGTTGGCCCAAAAATTAAAATCCTTTAAATAAATTTAACCAATGTCAATTATCTTAATAATGATATTTAATACTAATGTGTGTGTGTGTGTGTCTGTCTATCTGTATATATCTGTCTGTCTGTGTGGTTGCTTGCTTTGATAAAACAAAAATTTTGTGTGTATATAAATAAGCACCTAATTAAATTGATATAATTCCCATCAAAACCCTTTTCAGTGGTTTATAATCATTTTAAACCCATATTTTACCATTTGTTATTGCCATTACTAACACGGTCGAGTGCAGTCATGTACTATAAATATGCAAGTGATTATGACATCATGGTTGGAAAATCCCACATTGAAAAATCAACAGGAGCGGCATGGAAAACTGTCCCTCAGCGATGTAACTTTTTCTGTGCCGTCACCGATGATATTCAGACCAAAGGCAAAGAGAAAGAAATTGATTGAATACATACAAAATCATGAATTTTCGAAAGTTGTTTTCTTAGAAAATACATTGTGTTATGGTAAGCAATCTGTCCCAGCCTTAATCCAAGATCCAAAAGTGTGTGACTCTAGCATCTTCTTCTTATTCAAGTGAAGTAGCATGGCAATCCAACAACTGAACTTCCAACACACCTTTAAATGTATGATCCCTTATAAGTTATATAGATCTTTTGCTGAAATATAAGACAAAAAGGGAAATTATAACCCAGCAAAATTTCCCAGCCACAGTCTCTGTATAAAATCACAGGTGTTGTCTAAATATTAATTTACCTTGAGATAATATGACAATTTTTACATAGATATCAACAACCCAGCAAAATTCCCAACCACAGGCTCTGTATAAAATCATAGGTTGTCTAAATATTAATTTACCTTGGGATAATATGACAATAATATTATTGATACATCAATATCCATGATTAAATTTCATATTTGGCAAGAGACTGATGGTTTGGTTTACATACTATTTATGGTTTTGGCAATTTGTCATAATTTAAATTCTATTGCACCTATCTTAGGGCAAAGGTAGCCATATGGCAAAATCATGGTCAGTTTGTTAATTTGCATAGCGACCATATTGGATTCATGATATGGTTGAAATATAAATGACTTTATATAGACCAGTGATGATAAATCTGTCATGTACAAGTTTTCTCGAGAAGTAGGATAAAATTTGCTGATACATACTTTGACTGTACACCGCCTGGCATTGTTTGGGTGGTAACAACATAAATTTACTTAACTAAAAAACCAGCCCTTTCAAATTAAAAATCCGAAGCGTGTTATGGTTGAGTTCTAATTATAAAACATGTTAATTTAATTCAAAATCTACATTTTCTGCAAATTCGAAGCACAATTTCAATTCTAAAACTAAAGATCTTACTCGATTTGCTGATGGCACCGGTGACTACGGAAATTGCACTACTAGAATATAATGTCCTTCTTCTATGAAGATTTGACAATTTTCGGCCCGGGTAAGTTAAAAAATGGATAATTTGCGTTACCGGCATCACGTTTGAATGGCGGCGTGTTCAAAACTTTGCTCATGAATATTAATGAATCACGGTCACGTGATTGTGAGCTCATGAATAAATTGATTACCATTGTGCCATATGCATTAAATCACTGAAATATGGTCTCATTAGTGATGTGTAGTCAAAAATGGTGCCAAAATCATCATACGGGTCATGAATATGTCTCTTCAGTACCACTTCTAATGAAATACTAGATAGAAAATAGGTCTTCATACAGTCTACAATGAATGTTATATGAAATCCTACGACTTGTCTGTTGACAAATTTATACTGGACACGACTTCAGGAGAGCCCTTTTTTCAAATCATATAATTTGCTGTGTGTTTCTGGGATTTTACAAGTTTCTCATCGACGGCATTTTTACAAAACGTTCACATGAACCATTTCACGCCAGTAACACGCATTTTTTTCAATAAGCAACTGCTGTCTACAATTGTATCCATGCTATTTTTTGTGGTGTGTAATGATCGGCGGTGATCTATGGCATATCTATGTATAAAGTTTAAAACCGTGTTGATCTTACCTTAAAATGTAAACACTGAAATCTACTTAATATTGTAAACAACCTATTTGTAAACGAAAATTATTTCGCGCCATTTTCGATAATCGTGAGTGCATTCGATAACAAGTATGGATTTATTCGGATAGTAAGAATTTCATCGATTGAATATTAACCCTTAAGCAGATCAATCGGAACACTCTTTTCAACGTATTGAAAAAGGTCCAAAAACCCATCACCTTGTTGATTAAGTAAACAGACTATCTTGAATATGAATATATTATCAGTGACATACGAGTAAACAGACAAAACGCATCCTTGAAAGTTCAAGGATTCCTAATCGGAACTCCTCTCGAATATTCATTGCCAGTACGTGAAATGTCAACTTGGTAAGATGCGTATTTACTTAAATTGTTTACTATTTGTATATCTGTTCTGTTTTGTGTCATGCATGTGTAGATTTAGAATAATTTGTCATTTCAAAATATTGAATTTTACTTGCATATTGCAGACAGTTAAATCAGAAGAGTGCACAAATAACGCCAATGATTTAAATGACGTGCATCTGTGCATGTCTGCAACCTGTTCACTTGAACTGATGAATATCTATAAGTAGTAGGCTAGCATGATCCGTTAGCCCATGTGATCTTGTTTTACTTCCTGAAACCTATATGCTTTTAAATATTTTCATGCTGTACTTTGATATCGAATATGAACATTCAAATAAAATAATGAAGTACAATTTAAATGGGGTACTATGTGATACCTACCCTCTAATGTTTGTGCGGAACACTTATTTCCAATGGATATGGAATCGCACAAAATTACGTTTTCCTGTGAAAACAACGTCATTCCGGGAATCTTTGACATTGACATTTTCCAAAGCGTTCCGCACAAACATTAAGAGGTATTGATCACATGGTACAGGGGCGAACCCCATTGTTTACATTACTTTAGAGAAAGCAAAACTTGGAAGATTTTCAACAGCCTGTGTATCCTTGTGTCATGGGTTTTTGGCATATTGAGGCAGAATCGCTTAAAAATTTAATAAGAGATCATTTGTGACATTTGGCTGGGAAATCAAATGAAGACAATTGAACCATCAACATTTTCGTCTTGTTTATCTAATCAAACCATCAAAATATTTATTTCATGCTGAAATTTGTTTGGAGATGCCTGCCTGTTTACAATGCTATTTTTGGAACAGCATGTGTTTTTGTTGCTAAAAATCCTGGTTTTGGTTCCATCCTTTCTTTATATATTGTAACAATATTGTATATCTGTCTGTGTATATACGTCATGTGACGTCACATATGAATAATACGTCATTGATTTATGTGCATGCCTCGTGCAGTAATAAAGCAGCCATTGCGGCAGTGAGACTGATTATGTGTTATCAGAGTGATTATTATACATGGTGTCAGATTGAGCCGAATGCACGCCTGTAAAATTTTATGCAGATATGAATGAAGCACAACCGGAACCGGTACCAATTCTGCAAATTCCTTCGAATTTACCAATACCAAGTAAGTTGGACTTGTCGTGTAACGTTGACAGCAACTGGCGTAAATTCAAACGTGCATGGTCGCACTATGAGGTTGCCACAGGCCTGGATACTCGGGAGAAAAAGCTCCGAGCAGCCACATTTCTCACACCATGGATGTGTTCGACGGATTTACATTCGAAAATGAGGGCGATAGTCAAGACATTGACATTGTTTTGCAGAAATTTGAAGCATTTTGTATTGGAAAATGTAACGAAACCTATGAGCGCTATCTATTCAATACACTTGGGCAAGGTGAAGATGTTAAGATTGACAGTTACGTGGCATCACTTAGGAAACTGGCAAAAACATGCAATTACGGCACGCTAGAGGATGACCTTATTAGAGACCGCATTGTGTGTGGAATTCGTGATTCAGAGCTACGAAAACGACTACTACAACAGGACAAGCTCACGTTGGAAAAAGCAGTTGACATGTGTAGAGCATATGAAGCAACTACAGCTCGAGTTGAGGTTATGACAGGTCAAGCTGGAAATCGAGACAATATAGATGAGAAGCAAATCCATTTCGTGAAAAGCAAAGGTCGTCGTGAACACAAGAGTACACACGAACAAGCAAAACACAATGACAATAAAACAAAACGTTTATGTAAATACTGCAGCAGCAAGTGTGATGAAGGCAAGTGTCCGGCCTATGAAAAAACTGCAAAAAATGTGGTAAAAGAAACCACTTCGCTAAAGTTTGTCAGCAATCCATTGTCAAGCAGATTGATACATCGGATGATGATTTGGACATTTTGTCGGATGATTCGGACATTTTGTCGGTAACAGACTGTGTATATAACATCCAAAACAAAATTTTTGGAAACATGCGTGTTGGGGACAACTACAGGATGATTTGCTTCCAACTAGACAGCGGTGCAACTGTAAATTTGATACCACGGAAATATGTTCCAGGTGCTATAGACAAGACACACAAGACTCTTTCACTGTATGACAATTCCAGGTTGAAGGCTTTGGGTGTCTGTGTTTTACAGTTAGAAAACCCTAAGACTAAGCAAACATTTTCTGTCAAGTTTATTGTTGTTCAAAACTCGTATGAGCCATTACTTGGTTCTGTTGCCATTCAAGAGATGGGTCTTATAACTGTTAACTATCAAAATATTTGTATGGTTGAAAATAATGTTTCTTTGTCTTATGATAATATCATGCATGAATACTCGGATGTATTTTCTAATAAGATTGGTTGTTTTGAGGGTAAATTGCACCTAGAAATTGACCCTACCGTAACACCGGTTAAAACCCCGCTTCACAGAGTGCCAATCGCAGTAAAGCCTTAACTTGAGAAAGAACTCAAACGCTTAGAAAGTCTTAACGTAATCGCGCCTGTTGACACACTGACCGACTGGGTGTCAAGCTTAGTGGTAGTCAAGAAACCAAGCGGTAATTTAAGAATTTGTATTGACCCCAAACCTTTAAACAAAGCACTTAAGCGCAGTCATTACCCCCTGCCGGTTCTGGAGGACCTTCTACCGAAGTTAGGGAAAGCGAAAGTATTCACAAAATGCGACGTAAAGGATGGATTTTGGCACATCCTACTTGACGAGGAATCTAGTTATGCTACAACATTCGAGACTCCGTTCGGGAGATACTGTTGGCTCCGCATGCCTTTTGGAATTTCGCCGGCTCCGGAATATTTTCAGCATTACCTCGAACGCGAACTATCTGGACTTCCAGGTTGCCGTATGGTCACAGACGATATACTCGTGTATGGTGAAGGCGACACATATGCGGACGCGGTTGCGGACCATGATCATAAGCTTGTAAAGCTTCTCCAACGTTGTCGAGAGCGCAATATCGGTCTTAATAAGGGCAAGTTTGAGTTGCGGCTCTCCGAAACATCGTACATTGGCCATCTTCTCACATCGGAAGGTGTAAAGATTGATCCGTCTAAAGTGGAAGCTATTGTTAAAATGGATAGACCAACTGATGTAGCTGCGGTACAAAGAGTTTTGGGTTAGGCAAATTATCTGACTAAGTTTGTTGGTGGTCTTAGTGACATGTGCGAGCCACTTAGACAACTTACTAAGACAGACGTAGATTTTGTGTGGACAGACACTGTCGATCGCGCGTTTACCGCTTTGAAAACAGCTATTAGCGAAGCACCAATTCTAAAGTATTTTGATTCGCGTGCAGAAACCACTCTGCAGTGTGATGCGTCACAGACAGGACTCGGTTGTGTGCTCATGCAAAACGGACATCCGATCGCTTATGCAAGTCGTGCATTATCGCAGACAGAGCAGAACTATGCGCAAATAGAGAAGGAACTTTTAAGTGTTGTGTTTGGTATGGAGAAATTCCACCAATACACCTATGGTAGATTGGTCAAAGTTGAGAATGACCACAAACCACTAGAGGTAATATATAAAAAACCTCTCTATCAGGCTCTAAAACGACTTCAATGCATGATGTTACGATTACAGCGCTACGAGATTGAACTTACTTACAAACCGGGCAAGTTCCTGTATATCGCCGATACGCTATCGCGAGCATATTTGGGTAAAGCATCCAAATCATCTTGCGAAGATGAAGTTCTTTCTGTATCGTCGGGTATTGCGTATGAACTCGAGCAAGTGTGTATGGCCGACTATTTAGTAGTCTCAGACGATCAGTTACAGGATAATATAACAGAGACGAAAGCCGATAAATCGATGCATAACCTAATCTCGGTTATCTGCAAAGGTTGGGACAAAGCGGAAGTGCCACCGGACGTGAAACCGTATGAATGCGTTCGTGATGAGCTATCGGTACAGGATGGAATCGTTTTTCATGGTGATCGATGTGTCAATCCGAAGTCATTGCGACACGCAACGCTAGAACAACTTCACACTCATATCAGAGTTGAGGGTTGTCTGAAACGAGCCCGGGATAGTATTTATTGGCCTGGTATAACTCCTGAGATAAAAGACTACATAGGTAAATGCGAGGCTTGTCGTGCATACGAAACCGCTCTTCTGAAAGAGTCGCTTATTCCACATGATATAATTGATAGGCCATGGGCAAAAGTGGGAACTGATTTGTTTCAGTTTGCGGGACAAGATTATTTGGTCACTATAGATTACTACAGTAATTTCTTCGAGGTAGACAGATTAGATGACACGTTGTCGCGAACAGTCATTCATAAACTTAAGCAACATTTTGCTCACCATGGCATTCCGGAAATTATCGTGTCCGATAATGGACCCCAATACAAGTCGGACCGGTTTAAGAATTTTAGCAAAGCCTGGGGTTTCCGACACGTGACTTCCAGTCTGAAGTACCCTCGTTCGAACGGCAAGGCCGAAAATGCGGTCAAGACGGTCAAACGGTTGATGAGGAAGGCCAAGTATTCAAATAGCGACCCATACTTGTCGCTTCTTAACTTCCGAAACACTCCCTCTCAGAGTACCAAATATAGCCCATCTCAGAAGCTGATGAACAGACTAACACGTATGCTACTTCCGATAAGGTCGTCAAGACTCAAACCTCAAGTTCCCAGCAATGTCTCTGAAAAATTACGCGAAAGTAAATATCGCCAAGCTAAGTACTATAATCAGGGTGCAAAAGATCTTCAGGACTTAGAAAAGGGAGATGTAGTTAGGATTAAACCAACTGACAAATCCCCTTGGACAAAAGCTATAGTACAAGATAAATGTGACACAAGGTCTTACAATGTAATCACTGATACTGGACAATCATTGCGCCGAAATCAGAATCACTTGCGCAAGACATCCGAACCGTATAGATTAAGAAGCGAACATCCAGAACCATGTGAACCAGTGGTCGAAAATCCAGTTCAGAACCGAACTTCTGAACTACCTTGCAATCCGCAGCCAGAACCGGAATCAGTTACTTTACCTCCGGCTTTCTCTACGGAAACGCCAACATCGAGCGAGCCTCTGCCAACCACGGTAACGCGATCCGGCCGAGTTGTTAGAAAACCTGCTAGGTTCATAGAAAATTGATGTTCAGTACTTTGAAATGTATTGTTTTGCAGAAATTTGAAGCATTTTGTATTGGAAAATGTAACGAAACCTATGAGCGCTATCTATTCAATACACTTGGGCAAGGTGAAGATGTTAAGATTGACAGTTACGTGGCATCACTTAGGAAACTGGCAAAAACATGCAATTATGGCACGCTAGAGGATGACCTTATTAGAGACCGCATTGTGTGTGGAATTCGTGATTCAGAGCTACGAAAACGACTACTACAACAGGACAAGCTCACGTTGGAAAAAGCAGTTGACATGTGTAGAGCATATGAAGCAACTACAGCTCGAGTTGAGGTTATGACAGGTCAAGCTGGAAATCGAGACAATATAGATGAGAAGCAAATCCATTTCGTGAAAAGCAAAGGTCGTCGTGAACACAAGAGTACACACGAACAAGCAAAACACAATGACAATAAAACAAAACGTTTATGTAAATACTGCAGCAGCAAGTGTGATGAAGGCAAGTGTCCGGCCTATGGAAAAAACTGCAAAAAATGTGGTAAAAGAAACCACTTCGCTAAAGTTTGTCAGCAATCCATTGTCAAGCAGATTGATACATCGGATGATGATTTGGACATTTTGTCGGATGATTCGGACATTTTGTCGGTAACAGACTGTGTATATAACATCCAAAACAAAATTTTTGGAAACATGCGTGTTGGGGACAACTACAGGATGATTTGCTTCCAACTAGACAGCGGTGCAACTGTAAATTTGATACCACGGAAATATGTTCCAGGTGCTATAGACAAGACACACAAGACTCTTTCACTGTATGACAATTCCAGGTTGAAGGCTTTGGGTGTCTGTGTTTTACAGTTAGAAAACCCTAAGACTAAGCAAACATTTTCTGTCAAGTTTATTGTTGTTCAAAACTCGTATGAGCCATTACTTGGTTCTGTTGCCATTCAAGAGATGGGTCTTATAACTGTTAACTATCAAAATATTTGTATGGTTGAAAATAATGTTTCTTTGTCTTATGATAATATCATGCATGAATACTCGGATGTATTTTCTAATAAGATTGGTTGTTTTGAGGGTAAATTGCCTAGAAATTGACCCTACCGTAACACCGGTTAAAACCCCGCTTCACAGAGTGCCAATCGCAGTAAAGCCTTAACTTGAGAAAGAACTCAAACGCTTAGAAAGTCTTAACGTAATCGCGCCTGTTGACACACTGACCGACTGGGTGTCAAGCTTAGTGGTAGTCAAGAAACCAAGCGGTAATTTAAGAATTTGTATTGACCCCAAACCTTTAAACAAAGCACTTAAGCGCAGTCATTACCCCCTGCCGGTTCTGGAGGACCTTCTACCGAAGTTAGGGAAAGCGAAAGTATTCACAAAATGCGACGTAAAGGATGGATTTTGGCACATCCTACTTGACGAGGAATCTAGTTATGCTACAACATTCGAGACTCCGTTCGGGAGATACTGTTGGCTCCGCATGCCTTTTGGAATTTCGCCGGCTCCGGAATATTTTCAGCATTACCTCGAACGCGAACTATCTGGACTTCCAGGTTGCCGTATGGTCACAGACGATATACTCGTGTATGGTGAAGGCGACACATATGCGGACGCGGTTGCGGACCATGATCATAAGCTTGTAAAGCTTCTCCAACGTTGTCGAGAGCGCAATATCGGTCTTAATAAGGGCAAGTTTGAGTTGCGGCTCTCCGAAACATCGTACATTGGCCATCTTCTCACATCGGAAGGTGTAAAGATTGATCCGTCTAAAGTGGAAGCTATTGTTAAAATGGATAGACCAACTGATGTAGCTGCGGTACAAAGAGTTTTGGGTTAGGCAAATTATCTGACTAAGTTTGTTGGTGGTCTTAGTGACATGTGCGAGCCACTTAGACAACTTACTAAGACAGACGTAGATTTTGTGTGGACAGACACTGTCGATCGCGCGTTTACCGCTTTGAAAACAGCTATTAGCGAAGCACCAATTCTAAAGTATTTTGATTCGCGTGCAGAAACCACTCTGCAGTGTGATGCGTCACAGACAGGACTCGGTTGTGTGCTCATGCAAAACGGACATCCGATCGCTTATGCAAGTCGTGCATTATCGCAGACAGAGCAGAACTATGCGCAAATAGAGAAGGAACTTTTAAGTGTTGTGTTTGGTATGGAGAAATTCCACCAATACACCTATGGTAGATTGGTCAAAGTTGAGAATGACCACAAACCACTAGAGGTAATATATAAAAAACCTCTCTATCAGGCTCTAAAACGACTTCAATGCATGATGTTACGATTACAGCGCTACGAGATTGAACTTACTTACAAACCGGGCAAGTTCCTGTATATCGCCGATACGCTATCGCGAGCATATTTGGGTAAAGCATCCAAATCATCTTGCGAAGATGAAGTTCTTTCTGTATCGTCGGGTATTGCGTATGAACTCGAGCAAGTGTGTATGGCCGACTATTTAGTAGTCTCAGACGATCAGTTACAGGATAATATAACAGAGACGAAAGCCGATAAATCGATGCATAACCTAATCTCGGTTATCTGCAAAGGTTGGGACAAAGCGGAAGTGCCACGGACGTGAAACCGTATGAATGCGTTCGTGATGAGCTATCGGTACAGGATGGAATCGTTTTTCATGGTGATCGATGTGTCAATCCGAAGTCATTGCGACACGCAACGCTAGAACAACTTCACACTCATATCAGAGTTGAGGGTTGTCTGAAACGAGCCCGGGATAGTATTTATTGGCCTGGTATAACTCCTGAGATAAAAGACTACATAGGTAAATGCGAGGCTTGTCGTGCATACGAAACCGCTCTTCTGAAAGAGTCGCTTATTCCACATGATATAATTGATAGGCCATGGGCAAAAGTGGGAACTGATTTGTTTCAGTTTGCGGGACAAGATTATTTGGTCACTATAGATTACTACAGTAATTTCTTCGAGGTAGACAGATTAGATGACACGTTGTCGCGAACAGTCATTCATAAACTTAAGCAACATTTTGCTCACCATGGCATTCCGGAAATTATCGTGTCCGATAATGGACCCCAATACAAGTCGGACCGGTTTAAGAATTTTAGCAAAGCCTGGGGTTTCCGACACGTGACTTCCAGTCTGAAGTACCCTCGTTCGAACGGCAAGGCCGAAAATGCGGTCAAGACGGTCAAACGGTTGATGAGGAAGGCCAAGTATTCAAATAGCGACCCATACTTGTCGCTTCTTAACTTCCGAAACACTCCCTCTCAGAGTACCAAATATAGCCCATCTCAGAAGCTGATGAACAGACTAACACGTATGCTACTTCCGATAAGGTCGTCAAGACTCAAACCTCAAGTTCCCAGCAATGTCTCTGAAAAATTACGCGAAAGTAAATATCGCCAAGCTAAGTACTATAATCAGGGTGCAAAAGATCTTCAGGACTTAGAAAAGGGAGATGTAGTTAGGATTAAACCAACTGACAAATCCCCTTGGACAAAAGCTATAGTACAAGATAAATGTGACACAAGGTCTTACAATGTAATCACTGATACTGGACAATCATTGCGCCGAAATCAGAATCACTTGCGCAAGACATCCGAACCGTATAGATTAAGAAGCGAACATCCAGAACCATGTGAACCAGTGGTCGAAAATCCAGTTCAGAACCGAACTTCTGAACTACCTTGCAATCCGCAGCCAGAACCGGAATCAGTAACTTTACCTCCGGCTTTCTCTACGGAAACGCCAACATCGAGCGAGCCTCTGCCAACCACGGTAACGCGATCCGGCCGAGTTGTTAGAAAACCTGCTAGGTTCATAGAAAATTGATGTTCAGTACTTTGAAATGTATTGTTTTGCAGAAATTTGAAGCATTTTGTATTGGAAAATGTAACGAAACCTATGAGCGCTATCTATTCAATACACTTGGGCAAGGTGAAGATGTTAAGATTGACAGTTACGTGGCATCACTTAGGAAACTGGCAAAAACATGCAATTACGGCACGCTAGAGGATGACCTTATTAGAGACCGCATTGTGTGTGGAATTCGTGATTCAGAGCTACGAAAACGACTACTACAACAGGACAAGCTCACGTTGGAAAAAGCAGTTGACATGTGTAGAGCATATGAAGCAACTACAGCTCGAGTTGAGGTTATGACAGGTCAAGCTGGAAATCGAGACAATATAGATGAGAAGCAAATCCATTTCGTGAAAAGCAAAGGTCGTCGTGAACACAAGAGTACACACGAACAAGCAAAACACAATGACAATAAAACAAAACGTTTATGTAAATACTGCAGCAGCAAGTGTGATGAAGGCAAGTGTCCGGCCTATGGAAAAAACTGCAAAAATGTGGTAAAAGAAACCACTTCGCTAAAGTTTGTCAGCAATCCATTGTCAAGCAGATTGATACATCGGATGATGATTTGGACATTTTGTCGGATGATTCGGACATTTTGTCGGTAACAGACTGTGTATATAACATCCAAAACAAAATTTTTGGAAACATGCGTGTTGGGGACAACTACAGGATGATTTGCTTCCAACTAGACAGCGGTGCAACTGTAAATTTGATACCACGGAAATATGTTCCAGGTGCTATAGACAAGACACACAAGACTCTTTCACTGTATGACAATTCCAGGTTGAAGGCTTTGGGTGTCTGTGTTTTACAGTTAGAAAACCCTAAGAC
Organism: Anadara kagoshimensis; assembly: GCA_021292105.1. Taxonomy (NCBI): domain Eukaryota; kingdom Metazoa; phylum Mollusca; class Bivalvia; order Arcoida; family Arcidae; genus Anadara; species Anadara kagoshimensis. The sequence continues at coordinate 9,082,892 of CM037858.1, read as the reverse complement.
TAAGCAAACATTTTCTGTCAAGTTTATTGTTGTTCAAAACTCGTATGAGCCATTACTTGGTTCTGTTGCCATTCAAGAGATGGGTCTTATAACTGTTAACTATCAAAATATTTGTATGGTTGAAAATAATGTTTCTTTGTCTTATGATAATATCATGCATGAATACTCAGATGTATTTTCTAATAAGATTGGTAGTTTACATTTTGTAATTTGATTTCTGTTTGAAATTTGATCTTTATTTCAGGTTTACAGGCAACAAGATTTGTGCTTTATTGACATTTAGAATCTGATACATTCAGTGACATTTACTAGTCTCGATTTATTCTAAATAGCCATTCAGGCATGTGTGATGTACTTCGTCTTTATTTCTTTAAAAGGAAGGATGTAACAATATTGTATATCTGTCTGTGTATATACGTCATGTGACGTCACATATGAATAATATGTCATTGATTTATGTGCATGCCTCGTGCAGTAATAAAGCAGCCATTGCGGCAGTGAGACTGATTATGTGTTATCAGAGTGATTATTATACATATATCATTCTATGCAACAAAATGCAATTTTGGTATTTGTCTACAATGGTAAATTTTTTTACAAAATAGCTGGGTATTTTATATGAAGTAGTAAAGTGGTACATTGTTCAGTTACCATTACATCCCAAGAGAGGCACTGCCATTGTGTCAAAATTGTTACCATTTTAAAGATGTGCACCCACTTTAAAAATATATTTTGGTGCATTTAAAGAGCTATATTGCATGGATTAGATTGGAATCAGGATTTTTATCAACGACTTGGATCATGGAATATAAATTATAGGTTCCTACTCATCCCAGTGAATTTCTACAAATGTTTGCAATTTTGCTTTCTTTGAAGTAGTGTAAACTAACAGTAATCTGTTTATCTGAACTTTCTTGCCACAGCACATTATGATTACAGTCGAACCTGCCTTTAGGGCCACCTCTATATAAGGGCCACCTGCTTATAAAGGCCAGTAGAATTTTATCCCAATTGTTCTTTATCCATATTATTTGAACCTGTATATAAAGGCCACCTGCCCATACAGGCCACTTTTACTGGTTCCCTTTGGTGGCCTTTTTAGACAGGTTTGACTGTACTTGTCTTTGCATACTGACCAAATAATTTTGCACAGGTAATGAAAATACTGGTAAGTGTAATGTCGATAGTAAGGCTTTAGCTCACCTGAGCCAAAGGTGACATAGATTAAAAGAAAAAGAGTAATAGATACAGAAGAAGATTTGTATTTATACTGTAAATTGGGAAATTTTCGTGATCGTTTTATTTTGGCGTAAATTCGCGAGTGAAACAAGTCACAAAAATAAAAGTTCGCGGAAAATAACCAGTAATTAAAATTATAACTGCAGATTCGCGATCACACGAAAATTAAAATACACGAATAAATATTAAAGTGCATTCATGCGAAAATTAGATGACGCAAAAATTTCCCAATCTACAGTACTTGAAGTAATGTATTCTACATTACATGGAAAGAAGGTGCAGGTTATGTAACATTGACTTTGCTACACAAGCTTATATAATGTGGCAAAAAAGTCTAAAACAAATATTGATACATGATGAAATGATACATTAAAAACCACAAGTAGAAAGAAAACTTGACACCAAACAAGTGGAAGCATGGAAATTAAATATATGACCAGATGCTGCACTCTACTGTTACAAAATACAAAATTTTCATTTTGATCTGTTAAATACTAGATCTATACAAATAATTAAAAAAAGTATGCTCCTAAGTATATAGGTGGGGCAATATGGGTGTCAAAGTAAAACGTTTCTGTGGGATGTTTATATAAAATCTGAAATGAAAAACAATTAGGATATTGTTTTCTGGGCATGAAAAATAGTCTGAACCAAAAGCACACTTAATCCGTAGTGGGAAAAATTAGTCAGTTGTTCTAAAATTGGGGCAAGTCAAGTAAGCAGAAACACAATCTTTTTTTCATGGCCTTAGTATTACTTAATTAGCAACAGTTGGTTTTGCAGGTATCGCATTGATTTGGTGATTTTTTTCCATTTGTTAATACCGGTATATTATGAAAGAAATTAATACAAGTTTGTTATTTCAGATTATTGGTTGGGATATCATTTCGTGGTATTAGTGGTGTTGTGTTGCCTGTAAATTCATCTGTATAACCTGTTGTTTTGTGCATCGTTATTTCGACCTTACATGGAACAGGGTGATGTCCCTTAGATTCCCAGACATATGTAGATGTCCTATATATAACAGGTTTCTTACTATCGGTGGTTTAACTTTACTGTGTACCTCATTACTACATACAACTCGCCCAGCCATGGCGTGGCGATCTAGTGGTACTGATAATGAAAACTTGGTGGACAATTTACAAAGTAAGTACCATATTATTTCTAGCTTTTCACAGATTTAGAATTATAAGTAGTGTAATTTCCAAAAATTTTGAAAATATAGCACTTTTAAGGTATTTTCTTATTTTCCATAAAAATTTGCTAAAATAGGTAACTTTTGGGGATAAAAAATTTAGAAATTTGTAGCCAATGTTGATTTTGGTTACTCTCCCGCTCTGAAATACAGTTTAACCTGTCTATAAAGGCTACCCAAGGGAACCAGTAAAAGTGGCCTATATGGGCAGGTGGCCTTTATATACAGGTTCAAATAACACGAATAAAGAACAATTGGGATACAATTCTACTGGCCTTTAAAACCAGGTGGCCCTTATATAGAGGTGGCCTTTAAGGCAGGTTGGACTGTATACTAGATTAAACACTGTACCCAAAAAAACAATTGATGTTTAGTTATCAAAATGATGACAAAAGATTAATAGAATATAACCCTGCTTTGTAATGGAGACAGAGAAATCTCAACCTGAGGGATGAGATTCTTTATTTTGAAAAAAAAAAAAATTCTCATCCTGAAGGTTGAGATTTCTTTGTCTTCACTACAAAACAAGGGTTGATTTTTATTCTCCTCTATCCAATATATTCTTCAATAAATTTTGTATAATTTGATAATTCTTGTTTTATAAATATTTTATGGTAAAAAATATACTATAACTACACAAAAAGTGCAATGTTTCCGTTTTCAACCGATAATGTCACAAAGTGATACTGAAAGTCTTGCGCATGGTTCTTCTTTTTTCAGAAAATAAAATAATAAAAAATGAGAGAGTTATAGAGGTGATGAAGACAGTTGATAGAGGGCATTATTGTAGACACAGTCAGTATGTGGATTCACCACAGTCTATCGGCTATGCAGCAACCATTAGTGCTCCTCACATGGTAAGGATATTTGTATTAAAACTCACTGTAGACAGGATTCAACACAGTCTATCGGCTATGCAGCAACAATTAGTGCTCCTCACATGGTAAGGATATTTGTATTAAAACTTATTGTAAACAGGATTCACCACAGTCTATTGGCTATGCAGCAACTATAAGTGCTCCTCACATGGTAAGAATATTTGTAATAAAACTTATTGTAGATAGGATTCACCACAGTCTATTGGCTATGCAGGAACCATTAGTGCTCCTCACATGGTAAGAATATTTGTATTAAAACTTATTGTAGATAGGATTCACCACAGTCTATTGGCTATGCAGCAACCATTAGTGCTCCTCACATGGTAAGGACTTATAAAACTTATTGTAGACAGGATTCACCACAGTCTATCGGCTATGTAGCAACTATTAGTGCTCCTCACATGGTAAGGATATTTGTATTAAAACTTATTGTAGACACAGTCAGCATGTGGACTAACCACAGTCTGTCAGCAATAGAGCAACTATTAGTGCTCCTCACATGGTAAGGATACTTGTATTAAAACTTATTGTAGACACTGTCAGCATGTGGACTAACCACAGTCTGTCAGCAATAGAGCAACTATTAGTGCTCCTCACATGGTAAGGATACTTGTATTAAAACTTATTGTAGACACTGTCAGCATGTGGACTAACCACAGTCTGTCAGCAATAGAGCAACTATTACTACTTCTTACATGGTAAGGATATACAAAGCTTTCCACATTATCAAAAAAATGTACATTCCAGTGGCGGATCCAGGATTCTATGTTAGGGGGGGCACACTTATTAACCTTAAATTAACCTTACATTACCCATGATTCTATGTTAGGGGGGGGACACACTGACAAATTTTTAAATTGTGTTTGGGGACAAAGGCTCTGTAAAGCAGTTCATATCCCGTGTTGTATACTAACTAGTGTGCTGAGGAAGGAGCAGGTGATGGTTGCGACATTGGCAAGTGGGATTTTTGGGGTCTTCAGATTTTAATTTTCAGATTCACTCAGAGGATTTAAGAAAATCATTTTTCTAGGGTGTTTTCTAGCATATGCATCCACGATTTCATCTAGGTTAAGAGGTATATCTTTGTGAACAAATAAGAGAACTAAGGCATTGAACCTGTCCTCTCCCATGGTACTCCTTTCAGCACTTTTTACATATTTCAAAGAAGAGTTTGATCGTTCTACTCCGCTTGTTGTAACTGAGTGTAAAAGTAGCAGATGCAGAATAACATTGATATTTGGGAACATTTTTGGAGTAAACACACTGCTCTGTAGAGTATCGGTAATAGAACTTGGTTTCTTTTCTTCATTTCTCCATGTCTGATTCCAAAGTTTGATTTCTTTGGAAAAATTGTCAGGTGAAGGCATGTCAGACTGGAATAATTCTAAGATAGATTCAGTAGTTTGTTGATCTAGATTGACTAGATTGCTGGGAAGGAGATTTAAAGTTTTTACTGCTTTATGTGTGAGGTCATTAAACCTCAAGGATAGTTGCTGATTTAATGAATCTACAAAAGGAAGATATATATTTAGGCGATAATATTCAGATGGAGAGTTTGCAGAAATATTGGACCTTTGGGTTTGACGACCACATATTCTAGGAATTGAAATTGTTGTGTTTGCTTTGTTTGCCATTACGACACAGGTTTCAAAAAGGGACTCGAACTCCCTTGTATTATTTCTTGCCTCACTTATAACATTACGTACATGAGAAACCATTCCATATCCCTGAATGACATCAAGAGAGGTACCTTGAAGCTGAACACTTAAACCTCTGATATATCCAAAGAAGTGGATGACCGTGTTAAATGCCACTATGAAAACCGAGTCAGTAATTTTCTTCATAAGACCATACGCTTCACCAGATGTCTTCGTGTCCCAATCAGTCTCTCTCATGGATATATTATCCAAACACTCCAGAATGCACTCGTACAGTTCGTGAAATTCTATGAGTGTTGTATGTTTTTCAACCCAGCGTGTCTGACAGAACAACTTTATTTTCTTTTTCTTCTTCGCATTATCTTGATGCAACATATTCCACGAGTCAATTACGGCTTCTAGTCGTCTGCTCCGCTTTGGGGAGTATTTAAAGAATATGCCGATCTGTTTAATAGTGTCTAGCATAAGATGGACTTCTTTGACATTACAAGCTTTGCAAAGAGCCAAGTTAAGATCATGACTGCAACAGTAGAAGTAAGAAGCCTTGGGTGACAACTGAATAAATCTCGCAGCACAACCAGAATGCTTGCCTGCCATGTTACCAGCCCCATCCATTGTTTGTGATCGACAATTTTGTATGTCAAGGCCTAACTTGGTGAGACACTCAACAACATTATTGCAAATAGCTTCTCCAGTTATCTTCTCACAAGAGACAAATTCCAACAATCTCTCTATTGGTTTGTTGTTTTGAGTATAACGGACAACTAATCCGAGCTGTTCCCAATTACTGCTGTCCGTTACTTCATCACACTGATATCCATAAAATGGACCACATGGTTGAGACTTTATTTCGTCAACTATCAGAGACTGAATATATTCTTTTATACAAAGCAGTAGCTCATTCTGAGCAGTCTTAGAAGTATAGCGAGCATTCTTTGCGCATGTTTTTAGATGGTTTTCAATAGTTTTGTCACCAGCATTAACTCGCAAATCTAAAAGTGCTTTAAAATTGCCTTGATTAAAACTAGATGATGTTTCATCATCTCTATGCCCTCGTAATGCAATGCCTTGTCTACCACAAAATTCTAAACATTTAATTATTGATTTCAATATTTCCCTGTTTCTTGACACGGTGAAGGAATTTGAGTCAGATATTGAAACATCAATTCGTGCTGCTGGATTTTTGTTTGTAGTTTTAAAGGCAAGTAACTTTGCCATCGAACTTTTATGATAATCACAAGTAGAATGAGATGAAAGGTCGGCCTGTGCATCTTTCCAGTTTTGATATGATTCTGATATTAATTTTTTTGGACGACGATGTGAAGTATCAGGAAAGAAGACGCACGCCAAACAAAACAAGCCGTCACACTTTTTGGAATATGCAATGAAGTCAAACTTCAAGAACCATTCATGAAGACAAGATCTGTTTACAAACCCACACTTTCGCGATTTTAATTTGTACTGCTTTGGAGGAAATTTATAGACTTGACTTGGTTTTCTGTTTTCAATCACGTACTCAATATCTCCATCTGAAAATTTCGCATTTGGAGATGTGTAATCCGATATGTCCTTTTCACTTGTACATGGCCCTTCAGAGGGTAAATCATCAGGACCATAGGAAGATGTGCAGAGGTTTGAAAACTTTTTGGAATCATCCGAAGGTGATTCTGTAATGTGGCAAGTGTCAAATGGATTTGACTTTATACATGGGAACGTGATTGTGCTTGATGTGTCTTCACGTGATAAATCAGATAATTGATCATTTGGAGAATATTCATTGCAAATTTTGCTTTTTGTCAAATTTAAGCATGGTACAAAATGATTTGGCTCCCAGTTTTCAAAATCGTTATTTGTTATGTGAGTCCACATGATGTGAAGAATAGTATCAGGATCTTTGTTTTCAGAGAGAGGTTTAATTATCCCGTTATTAATATTTCTGTTGATAGCAGGATTATTCACTCTTGGATAAATGCTTTGCACAGGTATTTTACATGCATTTGCAAGTGCAAAAAGATGAACAACAGAACAATATGTTCCACTTTTGATGGTTTTGAGAATTTCCCTTTCAAGAATTTTATGAACATTGCCAAAAACAACATTTTCATCACTGGCGGATGACATAATAATATAATCAATGCAAGGTTCACTTGTGCCAAGCATTTTTTTATAAGTATTTTCATCGCAATATAGATGAAAATTTGATGTTAATTCAACTATAGTTCGAACACGGCATTCGATGTGATGCGATTCAGACCCATATAAGGCTAATGAAATGGACCTGAAAAGGCAATTACCGTCACCATATACTTTAACTGGAGTTAAATCGCTAGGTGCGTCAGGTGGATAAAGACTCCTTGCGACAACATCTTCTTCTATGGATGGAATTTTGACATTTTGCAATGGAGATGGCAGGGGTGTTCTTTTAATGAATTGCGTTTGAAAATTAACTGCAAATTTAAATGTTTGCCAGCCTTTTGAACTTGCTGATAAAAGCTGATTGTATATTTTGGTAAAATGATCAAAATGGAATGAAGTCATCTTTAATATTATACTTTATTTGATTTTAGTATTTTGTTAAATACAAGACTTGAAGTAATATACGTGGGATAACTATGGCAATAATGCAACAATATCTCGTCACTCAGTAATGTTTTCAAATTAAATGATGCGTAACTCAGTTTAAAAATTAATCTCAGAAAACTCTGAATAATAATAAGTGACAAGAACTATGCGACTAACACGAAGTGCATCCAGATCAGACTTTCGGAGTCACAAAGTCATTCGCCGGCGTTCTTTTACCACTTCAGCGTTCTTTCACTTCAGTGAAGTCAAACGCTGACCGCCAGAGGGTGTATTCAATACCCCCTCTGGCGGTCAGCGTTCTTTTATAGCTTACATACATGTGAGATTCAATGGGTGTACCACTTCAGTGAAGTCGAACGCTGACCGCCAGAGGGGGTATTTTCGCCCTCTGGCGGTCAGCGTTCTTGTATCGCTTCAGACATATTCTCAAGTTTATGTGAGAATGGCGTTTCTTTACCACTTCCATAGCCGTGTGCTAATTCATATTTATATTTTACACAATGCAATTTTATTTTATGGATTTTACGAATTCTTATTAAGAATAACAAGATTTAGTTCTATAATTTTAGGGGGGGCACAGGCCGGGTGTGCCCCCGTCTGGATCCGCGCCTGCATTCTAACAGCTGGAAATAAACTAAAGGGTAGAAGAACATGGAAAGTTTCAATGGGAACTGAAATTTTACAAGATTTTCATACTAAGGATGCTCCTGTCATGATGATTTATGAATTAGCTTCTTGAAAAGATAAATTGTATGGATCATAAAGACTTTATTAATGTTTTAATACCCTTCATATTTCAACCAAAAATAACCTCAATTCAAAATCTTAGTAGTGATAGTGATAAGTGAAAAGAAATTATAATTATTATTTTCAGCACAGGGTCAATATATTGTGTTATTGGCCAGTGATCGGCCCCATTCCAATTACAAAAAGACTAGAAATTTCCCAAATTTTTATCATAAATTCCTGATCATATCGAAAATTTAATTTTCAGTATCTGGATCAGTAACAAAAACTGTTTACAATTAAAAGTACCCCCTTGTGATCACAAATGCAATATACCACAATTATTAACCCAAATGTGTTTTAACTGATGGTAAACAGTGATAATCAGTGTGTCAATACAGTACTAAGAGCAATAAGTATTTTAAAACGTATTCATGATCAGAATTTACAACCTGCCGGAAGTCAAATAAAAACATGTACATTACTGCAAATAAATGTCACAAAATGTGAAGTATTATGGCCAAAAAAAAAAAAAAAAAAAAAAAAAAATAAACTCTCCAATTTTTTTTATTTCATACACATTATTGTTTATTGTGATTTTTGCAACATAAAAATTTGTCCCAAAATGATGCTAAAATTATAAAATTACCAATTGCACAGGCCCTACCCCCATTCCCCAAAAAATGGTAAAAAAAACCACTGGTTACTCATTAGAACAGGTCACCAACATTGTTTTGCTTATAATTTATGACTTAGCCCAAAGTTTAAAATATACAATTGTCACATGTAATTCCAAGTAATTAGGAAATAATCAGTATTTATCTGTAGTATATTGTCTTTGCCACCGAGTGATATATTCGCTGCATGTAAACTCTGCCAATGTATTATTCAAGGATATACCACGGGTAAATGTTGATCATTTCAATTCTAACATGACTTAAATAAAAATTATTGAAATAAACATTGCAAACTCTTTCTTCAGAAGTACATTTTATTATCCATTTGGAAAAAGGTACAATGAAACAATTTAGCTGTTGAGATAACCTCCATTGGAAGAAATGATTTTATGAATGAAAATTATGTCACAACCATTGTTTGCGACACAAATCATGACGTCATAAGATACACAAGGGAGTAAGTCATTAAAACGAAACAGCAATGGGTATATTGTTTGTTATACCACTGCTGGCTTTCTTCATGTTTCATATGAAGGAAAGCACAGGTCATGTTAGAATTGACATTGACTGCTATATTCATTATTGCTCCAAGATATTTATTTATGGCATTTTAAAAATACATTTTGTTTGAAATACTTACAGCATGCCCATGCATTAGAGCTGTTAGCAGATCATCTGTATGAGGGAGCCAAGGCGTTAGATGTCGGATCAGGAAGTGGCTATTTGACTGCATGTATGGCACATCTGGTAATTATCTCACCACTTTCATCACTTAAAATTTGGTAAAGTGCTTGCTTCATATGTCGCAGGTTGTGGGTTCAAATTTCAGCCGGGTCTGACTTAGACTTGAAAATAGGTTGTGACTGTTTTCTAAGCACTTGGCACTTAGAAATGAAAGTCACAGGGTCCTTCAGGAGAGACCTAAAAAAGCAATGCCCTTTGTTATGACAGTTGTGGCATGTTAAAAAATCCTCCCTGTACATTAACATAAGCTCTTTGCAAAGGTCAAAATTTCTGCCACTTCACCTTTAGCTTGTGACATCTCAATATAAGTGACACATTCTTGACTGAGACATAAAACCCCATGCTAGATTAAACATTGACAGTAGTTGTTAACGCTGGTACTAATATAATAAGATTAAATACCAATATTATCTCAAACAAGGTTGTATATCTAGTAAAAATATATGTTTTCACTTGCTTCAAAGTGACTTTGATCAAAGGTTTTGGTAATGAAAACCTAGCTTAATTAAAGTCCTTAATCAGCCTTTTTGATAGGGCTGGCATAGATAGAAAAAATTATACCCGGGTACCCGATGTCTTGTACCCGACCTGTAACTGAGCACCTGTGATTCGAACCTATGACCACCTGACATGTTTTATCAACATTGACTCGTATCTGTTCTATTAATGACCATGGCTTAGCAGTACATGCAGATTGGTATCCTCTCGCACATGCATAAATCAATCCAGGTCACCTTTGGTAGCCTTTTTCGTGTCATCAGAAATTTTGAAAAATTTCCAAATTTCCAACCGCTTACTATGGTTGCCACTAGCTATTGTTATTGGATTGTATTTATCGAAAACAGATTTTTAGCTCACCTGAGCCAAAGGCTCAGATGAGCTATTGCAATCTATCACCGTCTGTCGTGCGTCGTCCGTCGTGCGTCGTCCGTTGTGCGTCGTCCGTCGTGTGTAAACTTTACATTTTAATCTTCTCCTCCAAAACTACTGGGCAATATTTGATGAAACTTAGTGATTATCATGCCTAGGTAACAGCCTTTCAAAATTGTGTTCGGGGTTTGGCCACGCCCAACAAGATGGCCGCTGTTACTAAAAATAGCAAAAAGACAAAAAAATCTTCTTCTCTGAAACCAAAAGGTGCAGGCAAATTTTGATTGGATATTTGGATTCAGCATACCTGGGAACATTAAAATTGTGTTTTTCATGAAAATTAGACGAAAAATAGGTTACGCGTTTTTTGGGTAAAATTACGTAATTTTTAAAATGAGACATTTATTGTTATAACTTCATAACGGCTGAAGATAATTGTATGGAGTTTTCACTGTTGATCTTGTCTTGCAATTTTCTTCCAATTGATGTCAAGGTCGAAGGTCAAGGTCATGTCCCAGTTTTTGACCTTTGATAAAAAATGCTATTTTTTTAACATTTCTCGTGAAAATGGCGTAGGATTTTCAGTTATTTGTAGGTATTGACATGACGATCATTTTGATACATAGATCAGGGTCATGGGTTCAAAGGTCAAGGTCACAGATGACCAAGAATACCAAAATAGTTAATTATCTCAAAAACTATAAACTTTTTGTATAGGCATGTATATTGGAATATTGTAGGTATTGGCCTAACGATAATTTTGATATATAGATAAAGGTCATAGGTTCAAAGGTCAAGGTCATAGACGTGAACGAATACTTAAATGGTTAATTATCTCAAAAACTATAAACTTTTTGTATAGGCATGTATATTGGAATATTGTAGGTATTGGCCTAACGATCATTTTGATATATGAATGAAGGTCATAGGTTCAAAAGTCAAGGTCATAGGATTGAACGAATACTTAAATGGTTAATTATCTCAAAAACTATAAACTTTTTGTATAGGCATGTATATTGGAATATTGTAGGTATTGGCCTAACGATCATTTTGATATATGAATGAAGGTCATAGGTCCAAAGGTCAAGGTCATAGCTGCGAACGAATATTTAAATGGTTAATTATCTCAAAAACTATAAACTTTTTGTATAGGCATGTATATTAGAATATTGTAGGCATTTGCACAACAATCATTTTGATATATGAATGAAGTTCATAGGTTCAAAGGTCAAGGTCATAGATGCAAACTAATACTTAAATGGTCAATTATCTCAGAAACTATAAACTTTTTGTATAGGCATGTATATTAGAATATTGTAGGTATTGGCTTATCGATCATTTTGATATATGAATGAAGGTCATAGGTTCAAAGGCCAAGGTCATAGATGCAAATGAATACTTAAATGGTTAATTATCTCAAAAACTATAAACTCTTTGTATAGGCATGTATATTGGAATAAGGTATGTATTGGCCTAACGATCATTTTGATATATGAATGAAGGTCATAGGTTCAAAGGTCAAGGTTATAGATGCAAATGAATACTTAAATGGTTAATTATCTAAAAAACTATAAACTTTTTGTATAGGCATGTATAATGGAATAAGGTATGTATTGGCCTAACGATCATTTTGATATATGAATGAAGGTCATAGGTTCAAAGGTCAAGGTCATAGACGCAAACGAATACTTAAATGGTTAATTATCTCAAAAACTATAAACTCTTTGTATAGGCATGTATATTGGAATATTGTAGGTATTGGCCTAATGCACATTTTAATATACAGATGTTTTAGCTGTTTATAAATAATATATTGTAGTAGACTTTAAATATGTTATATATAGCATACTTATATAATAATTATTATAATTAATTTGCAAAAATATTTGCATATTATTGGCCCTTACTGCTGAAAGTTTTGATATTCTCTTTTATTAATGTCATTGACCATTGAACCTCTGCATAAGATATGTACTCTTCTTCAGGTGAGCGTTAAGGCCCATGGGCCTCTTGTTTAGATTATTTACATCAATAAGATTATCACTGCGCAATAGCAAAAACATTCTAAGTATCTAGGTCAACATATTAAGCTATGGTAAATGCCAAGAGTATTCCGATAATTTGACAGACATCGTCAATGACTGCTCACAAAATATGATACATTGTTGTAAAATATACTAGACTAACACTGTCAGAAATGACCTTGGTACTACTGAAAGAAATATCGATCATCACTGATGAAAATAGCAACATAAAAATTTGTAAATTCTTTTATTTATTACAATCTTATTTTATTTTATTTATTATCAATCTATTATTGATATAGTTTATGCCCCCTGTTTGGGCATCGGGTAGTAATGTTCTTACTTGGGTAAGGCCTGTACCCTAACTGATAACCGGTAACTGGGTACTTGTGATAGCACTACTTTTTGAAGATGTTCACTGTCTGATGGTCAATTCATTGCTGTTTAAATGAAGAGTTGTTTGGTTACCTTTGTTTCAGGTTGGAAGCCAGGGTAAAGCTGTTGGAATTGATCACATTGAGGAAATAGTTGCAGATTCTATTAAAAATGTTAATAAAGACAAGCCATCATTGGCTCTTCTAGAGTCTGGTCAGATGAAGCTGATCTTTGGTGATGGGAGAGAAGGTTACGCTCCCGAGGCCCCGTATGATGCCATTCACGTCGGAGCTGCAGCCAAGGAAATACCAGAGGAAGTAAGTGTCGAGGAACAGGAACTTATTTTGGAAAGATTTCCATTATAATTTCAATTTTGTCTTAAAAAGCCTAAAAATGATGAAATGAAGTGATTTTGAAAAATTCTTTGAAAATTTCACATAGAATTTATTTGTTGGTGGTACAAAAGGAACTCTTATCAATAAGTTTTCCATTTTACTACATCATGTACATATGATATAGGGCTTGCTACAGCTACTTAAACGTAATGTCAATTATATAGGGTGGTAATCTCAGAGGAATTTACAGAACTGAATCCTATATAAAATAAAATTTTAGATTGCTCCCCAGTTTATCAAATTATATTCGTAAAACAATAAGATCCTAAGATCCTAATTTTACAAAACCACTGCGGTAGCTCAATTGGTAGAGTGCTCGCTCCGTAAGTGGGAGGTCGTGGCTTCCATTCCTGGCCGGGTCTGACCCAAGATTTGAAAGTGGGTTGTGACTGTTCTTTCGCCAAGCACTCAGCATTACAAATTGAAAGTCATGGTTCTTTCAGATGGGAACTTAAAAGAATTAAGGCCATCAGCGCAACGCATGGCAAAATTTCTGCACCTTCGCCTATAGCTGTCGATGTCTCGATATAAGTGAAATATTCTTGACCGCGACGTTAAACACCATTACTCACTCGCTCACGAATTTTACAATTTTCACACATTGCTGTTGGTGTTTTAATAATCATTCCTTAAAATAATCCCAATGATCTGTAGATTAGATACCAGTATTCTGCCATTAGGTCAACCAAAACCCCTTTGATGTGATAGAGTGTATGTAGGAGGTCTTGGGTTCAAAACCAGGCTAGGATCTGACCAAGACTTGAAAATAGGTAGTGATTGTTCTTTCGCAAATCACTCGTCATTTATACTGAAGGGATTCTTCTAAACAGACCCTAAAACATGCCCCATGTCACAACAGGCATGGCAAATTAAACATGTTAAAGAACTCTCTCTGCTCACAGCAAAGGACAAAATTTCTGCCACTTCAGCTATAGTAAAAGTCGATAAAGTGAAGTATTCTTGATTGTGACTTAAAACTCCCTTAAATCAATCGACTTATCTTAGAGGATGAAATCAAAAATATCTTTAAAAATATCACCATTCTCTGACATGATAAATTTTCATGCTAGTTGTTTTTCATTTTTTCAGTTAAAAAATCAATTAAAGCCAGGAGGGCGGCTGATAATACCTGTTGGACCTCAAGGTGGAAATCAACACTTAAAGCAGATTGACAAACTGGAAGACGGAACTCTGAAGGAGACGAATTTGATGGGAGTGATTTATGTCCCCTTAACCAGCAAGGACAAACAATGGCCAAGGTGGCACTAATTTATATACTTCCTATGCATGCTGGGAACTATCCAGGTGCTTGTCTCCCCCTTGCTTCCAGTTTCTCATTTATAGTATGCAAATGATAACTTACTTATTACTTATTTGTTTCAAATGGGTTTGCATGGTTAACGTGTTGTAAATATCCCTTGATGTTTCAAAATATATGTTTGGAGATCTCACGTGGTATGCTGGCAATCCCATTCAAGCACTAAAGGTACTTTTTACATATCATCATATGAAGTACAGGGCTTGTTGTCCATCAAACTTAAAATCACTGTGGTAGCTCAGTTGGTAGAGTGCTCGCTTCGTAAGTGGAAGGTCGTGGGTTCGAACTCCGGCCGGGTCTGACCCAAGACTTGAAAGTGGATAGTGACTGTTCTTTCGCCAAGCACTGGGCATTATGAAATGAAAGTCGCGGTTCTTTTGGATGGGAACTTAAAATAAACGAGGTCCCGTGTCATGGTGGGCTTGGCACGCTAAAGAACCCTACTGTATAATGCCATCAGTGCAACGCACAGTCAACATTTTTGCACTTTCGCCTATAGCTGGGGACGTCTCGATATAAGTGAAATATTCTTGACTGGGACGTTAAACACCATTACTACTACTACTACTCCATCAAACTTAAAATAGAAGGATATTCAATCATAAAAAAGAAAAGAAAAACTAGACACCTGATTTGAAGTTACATTATCACAGATTAAATTAATAATAAGTGCAAAGAAGCAGCTATAAAGTTATGAACAACAGTTCTTTCTAGATATAGTGTATAAGTGATGGGCTATTTGCGCTGATTTTGCTAAACAAGACCTGGTTACTTTAAGCTTTGTTAATTTAACCAAATGATTAATAAAATTACAAAATGAAAGCAAAATTATAAATACATCTTGTAATTGTTATAGACATGAAAAATTGACCTAATTCACTCAATTTGATATAAGCAAATTGTATGAAGTAACCTTTGAACAGAGTTTTCAAATATATTCCCCAATACACAAGATATAAAATTTCAATAACTAGCTATAGTGGTAAAGCTAAAAGAGCTTGGAACAACTGGTCCCTGATGGCAATGTACATGCCAATTCTATTTTGATATAAGGGTTGTGAGGAATGAAGCATGAGACAGCGTGGTTATTTACAAAAAACAACAGCATGCTTCAATTACCTGTATATGTGGTTAAGATTAGCTCTTGTCATTAGATTGTAAACAAGTTATATCAAGCATCTTTGTTTTATTTTTCAGTGATTCCCCGACAGACCTGTATAAATTTTCCGTCAGCTTAGTTCATCCATTATCATGTGATAATCTTTAATGTTCATACTGAACTATGTGTATCTTTTCTGTATTAATTCTGTATTAATTACTTTAGTTTTGGAATTGTGATTTTAATTTTCTGTAACTAGTGGAGACAATAGTTCTGCACAAACTTTAGCGTGGTAATGCTTGGTGAATCTTGAGTGTATCTTTGTTACCTGTGCCATTTGAGGCAAAACCAGGTGTAGCAATTCCTTGGCTCTGTCCATCCATCCATCCATCCATCCTTCCGTCCAATTTACATACTTTTGGGTGCTTAGATTGTGTAGTCTGTGACTCCTATGATCTCTCCCCAACCTGCCATTAAATATTTTTTTTTACAAAATAATTACTGTCTTTGAAATGTGGAAATGCCTAGACAACACTGGTTTGGATGGATCTTGTGTGGGTCATGTTATATTTTGTGTTCTTGCATGCATGAGCATGTAAAAATCAATCAGAATGTTTTATGTTTTAGGGAGTAGCGTAAGCATGCATTTGACAGAATCTTCAAAAGGGGCGAGGTAAATAATACCGTACAATCCTGTTTTAACATGCAGTAAAACCTTGTTTTATTGCCACCGTTATTCAGTCGGATTTCGGTGTTAGAAATTAGTTGAGTTAAGTAATGGTGTTTAACATCCTAGTCAGGAGTATTTCACTTATATTGAGAAGGTACAGAAATTTCCCCTGTGCGTTGCACTGATTGCATTTAACAGCAGAGATCTTTATCGTGACACGGGACCTCGTTTATTTCAAGTCATCTTCCGAAAGAACCGTGACTTTCATTTTGTAATGCCTAGTGTTTGGCGAAAGAACAGTCACTACCCTCTTTTAAGTCTTGGGTCAAAAGACCCTGTTGGGGTTCGAACCCACAACCTCCCACTTATGTGACAATAAGTGAGATGGCATTATAACAAGGTGTTGCTGTATTTTTTTTTTTTTTTTTTCTTAAATAAATTATGCACTCATCTTAATTTTACTGCTATAGTTAAACTATTTCTAATTTTCCCCATGAATGAAAATACTTTCATCATCTGCTTCTCAAGAAAAAAAATTTTGATTAATATTTTAAATGAATAAAATAAGTAATTGGGTCTCGGTAGGAATTTCAAACACCAATTTACTCAACACTTGATAAAAAAATTGTCCACAAGTAAATGGCTCACCATGACATGCCTGTTGTAAAGCAATCAAGGTCACAAATGCAGTTAAAATGTGAAGCCTAATTCCTTTTTTGGGCCATTTTATAGTCATTCTGTGTTATTCGTACAAAAGCAACTTTTCTGCATCAAATAAACACATTTTTATCTGGAATTTGTACTTTGTTCAGGTTTTCAAAGCTAATTGTGGTCAGCCATTTTGGTTTTTAGTGAAATGTTTCTAGAACTTTTGCACAAGCTCATATTGGCTCGGTTTTTATTTCAAACTGGCCCATTTCATCTCATATTAGCCCATTTATTGGTGAGACCACTTTTTACATATTTATCAATAACATGTTGTTCACTAATAAATACGTATACATGTATATATAATATTGCATGAATAACTGTATTATATATAAGAGTGTGTTTAAATAATTATATTTAATTGTTTATTTATATTAATTTTATTTCTCTATTTTGACAGAAAAAAGATAGATGAACTTTAAGCTGTTGCTTTAAGTGTATTAATCTTGTCCTCACAGCTACTGACTGACCGGTGATGGATTATACCTCCAAATATTTGAACTGAAATCCAGTGTATTCACCAAATTGTTAGTTAGGCCTCTTACATCACTTTAACAATGGAAATTTAAGCAGTTACAAATTCATTGCAGTGCTCGTTTTCTATTTTGTTGCAGATTACAAGCTCTTCGGAACTGTTCTTTACTCTGATGAACTTAAAAGATGGAATTTTACATGGAATGTTGTTTATAAAACTTTAATGTAGAAAGAAGTATAGACTTGCCATCTATACTGTGTAACTGTGATTTACTAGGATTGAATTTAAATGTGCGGAATGAAAACAGAAGTTATATTTTATCTTTTTTTTTTGGCCTGTGATGTGTTAATTTGGAAATTACAGAATACAGGAAGAATTACCAATGTATATGGTGGCGGGTTTGTTGAAAAGAGAATTTTTGAATTTATCAAAAATTAGTTTGTATATTTTGGGAATTGCATTTAAATCCAGGTTTAAAATTTCAGACATTTCAGGTCTTTCCAGAAAGTTTGGTGCCCCCTTCTAAAATGCATGTCGTTTCTCTGTCATTTTTTTCACATAATTATACAAATATTGTTCTAAACAATGATTCTAAATTAGATTACAAGTTAGTTTCATTTCAAAGAAACTACCCGGTAACACTCTTTAACATCTTATTAGGAAATGAGGGTCTTCTATGACCTTTTGTCATTTAGAAAATGTTAATTGTTCCATCAATCTTAAGTTTTTTTAAGAACGAGTATACTTAGCTAATCTCAATTCTTTTGAGTTCTACTATTGAACAATTAGAAAATCTTCAGAATTGATCATTAGAAGATAATTGGTAGACTTTGTGTGATTGCTTTCTATAGTTTCTTTGTGTTGTTCAGTAGCTTCTCCTACTATTGGAGCACCTTATTGAAGGCACACATTTTCCGATTAATGAATGGGCTGACTGTAAATTGATGATTAAAGTTGTTGTGCTTATTTATTGTTGCTGATAATTGTTTCATCACTACCTGTATCTTGTTTTTATGATCAAGAAGAGTGGGAAGTTGAAATCCTTTCCTTTAGGCCCCAATAACAAAGTTTCTCTCATACAAAAATAATTTTTCATCATATTCAATTGATTAAAAAAAAAAATTCGAAATTTATTAAAGAGAGGAAAAAAAATAGGGAACACCAAACTTTCTTAGTGGACCTATAGATGGGAATTCAAGAAAGTGTGTCTTTGTAATTCATGGGCTAATATCTTAGCATAAAATCTTTAAATTTATTACAAGCTGTATTTAACTTATTATAATGCTAATGAGTGATGTGAGAACAGCTTCACACTATATTTAAAGGCTGTATATTCTGAACATGCAACAGTCAACTGTATAACAGTTTTGATATTCGTGTAGAAAAAAAACCAAGGTATCGATACACTTAGTTGTCAATGAAATTATAAAAACACGAGAAAATAATATGGCTCAGTGGTTCACTTGTTCACTACTGCTTTATTTAAAGAATTGGATATTTATGTCTGTTTGTAGTTTTAAAATTGATATCTGGCCATTTGATTGATCAATTAAGTTGAACTTTGATAAGTCAATTGAAGTGAAATTTTGATTAGTCAATGAAATTAAGTTGTAATTAGTCTGATTAGTCAATGAAGTTAAGTTCTGATTAGTTGAATTAAGTTAATTTTGATTGGTCAGTCAAGTTAAATTCTGATTAGTCAGTTGAAGTTAAACTTTGATTGGTTGATAGAATAAAAGTATCAGTTTGATTGGCCACTGGAGTGTTTCTCTATTTAACTGTCAGTGTGATGTTTAGACAAAAATTGTGTCGTGTTATACATGTGTGTATTAGATAGATTTTAGGTCAGATGAAATATGAAATTTTTTTATTATAAGAATGTAAAAGATGCATATCTAATTGAAAAAAAGATATATTTTTCCTCGGAATAAATTTAATTTGTTATCCATATATGCTGTAGACGGTTTCTGTCTCCATCAGTTACCTCCCAACAATTCTAGTTGCCTTGCCTTAGTAAAGTTGTTGTAGATACAGGTGTTATTGTTGCCATGTTAGCTCTAAGCTAGAAATTAAATGTCTTATGGAATAACTGTCAAAGTTGTAGCTTTAGTTAAATTTTAAATGTGAATTAAATGTTAAAATTGAAAGTGGTAAGATATACTGTTATAGGTATATCTAAAGCAACCTTGTAAAGTTTATAACAGTTTTTTTAAAATTAAAATTTAAAAATTAAATTATTTCAGACATCGTCAATAAAGACAATATTTTTGTGATGAAACATGAAAACCGAGTTTTAAAATTGTATTATTCAATTTAAAAAAGAATAATGACATTTGAATTATTTAGATAAGAAAAAAATAAGATTTATTCAGTTTGTCTGACACAGTCTCTCAGATTCTTATAATCATTGTTTTCACACTTCAGCCTTTACAATGTAGTTTGTATCAATTTTATACAGTTTGCTGGTAATGGTTGCCGTTTCTCTGTTTGGTTCAAGTAACGGCATCATGAAGCTACACATAAATGTGAGATTATATATATTTATATATATATTTTTATATATATATATATATATAATTTTAAAATTCCAGTTATTTGTGATTTAGTCTTTATATAGTGTAAAGAATAGTGCATTGAATTTAATGCTAAAACAAGCAGTTGTATTAGGATTTGGTCACACCAATTCTAAACATTCTTTTTTAGTATAAAACAAACAAAGTTCATTTCCCTTGTTACTGATATTTGTTCTCCCAATAATATAGAAATGCAAGATATAATTTCTACTGCAGTCAGTGACTTTTATTAAAACCTTTTTTTTTGGAAAGAGATTATTCTTAAATACTTTTAAAATTTTTGTCCTTTGTCACAAGTTGTGGGTACAGGTAATACATGTATATTCTATTATATTATGTCCTTATTAGGGATTCTTTCCCTTGAACCTGCTGTACATATTGTAATACCTAATCACTAGGCAACCTTTTTTACCATTGTTATATACATGTATTTATGAATACAATAATGTAAAAAAATCCTGTTAAAATATAAGCTGTTTGTTTAGTAATGTAAGCATTTTCTGAAATAAACACCTTTGCTTCAATTAGTTCTTGTTGTGTTGTTAACTCTCCCATTCCACACAAATGATAAAGTGGCAAAACATCTGGCAGTAACCATATATGGACTCAAAAACCTTTTTTTAAAGAAAGATTTGCACGCCTTATGTTTCTAATAAGTTGTCACATGTAAAAAGTACAAAAACTTTAATTTACTTTCATTTATACTTTCCATCATTCAGTTTAAATTGAAAGATTGTCTGAAATTAACCATTTACTGGTCATTCTTTAACACTTGTGTATAAAAACGTTAACAGTAAACCGAGATACAAATATCTAGTGCTGGACAAGCACCATACAAGATTATGTGAATATCGTCTATCCTAGTGAGTTTGAAATAAATAAATAAAACTGATTTTTTTAAGTTCTTTTTATGCAATAATTATAATTGTATAATTATACAAATATTGTTCTAAACAATGATTCTAAATTAGATTACAAGTTAGTTTCATTTCAAAGAAACTACCCGGTAACACTCTTTAACATCTTATTAGGAAATGAGGGTCTTCTATGACCTTTTGTCATTTAGAAAATGTTAATTGTTCCATCAATCTTAAGTTTTTTTAAGAACGAGTATACTTAGCTAATCTCAATCTTTTGAGTTCTACTATTGAACAATTAGAAAATCTTCAGAATTGATCATTAGAAGATAATTGGTAGACTTTGTGTGATTGCTTTCTATAGTTTCTTTGTGTTGTTCAGTAGCTTCTCCTACTATTGGAGCACCTTATTGAAGGCACACATTTTCCGATTAATGAATGGGCTGACTGTAAATTGATGATTAAAGTTGTTGTGCTTATTTATTGTTGCTGATAATTGTTTCATCACTACCTGTATCTTGTTTTTATGATCAAGAAGAGTGGGAAGTTGAAATCCTTTAGGCCCCAATAACAAAGTTTCTCTCATACAAAAATAATTTTTCATCATATTCAATTGATTAAAAAAAAAAATTCGAAATTTATTAAAGAGAGGAAAAAAAATAGGGAACACCAAACTTTCTTAGTGGACCTATAGATGGGAATTCAAGAAAGTGTGTCTTTGTAATTCATGGGCTAATATCTTAGCATAAAATCTTTAAATTTATTACAAGCTGTATTTAACTTATTATAATGCTAATGAGTGATGTGAGAACAGCTTCACACTATATTTAAAGGCTGTATATTCTGAACATGCAACAGTCAACTGTATAACAGTTTTGATATTCGTGTAGAAAAAAAACCAAGGTATCGATACACTTAGTTGTCAATGAAATTATAAAAACACGAGAAAATAATATGGCTCAGTGGTTCACTTGTTCACTACTGCTTTATTTAAAGAATTGGATATTTATGTCTGTTTGTAGTTTTAAAATTGATATCTGGCCATTTGATTGATCAATTAAGTTGAACTTTGATAAGTCAATTGAAGTGAAATTTTGATTAGTCAATGAAATTAAGTTGTAATTAGTCTGATTAGTCAATGAAGTTAAGTTCTGATTAGTTGAATTAAGTTAATTTTGATTGGTCAGTCAAGTTAAATTCTGATTAGTCAGTTGAAGTTAAACTTTGATTGGTTGATAGAATAAAAGTATCAGTTTGATTGGCCACTGGAGTGTTTCTCTATTTAACTGTCAGTGTGATGTTTAGACAAAAATTGTGTCGTGTTATACATGTGTGTATTAGATAGATTTTAGGTCAGATGAAATATGAAATATTTTTTATTATAAGAATGTAAAAGATGCATATCTAATTGAAAAAAAGATATATTTTTCCTCGGAATAAATTTAATTTGTTATCCATATATGCTGTAGACGGTTTCTGTCTCCATCAGTTACCTCCCAACAATTCTAGTTGCCTTGCCTTAGTAAAGTTGTTGTAGATACAGGTGTTATTGTTGCCATGTTAGCTCTAAGCTAGAAATTAAATGTCTTATGGAATAACTGTCAAAGTTGTAGCTTTAGTTAAATTTTAAATGTGAATTAAATGTTAAAATTGAAAGTGGTAAGATATACTGTTATAGGTATATCTAAAGCAACCTTGTAAAGTTTATAACAGTTTTTTTAAAATTAAAATTTAAAAATTAAATTATTTCAGACATCGTCAATAAAGACAATATTTTTGTGATGAAACATGAAAACCGAGTTTTAAAATTGTATTATTCAATTTAAAAAAGAATAATGACATTTGAATTATTTAGATAAGAAAAAAATAAGATTTATTCAGTTTGTCTGACACAGTCTCTCAGATTCTTATAATCATTGTTTTCACACTTCAGCCTTTACAATGTAGTTTGTATCAATTTTATACAGTTTGCTGGTAATGGTTGCCGTTTCTCTGTTTGGTTCAAGTAACGGCATCATGAAGCTACACATAAATGTGAGATTATATATATTTATATATATTTTTATATATATATATATATATAATTTTAAAATTCCAGTTATTTGTGATTTAGTCTTTATATAGTGTAAAGAATAGTGCATTGAATTTAATGCTAAAACAAGCAGTTGTATTAGGATTTGGTCACACCAATTCTAAACATTCTTTTTTAGTATAAAACAAACAAAGTTCATTTCCCTTGTTACTGATATTTGTTCTCCCAATAATATAGAAATGCAAGATATAATTTCTACTGCAGTCAGTGACTTTTATTAAAACCTTTTTTTTTGGAAAGAGATTATTCTTAAATACTTTTAAAATTTTTGTCCTTTGTCACAAGTTGTGGGTACAGGTAATACATGTATATTCTATTATATTATGTCCTTATTAGGGATTCTTTCCCTTGAACCTGCTGTACATATTGTAATACCTAATCACTAGGCAACCTTGTTTTACCATTGTTATATACATGTATTTATGAATACAATAATGTAAAAAAATCCTGTTAAAATATAAGCTGTTTGTTTAGTAATGTAAGCATTTTCTGAAATAAACACCTTTGCTTCAATTAGTTCTTGTTGTGTTGTTAACTCTCCCATTCCACACAAATGATAAAGTGGCAAAACATCTGGCAGTAACCATATATGGACTCAAAAACCTTTTTTTAAAGAAAGATTTGCACGCCTTATGTTTCTAATAAGTTGTCACATGTAAAAAGTACAAAAACTTTAATTTACTTTCATTTATACTTTCCATCATTCAGTTTAAATTGAAAGATTGTCTGAAATTAACCATTTACTGGTCATTCTTTAACACTTGTGTATAAAAACGTTAACAGTAAACCGAGATACAAATATCTAGTGCTGGACAAGCACCATACAAGATTATGTGAATATCGTCTATCCTAGTGAGTTTGAAATAAATAAATAAAACTGATTTCTTTTTATGCAACAAATGCAATGACTTCGGATTTTCTATTGGCAATTTCCTTCTGTATACACTATATCTGCTTATGATGTATTTGTTCCACAATTGCAAGCTTTTTTCACCATGGAAACTTAAAACGACGAAGCAAGCTGCTTACAAAACTTGTTGACTGCAAGCCTAGGCTTATAAATAAAATTGATAGGTAAATAATATTATGCCTCTTATCAGCCTCTGTATCCTAAATTGCACTGGATATATTTGACGTCTTTTAGTTTCATTCATTCTCAATTATGATTTCACACGTGGCGGGTGTAGCTACTTAGTAACTAAACAGAAGCTGCTTACCATTCCGGACGACATGGCATCGTTTCCTTGATGGAAGTTCACATGTTCAACTTAGTTTTCCAGATTTGAGTATTTTACTTTGTTTTTGGGATTGTGGTTTGGACCGATATGTTTGTTTTTGATTTACTTAATACATAAGCCCTACAGCTAGCTGTCCTTTTCGTAAGTTTTCACTTCATTGAAGGTATTCTCTTCTCTTTTTGTCAGAAGCTCAAACATTATTATACTTTGAAATTTCTTTAATTCTGAACACTTTGAAATACAATAGGCATTTCAAACATTATTATTAGTTTAGGACTGTGTAACTCAAATGTTTTATATCTTCCTTGTCAAGGCTTAATGACAAGGGTCTGAAAAGTTGTGACCAAAGACAGAAAACATGTATCATTCCAAAAAAATCCTCATTCCCCATTGCTTGATTCAAAATACAAAATACCCAGTGGTCAGTCTTAACAGACCAGAGTAGATAACATGAGTCTCGAAAGTTTTTAGGCATGCTCCAAGAACTAATCAGCCTTAAATTGTTGATAGAACGAAATAACTGCAGTTTGAAAAAAATCATATAAGTACCATGCCGACAAACTTCAATATCCATTTATACACATCTGGGAACATATCAAGGTCTATATGACAATATTCTTTGAGTAACATGGTTTATAAAGTGATCAGTTATGTAATAAAAAAATAACCGTCTATGTCCAATTCATAATCCTACATACAAAGTAAAAACTTTGAAAACTTGCACATTAAGTTAAAATAGTGAACTTCCACCAGATTTTGAGGCCGAGTGCTCCGGAAGTGTAAGCACTAGCTACATGTCTCGGTTTAAATCAAAATTGAGAATGAAACGAACACAGTATAATAAGCCTTCTTTAACCAAAGTACATAAACATGCGGCAAAATCTTATGTCTTTGTGTTTTGAGCTACTTATGTCTGTTGTCTTTACATTCTGGTTTTAGCTGCATTGTTTTGTCATGTGCTGCTCTCTATATACTTAGTATGTTACATTCACAGCAGAAGAGTTAAATAGACGAAAGTGTTATTTTCCAAACGAAAATTATGGATAGTTTTAACTATTTTTAATAGCAGTCCATGCCAAAATCACAATACTAAATGAATGTGTAATGATCAAAATCGTCTATTAATAGTATAATATGTAATTACAACAGAAAAAAAAATTCAGTGTTGCTGAGAAAGGAAAAAACGAAAGAAACCCATTTGTACATTATACAGAGATTCTAACTTTTTCCATTTTACGGTGATCTTGTTTTCAAACTTTATTTTGACATGTCTCTATGCTTTGTGTAGAATGCCTCTTAAAAGTACGATAAAATACTATCAGACCCCGCCAATGGTTGAAAACATACTGTCAATAATATATTAGCCGCTTACTCTTTTCTTGATATTGGCAAAAAGTCACTACAGTCAACTTCATTACTGAGAAATACCCTAACACAGGTTATGTATCCACGACTTGCTGAAATAAATTACCCCAACTTAACAGCGATAATCAAGATATGTCTGGTTAGATATTGCTGACCTCATTTCACCTTTAAAGTAACTCGTGTTCGCAGTAGTGAAAAAAACAACTGGCAGGTACGTCAGGTTACCTACGAGAGTAGATTGATTGGTAGTTATTGCCATCGAACACAAACATGTATCACAATCCTAAAAGCAAAATACTTTGAAAACTGAAAAATTAAAACTAACATACTAATCATTGCCCAAATCAGATTCCCAAAGCAAAGAAAATTGCAAAGATTAAACATGAGAATTTCCGAAGAAGTGAAAATGAGGCCGGGTGCTCCGGAAGGGTAAGCACCTCATGTTTAGTTAGCAACACCCGCCACGTGTGTAATAAAATTGGGTGAAAGGAACATGGAACTATGGGACGTCAAATATATCAAGGGCAATCCTGGACACAGAGACATCCAACGTATCAACAATATTGTTAGCCATAAAACGTATAAAGGGCCCTGATAAACATAGCCTTGCAATAACTTGAACAAGAACCATTCGAATCCTTAATGACGATATTGACGTCATTTTGATTACCCGATTACACTATACACAGCTCGAATGATACCATATTCCCATGATTAAATGCTCATTTGGTCTAGAGCAGGGTATTTTGAATATAATATGAAAATAACACCCCTTGCTAAATCTGAAATTCAATAATAATGTAATCAAAAACAAACATACTAATCCATGTATACTAAAGAGATTATCCCCAATAAAAAATCGTGTTTAAATAACCCGTGATTATGTACAATGCCCAGCTCTGTGGTATTTTTCTTTCTCTTACGTATGCCAAGCACTGGATATTAAGACACCAAATAACCATTTGTGTTCATATATCTCGAAAATGTCAGATTTGTTAAAAGGCTGGATTTATTGTGTTTGGGTTTTTTATATTTAAAATAAACAATTCCAGGTCAAATTGTATTGAATCGCCTGAATATACCTCATTAGAACTGTATAAATACCGTAAAGTGGGGGTCAAAATTATCTTAACATCGCTATCAGAAATAATATAACTAAAATTGATGTACGTGTTATAATATTCTCTTTCTTTTTCATATTCCATATGAGACCTATTTAGATGCCATGAGTCTACAACTAACCTGCCGAACCATCGTGGAAAGAATTAATGAACTATAGTTGCTGAACGAACTCCACTAACGAGTTACCTATATAAAGGTGACATTTACTTGTACAGGTTGGAACATCGTCCACATGGCAACTCCTGATTTAAATACAGGTAAATTTTTATATATATTATTCTTTTGCACCACGCGACCCCCTGTTTGAAAAGATATTATCTAAATACACAAAAACACAATAAAAGGTTTTCCAATTACAAGCATCATGCATGTCTTTTAATCATTGGTCTGTAACAGTTGGTCAATCTACATTTTGACCTCAAACTAATACAACAACATTTATTTTGTAACTAAAATGCTCTTTTAGACATAAAATGTTTATGGTAAAAATAGGCAAAAATCTGATAAGGGGAAACAGTTTTTGAGGTGTTTTAATTTCTTATGGGGTTTTCTACAGACAAGGGACATAACTCTGGTGAAACAGGTGAGTTTTTATTATCATTTTATTATTTAAGATATTTGAACAAAATGTAAAGCAAAGACACTGGAATTAATCAATCAAAAACAAACATACTTATCCATGTCCGAATCACAATCCAGATTCAAAGTTAAAACTTTGGAACTGACAAGTTAGGCTATACACGTGAACTTCCACCAGGGAAGTGAGGCCGGGTGCTCCGGAAGGGTAAACACATCTGTTTAGCTAGCTACACCCGCTCGTGTGTAATCAAAATTGTGTGAAAGGAACATGGAACTATGGGACGCCAAATATATCCAGGGCAATCCTGAAAACAGAGACATCAAACTTATCAACAGTACTGTGATGATGGCCATAAAACCTTTTAAGGGCCTTGATAAGCCTAACCTTGCAATATCCCCGAGTCAACAATTTATTTGCAAACATTTCTGATCTTATTTTGAGAAGAATGATTAAGAAGAATTATTTTCACAATTAATATCCTATGGTAGAGCTAGTCACCACCGCAGGAACTTTATACAACAAAACAACTGCTTACATATTACTAGTAATTATTGACGTTGATGCAGAGATATTGCTTATCAAAACCACCAAAAAGTGTTTAGCTAGCTACACCCGCTCGTGTGTAATCAAAATTGTGTGAAAGGAACATGGAACTATGGGACGCCAAATATATCCAGGGCAATCCTGAAAACAGAGACATCAAACTTATCAACAGTACTGTGATGATGGCCATAAAACCTTTTAAGGGCCTTGATAAGCCTAACCTTGCAATATCCCCGAGTCAACAATTTATTTGCAAACATTTCTGATCTTATTTTGAGAAGAATGGTTAAGAAGAATTATTTTCACAATTAATATCCTATGGTAGAGCTAGTCACCACCGCAGGAACTTTATACAACAAAACAACTGCTTACATATTACTAGTAATTATTGACGTTGATGCAGAGATATTGCTTATCAAAACCACCAAAAAGTGTTATGGCTGTCATCATCATATTATTGATAAGTATGATAAATCTGTGTCCAGGATTACCCTGAATATATTTGACCTCCAATACTTCCATGTTCCTTTCATTCTTAAATATTTTGATTACATATATGGCCGGTGTAGCAAGCTAAACAGGAGGTGCTTTCCCTTCGAAGCACCCGGCCTCACTTCCCTGATGGAAGTTAACGTGTTTACCTAACTTCTCAGTTTCAAAGTTTTCACTTTGCTTTTGGATTGTTATTCGGACATGGATTATTGTTTGTTTTTGATTAGCATAGAAAAGAATCATGTTACCCAAGAAATACACAAATGTATTGCCACATTTATCAATATATTTTTACAGACAACACAGAGAATGAACAAAGTCGGATACAAGGTCTCGGTGGACTCTTTTATATCAAAGTCCAGGACTTATATTTTCATGGAAATGATTTGATATTGAAAAATTTTGACCCAAGACAAATAATGAAGGAGTTACCAAATATGAACGGACGAGATGATGACGTATTGGTGTGTGGATGCCTCCGTTCAGGTAAGATGAAATATTTCTAAAAGAACGGCTAAATGATGACGTTTTGTTGTTTCAAAAATGATGAAATATCTGCTAGTCCAAGGACTGAATGATGGCATTGTTTGGTCAGTATTTCATCGCCCAGGTAAGGTTTGGGTCGAAGGACCGAAAGACGTGCAAAGTTTCCAAGTTGACGGGGACTAGAAAGGGATAATTTTGTTTACGGCTTATTCAGAATTGTTTCACCACTTATATCGTGTCGGTCAGTTCAGTTGACAAATAGACCAGGGAGTATAGAGAAAACTACCGACCTTGCTGACATACATGGTGGTGTAATGGCGTATTGCTATAACTGCCAATGGTTTTATTAAATTTCAATATATACTAAACAAAAAGGTTAAGGGCCGATGTAAGATATGAGATAACAATCCATGAACTGAAAAAAATAACCAATCTTTTTGTATTTTTTTTCTCGTTCGCTTCTTCTTTCAAATTTTGTGGTGAAGTAAACTTTTTGTACATGAAACTCGTTAAAAAATTACGAGAATTGCGGAGATGAAATAAAATGATATGATTTACGTTCTACGAACTTAGATAATGTTTTTGTTGTGGTCCTTAACATTTTTTGTTGATTATATGTTTTTTCATGAATATTGTAGTTACCTACCTCCCAATTAACATTTGAAAGATTAATTGCCTAAACTAAAGTTTTTATGTAAATGATAATGTTTTAGGGAAACGGGTGACAATATATTTGATTCCAAAAGTTCTTTACAAACCAAGTTAGATAAAAGGTGCTTTCCCTTCTGGAGCACCAGGGCTTACCTCCCTGGTAGAAGTTCACGTGTTATATTTAATTTTTCAGTTTTCAAACATTTCACTTTGTTTTTGGGATTGTGATTTGATATAGGTTGGTTTGTTTTTGCGGTTAATACACAATAAGTTCGCGCAATTCTATATTTTTCACATGTCGAAAATATTTTGTGATATTCAGGAACAAACTGGACATGGGAGATTGTTAACATGCTTGTTAGGGAAACAACTCAGTACCAGATAGACAGAAAGACACCAACACTCCTAGAGTTCCACGCACAGGATCATTTTGACAAGATGGCATCACCAAGAGTACTAAGTACACATCTACGTTTTCATCATATACCTAATGACATGAAGAAAAGAAAATGTAAAATTATCTACATTCAAAGGAATCCAAAAGATGTGGCGGTATCTTTCCGTTACCATATGAATAATGAAATGGGTGTTGAACTTCCATGGGAGGACTATCTCAAAGCATTTGTGAATGCTGACGAAGGTATTTCTATCGACATTTCTTGGTCAAATATTATCAGATATCGTACATAGCTTTTAAAATTAACTATTCATTTTAAAATTGACATATTACACGTATTTTATTTTGAAATATAATAATGATCATGTTTTAAGAGTCGTCGGCTTATATCATTAAAATCATTTCCAGAGCCAAGATTTACTGCCAAATATTGAAGAACACCTTCTTGGTCTTGGTCTTTCTGTGAGTCTACATCCATCTTTAAAACTTCACATTTTGCTTCATATGATCATTTCCTTTTTTACAATACTGCCTTTTTATATTTGTTAAATGGCAATAGCAAGTTAATGAAAATTACGGCACAACCATTGTTCGAGACATATAGCATGGCGTCATAAGATAAGCAAGGGAGTACGTCATTTAAACGGAACAGCGATGGGTATTTCGTTTGTTATTCCACGGCTGCTGGCTCTCTTCGTGCTTCATATGAAGGAAAACGCAGGTCATGTTAGAATTATTTTTGAACACCATTAATGCCATCATAGTGTTTTAGTCACTTCATTTTCCAAAGGATGTAGAGTTCATGTCATTCACGTCAATAATAAATAACGAAAACATTAAATTATGGAAATATCTTAAAATTGCATGTTATTTCAATTTCCAGAGCTGAAAAATTCGAATACATTTTTTCATACTTGTCAATGATGAAATTTATTTTGAGTTTACCGTGTTATTGTTTTATGTACAATGGTATTTATTGGGTTTTTTATAAAATCTATCAGGTCATCTTTAATATTACATGTACCGAGATTCGTTGGTCAAGTGATCTGAAGTGTTCGCTTACAGATAATAGATGCTTTAACAGACTGGTCTCTAATCCCAGCCAATCAGATTGAAGTTTATCAGTTGCTTTCTCCACGGTCCCTGGTTACCCGGGAAACTCTAGTTTCATCTACTATCCTTGAAATGACCCTGTCGATATAAGTAAAATAATCTCGACCGGGGCGTAATACCCCATAATACCTTGTAATTTTAACTGCGCTAAATGAAAACATAAATATGCCCGTCATCAACGAATTTTATTGAATACTAGTGTACAGAAGTTATTTAAATATTTTGTTCTTGTAGCTAATTATACCTTCTGGGTTGGAAACACTGTAAGCTGGGATAAAGCCATCAGAGAGTACCCGGAATATCCTATATTATTGGTATACTACGAGAAATTGAAACAGGTAAACGAATGAAAGAAAATACTCAAAATTGATACAATTGGTCATTTCATTGATGATGTAGGAAATCAGAATATCTTGAGAAAATTAGCTTTCAGGTAGCGAATTGGTACTATTTACACTATGAACCGAAAAAGTTTGTGTGGCCTAAATGTGTGTAGTGAGAGAGTTTTGATCTTCTTATATATCGCGCTGTATACCTACTAATTAATACAAAGTAAATTGATTTATAGAATAAAAACACAACAATTATGTTGCAAAATACGTTAATCATTTTTGGTGTATTGTAGAATCCCTTTGATGAAATAACACGTATGGCTAATTTTCTGGGCGTTTCTACGGACAAGGAATTCATCAATGAAGTTGTAAAGAAAACAAATTTTACAGATATGAGAAATGCCAAACTTGAATTTTTATCACAAACGAACGGGGATGATAAAGATATGCTACAAAGACGGAAGAGGTATTACAGAAAAGGTAAAGCGTTTCTTAAGGGGTATTAATAAGGTATCAACAGAAACAGAAATGCATTGTTAGCTATGGTATTGGTCCATCAAAAGGTAGTTGATGAGTTGTTTTGCTAAACAGGAGGCGCTTACCCTTCCAGAGCACCCGGTATCACTTCCCTAGTGGAAGTTCATGTGTCTAACCTAACTTGTTAGCTCCAAAGTTTTTACTTTGCATCTGGATTGTGATTTGAACATGGATTAGTATGTTTGTTTTTGATTTGGTTATATTGTAAACCGTGGTTCTCATGCACCGTGCACCAAACAATTTTCAGAAGCTTCAATTTTCAAACGAATGCATTGATTCATAAACTTCCGACTGACACTGTAAAAAATAATTTGTTGCTTTATATAAGAACTCTGCATAAAGGGATTAAAAGTAGCCTCCTGAAAACACACACAATTGATACAATTGCAAGAATAGTATTAAGTTAAAGCCATGGATAAAGAGTACAGACCTCTTTTCATACCTCACTAAGATTTGAATGAAACATACAAACTCACTCTCTTATGTACCAAGCATAAAAATTGATGTACGTTTAAACTGGTTTCCCATTTTTTCCATTTTAGGTGAGGTTGGAGATTGGAAGAACCATTTCACAGTAGCACAGAATGAATATTTTGACAAAGTTATGAGTGAAAGACTAAATGATACAAATCTAGAATTTATTTATGATACATGTATATGATATTTTTCAGTTTTTGACCTAATCATTTTTTATACGGATAGTTTTGTAATCAATGGGAAGTAATAAAGAATAAAGCAATTTGTTTTGGTTTTTGTTAATTCCCGCTGACAATAATGACATTAATATTTGTAATTTTTACATGAACTTATATTAACGTAAAATATAGATGGAAATTGTACTTAGTTACCCAGAACAAACCACAACAATAAGCAAACGACACTTGCATTAATGTGACCTCTCCTAGTACAGGTATAATCAAACCTAAACATGCCTAAACCATAATCCTGAAAGAAAAGATTTAAAAAAAAAACAAAAATAAAACTTGCAAATTAAGGTAAATGTGTATACTTGCACCAGGCAAATGTATTTTTGTGATGACAACATCAGGAGTGGCTGCTGCGACATGCAATAGATTTAATTTCTTTCACAATCTTTCACAGTTCATGTTCAACTTCAAAAGCACTAAAACAATGCCTTCTACAACGTCTTTAGTTTTGAGTCGAACCATTTTCAAATATAACACGAAAAATGTTTCACTCTTACAGTGGCAAGCAAAATGGTTTTGTACGGAATAAGTGAAAAAAAATCACGGGCTATATGTGTTACGTTATAAATTGAACAGCTTTCGTGTTATATGGATGAATAGTCCTAATAAAAGATCAAGCGGTCAGGTCAATGTTATTTAACTATAATTAATGTACCGACATGTCGTGTATGCGTGTACCATTGCAAAAATGAGGATCTTTCATGGTTGTTAATGGTATACTGAATTTGTTGAACGAGTTGAATGCAAGTCAAATTTAACCTTTTTAATCAAGTTTGATAAATCTAATATCGTGTGATAATTTATGTATGATTCTGTTTATTGTTTAATCCTAGAAAATGTCGTTTTTGTTACATGACATTTGTTTTGGAATGGTTCGATGCTCCGTGAAGAAAACAACAAAAGCCAACATTCAGTGGCTTTTACCCCGGATTTACCTAAAGTGTTACTTAATATACAAACAGTTTAATTGCCAATGAATAGAAATTGACAACATAATTGCTTCTTCCATAGGCAGTGTTGTTATAAGTTAATCCTCTTATTTATGAATTTAATAGACAGATGAATTGTTAGTCAGAGTCAATTGATCAGTTGAATTATCAGTTAAATTATAAACTTGTTTGCTAAATTATTTTTGAAACTACATCTCGGATTGTGATTTTGATTTTCCACTGATGCTGCATACTGGTCTGCAAATACACATGCACTGAATTAATAAGAGGGGGGAGAATGGGTATGTGTGTTTTTTCTTATTGGGAATGATTAGTAGAATCATTTGAATATTCAGGTCCTGCAATCAGCACCACTTCTGGGGCCTATTAAAACTCTGTTAAAAAAATTGGTTAAAAATTTTGATGTTCATATATTTGGAACATGGAAATATTATCATAAAGCAACAGAAAGTACTTTAACCACACTATAAGCTGTTGAACACCATTTTTTACTTTATTTAAAGTGGTGGATCTGGTTGTTTTCAGATACATTTAATTTCAGATAAAACTTTATTTTGAGTTTTAATCTGGGGTCAGTTGTTTGAAGCCTGATTAATTTTGGTCACATTATTTAGTGGTTCAATTTATGAATACATATACATGTATAGCAAATCACTAACGACAAATCAATGTCATTATTTATTTGATGACAATACCACCTGAATAAATATATGTGATGAAATTATTTGTGCATTAAAGTGTAATCCAAACAGTGAAAAATCGCTATCGTGTTTTTAAAAAAGCTCTCCATAAAATGAATTTTGCTGATTTTTCAAAAATAAAAGAACTACCTGTAATAACTAATAATAATAAGTAACTAATAAGTACATGTTGTACTGTACACCTAAATAGAATTCTTAAATTTTCCCACCATCAATCTTGAACGACAATTTTAGTTTGCTTTATGTTCTCTTTACTTACTACATTTTGTACATCACAATGTTTATTTATCACATTATAAGTGTGATACTCAA
This sequence comes from Anadara kagoshimensis, assembly GCA_021292105.1. Lineage (NCBI taxonomy): Eukaryota > Metazoa > Mollusca > Bivalvia > Arcoida > Arcidae > Anadara > Anadara kagoshimensis. The sequence goes on along the minus strand of CM037858.1, from coordinate 9,048,210 downwards.
AACTTGGAAGTTGCCTAACATGAATAATTTGCAAATTTTAATAATAAAAATATAATTCAACAATAAAAAATCAATGAACACAAGGGTGCACAAGTCAAGTTGCAAGTTCATATTCTACGTGATGTGCGATTCACATACCAAATATCAATTTAATATCTATGAGCGTTTTGAAAAAAAAACCTCTGGAAAACTGCTATTTTTAAGCAGCCGGCATTATGAAAAACTTTTGTAAAACTAAACTAGTACTGAAGGTGTAATATATGCAAGTTAGTATTTTTCTGTGAAATAAAACATCTTATTAATTCAGTGCACGTGTATTTGCAGACCAGTATGCAGCATCAGTGGAAAATCAAAATTACAAATCTGAGATGTAGTTTCAAAAATAATTTAGCAAACAAGTTTATAATTTAACTGATAATTCAACTGGTCAATTGACTATCTGACTAACAATTCATCTGTCCATTGAATTCATAAATAAGAGGATTAACTTATAAGGATACTACCTAAGGAAGAAGCAATTATGTTGTCAATTTCTATTCATTGGCAATTCAATTGCTTGTATATTAAGTAACCCTTTGGGTAAATCTGGGGTAAATATATGATGGATCTTGTTCACACTACGGGAAAGTTTATACAATGAAGCAAGCTGCTTACAAATAAATTGTTGATTTAGGGATAATGCCACCCAGGGTTATCAAGAGGCCCTCAAAAAGTTTTATGGTCGGCATCACAATATTGTTGATAAGTATGATGTTTCATTATCCAAAATAATCTTGGATATATTTGACGTCCTATAGGCCCATGTTCCTTTCATTATTGATTTCCATTGGTCCTAAAGGCGTATGCTTAGCAAATGAATAAACAAAGCGTAAAGCAATAAACCAACAATGCAGCTGTTATATTTTCATATCATCATCTTTTAATTCTGGACATTATAGAAAAATAACAATACATGACTCTACATAAATGATGACACCATATAATGAAGGAGTTTATTTTGCAAGCTTCACAAAGAAAAGACTGTTTCTCCGATTCGTGAATAATCCTTGGCACCATAAAGAGCTTCTGTCGATAAAACTACCTCTGTGAAATAGATTGGATAACTGATGCCGATAGAAGTCTCGAGATTATTGTATGAAGTAGTCAAAACCTATTTTGACAAATTAAGTACTGAAACCAACAAAAATGCTAAATTTAAAAACTAAGTATGGCTTACAAAAGTTATTTCCAAACTTTTGCTTTAATATTTGGCCTACATAATTTGATAAAATTGAATTTCCCATCCTATCTAGTTGAATCTCCTTAACCTAATTTTATCCCATTGCAAACATCCTGTTCTGTGTTTAAGTTATATGAGTCTATTGTTGCATGATATCAAGCATATTGCTTGCTATCCATGATGTCTTTAAATGAACCAATTTGGTGAACTGTAGAAGTGAATCATAAATACATAAAGACATGCGATCAAACCAATCTCTTAATTTTCAAATAATATAGCACCTTTGTTCTGCACCGTTTATATTTTACCGCAAAACACTGTTACAAACAAATCTTATCTCATGCATATAATTCAGTAGCTCTTGGTGCAATTGCTGTTTTAGGTCTAGTCACTATTATGGGGCCACGTTGAACCACCGATATATGAGCAGACTTTGGTCTATCTCTGGACATTGAGCGATTATTGTCACGTGACACTATATACCGATGTACATGCTGATGTATAGTAGAATCTACGGGTATATTTCTAGGAAAGTGACATGGTTTAGCTTTGATAAAAACCGTCCCTCCTGGTTTTGGCACCTTTACATCAAATGATGTTTCCTCCTGCAATTATAGATAAGTTATTATAAGTTTACAATACATGAACAATGATGGAAATTACATTAATATACAAAGTACTTGATACTTGAAAAAGTTGTACCAATCCGTAACACCAGTTCTATAATGTTCTAACATCACATTGAGAAACAAGCGGCTTAAAATCAGGATCTAGAAAACTAATGCAGATTACCCCATGGGATATGTGGTATATGTTGCAGAGTACTTCACATTCACGGTAAAAATGTTTCGGGGAAAAGCAATATGTTTAAATCTAAACCTAGGCTTACCAAGGCCCTAAAAAGTTTTATCATCATCATCATAATGTTGATAATTACATATTATAGTAGTTTTAATTTCACAGCACTAGAAGGCCGTTTCGAAATACAATTTCTCATCCGTAGTGCTTTGTAGTGCTTTGACCAAAGCAAAACCAAAATTTATTTCAAGATGTTGAAAAGGTACCCAAAGGACCAAAATATATTTTATCAAATTTAGCTAAAGAAATACTTTGCATGATGGAGTATACCTTAGTTTTCGAGGATTTCCAGATTTTAACTGGCAGCAAATTTAGATAAGTGAGGTCACTGTATCCATATTTATCCTAGATCTATATATTGATTTCACATAGTTCTATGTGACTTTCATTTCAAACTTGGCTATGGCATCTAGCTACACAAAAGGGAACCCTTCCGGAACACCCGACATTTATTGCCCTTTTAGAATTCCATGCCAGTTTTCAGAGTTTTTGGATTGTAATTTAAACTTGGACCAGTATGTCTGTGTCCAATTGAACACATTTGTGTCCAAAGAATCAGAAAATCATTATAGTTATATTATGTTATAATTATAACAGCAAAACATTCGCATATTACGTTTGAATCCACTTGATTGAAAATCATATTTTTTAATACTTAATATTTTTCAAAAATAACATTTTGCTAACTTCGACTGGATGAATTGATAGCAAACGGTCCTATGTGATATTAAAACCAATCTGCGATTGTGTAACTGTAGATAGAACATTAAGTAATTTTTATCTATTTTTTAGACGTCATAGGTAACATCAATAAAAAAATTAAAATCACACTAATTCACTGCAGAACTAAGCTTTGATACTGAGAGAGAGAGAGAGAGAGAGAGAGAGAGAGAGATAAAAAATCTTACCTCTTTGATTGAAAATGGTTTTAATGAGGATACGTTCGAAGGAGGTCGCCATGCGCCGTCGTCATTGTTCGTTTTGTCACAAAACTGCTTAATTCTATCCTCCAGATTTCGTAAGTTCTTTTCACTTGTTTCCCAATCAAAGTATTCGTCATCAATAATGTTTGCAAGATTTACTTCATTTGTCGTCTGCTGTAATTGTTCACGTGCAGCGACCGAGCACACAACTTTCGACCTTGACTCACTTTTTGCTTTTTGTATACTATCAAGCTGATCAAAAAGGTCTTCAGTTTTGTTATGATTTTTTACATTACATTCAGTTAAATGAAAAAATCCTCTCGATGAGTACGTCAACTCGTTTGACGACATAGGACGGAAAGTTGAGTTTGATTTTGACGACATTTCTCCTCGAACTCCAAGTGCTGTTCGAGGCCTTATAAAAGACTTTTGCGGTAATGAAGTAGACAAAAGATCATTTTCTGCCTTAAATTTTTTAAGCTGTTTCATACTTCTAGCAATTTTCTTATGTGGTCTAAATATATAAACTTGTTCGTCTGCTTCGGGTTTCCCGCTGTCTTTTCTCGTCTGCTCTCTGTGATGTTCCATCATTTTTTCACGTTTTTCAGACTTTTTCCTATAATACAATGCATCTGGTACAAATGGTTGGATTAAAGGGACCTTTCCTTTAACAAAGAACTCTAAAAGCTGTTCAAACAGTTTTAGTTTTTCATTATTCTCCTTATCAATAGCTTCCCTCACAGTGTTGCTGACAACTTTTCGTGGCAGTTTAGCCTCTAGTTTCTGTGCCACTAGAGGAAGAAGGGGTACATGATGTCCTTTCTGTGTGTGCACACGGCTCTGTGTCTTCTGTAACGCCTTTTTACAGATCAGATTTACCGTCTGCTGGTTTTTTTTAGCTATCAATCTGTCGTATGATTTGTAGTCTAGTATCATGACTGTTGTGTTTGCTACACTTGTAACTGTATACATGTTTGTCTCCATTTCCATAACCATTTCTACATCACCTAAAATATAATATAAATAATAAGTAAATCACATATGTTGATTGGATAATTTGGTAGATACATGTATTCTATTTTGTACACAGGTAGCTTTTTGTCAGCAACGAGTACAGCAATATTGTAGTAAGCAAATGCACCTTCCAGGCCTGTACGAGTTACGTCCCTTCAATCGTCGGCAAATCACAGCATTGCGTCGTGGTAGGCTCATCGATGAAGATCAGTACAGATTTATTTCATTTATTACAGAAGTACAAAACATTACCTTCATCCGTTAACTTAGTTATTTCTTAATATTTGAATTTTTTATTCTGAACTAAAATGGAAAATGTTTCGAAAAGAATAACCAGGAGTGACTGATTTTTATGAGAAGTTTAACAAATGCATTACTTCGCCATTCTTGTATTGTTAGATTTTTAAAACGTACCAATAACATCGTTTTCTTGTATACAACATAGATCTACTGTTTTATTTACTATTAACTTCTCGGCTGCTGCATATCCTTCTTTCCGACGTACCCGGATCTGTTGCTGAGTAACATCACGCGATTCTTTCTTTACCACCTTATGAAAATCTCTGAAACAAAGATATTTGCAAAGACGTGAATATTTGAAGGGAGTCAACAGTATTAAGAATCTAGTATTTAGTAGTAGTAAAAGATACGGGTATGACTTCCAATTAATAGTTGTGATATAAGAAAACAAAAAACTACAATTGGGTTCAAAGAAACACATATTTTCTAGTAAATAAACTCAATTAATCGCCATGCAAAATTATTATGTTTTAACATCAGACATTCTGCTTAGTTTTTCAGTGGATATTTCCTTCAACAAGTTAGTTGGTCAATTAGAAAATGCTTTATAGAAAGTAAATTCGACAATACATAATGACGAATTTGGCTCACCTAAATTACCCACCAAAACTTTATAATGTACATTTTATTTTATTTTTTAATTGAGATTAATAACAGTTATGGAATACATGTTTGCAGACATTGATCAATAAGCTTAACGATTTACATAATATTTATACAACAGGGGACACCTACAACTAATCGTTATCATTTACATATTATTTACATAACAGATAACAGGTATCATTGATCATTTACATATAAACACTCACTGCTCAATCGATGTCCTCTTATACCTGTGTAAACATTAATTTTATAGACAAACACTTTCATGTTATTCTTATTGGTTATGTAAATGATGCTTTGTCTTTATTGTACACGTTAAAACTGTTTTGTGTAACTGAATTTGCGAGTCTTTTAAGTTTGACATAGCTTTGGGATTGCGGTTTGGACATGGGTTGGTATATTTGTTTTGATTGTTTGTGTGAAATAAAGAGATTCTAAACGGTATGCAATTCGCAGTTATAACAAACACAAATATGTCCATTGTCCAGTTAAAACTTGCACATTGAATTAAACACATAACCCACTAAAGACATGAGACATTCCTACCCATGTTCAAACAAAATCCCAAACTAAAAATTAAAAACAAAACTGGTAAATAACGTTTAACACGAGAACTTCCACCAGGCAAAAGAGACCGGGAGCTCGGGAATGGTTGTCATTTCTTCACCATATAGAATCTTTAAGTCTCGTCATGTGACCAGCGTGAAATTGCGATACCCGGATACAATTACGAATACGTGATTAGAATCAGCGTAAATTACGTCATTTAATAATTGATTGTTTTACTAAACCGACAGCAGTGTTTGTTTAAGACTTCAAATTGCTAAGAACTCTTCCATCTTTAGTTACAAAGATTGCAGACGAGACTTGCATACCCTATTATACGTTATTTTTAAGATGCTTCTAAAATCATTTTAAAAAAATGTTTTTCCATTAAACCGTCACCGTGTAGATATTGGACAAACGTGTTTTTATCAGTGTTTTAAGAATTGATGGTAAACAATTATGATTGGTCCTCGACATTGAATGCAGAAATGCCTTGTACCAAAAGCACTAAAGGATAGTTATTTAACAAATATTATAAAATGTGGAATGTTTGAACAAATATATTTAAATTTATATATGTATTTTTTTATAAATTGTGAAACCGGTTTCTTCCTGGTGACTTCTAGTGCATGTTTTATACACATTCATATACTCTTTATTTTGTCAACTTATTTAAATCATACTTCAAACTGAAGCCTTGCTTCTCATACTTTTTATTTACTGAGCATGTTGTGTTGAAAAGTGTTTACAGTTTTTATTTTTGACATTACTTAAGATGAGGTTGTTTTAAAACAGAAATGCAATTCAAAAACATGCGCTTGGCAACAACCAATGCATCCAAGAACACAAAACAATAAAAGTAAATGAGAAACAAGTAAATGCTAAAGGTAAGGTGCGAAAAATATCGCTGCTATTGATTATACAATTGTAGGGCAATGGAAGTGGTATTGATAAAATTAATCAACATAATTAACATATCAATCAAGAACATTGCATGTTGTATTTAACTGATTTTCAATCGAAATTATCACCGAAAGCAAAAAAGTTTTATCATGCGAAAATTTGATCATGACGCTAATAACACAATGAAATTAATTTCTAGTTCAGAAAACATATTCTGAGACAGCTCGTGTGATCAAATATTGAATGGTTTTGAACCATTCCTAGACATACCTTCCTATTTCTTTCGCTATAGGGTTTGAATTCTGTTTCATTAATAATGGGTATTGTTGTGAATGCATTGATGGCTCCACTGTTACCTTTGCTTGTCCACTGCAATACGAGAAAACATATGCTTAAGATCAACGGTGGTGAAAAATACAGACCCATTGCCTTACTTAGAGAACAATCTTATTTACAAGTGATAAAATACCATGATCCAATACAATCCCAATACAGAAACGCCGATAATTCTAAAGCGAAAAGTTGAGAAAAATAACTAAGAAATTATCAGAATTCTTTTGGGTAAAATAAATTTTGGTCCTTCTCAGCAACTTAAGAATATTTCAGTTTTCAACAACTTTACTTGAACACTAGTACTAGTGATGGGGAATTGTATTCCGAAACGGCCGTCTACTGCTGTAAAATTAAAACAGATTTAGTTATAATTCCATATATAAATCTGTTTAGAGATTATTTCTCATTTTATTCATGAATTGGTTATGCAGAAACACTATTGACGCATCGCTGGCCACGCCCACTATGTTCCGACAAAGGGTTGACATGCTTGAATTGCAAGCAAAAAGAATGAAAACTCGGCCTGAATTGTGCGGTTTAATGACGTCACTGACACTAGAACGTCATTAGTTGCCGTGACGCTGCTTTGTTACAGTGATGGTGGCCAGTGTCGGAACATTGTGGGCGTGGCCGGCGATACGTCAATTGTAAGTGCCATGACATAAAAAAAAAATTGGGGGATACAATTTGTCAAATTTCTCAAAGATTATTAAAATCTCATTTACCTTAATACAAAAACAAGTCCCACAACTGGCTGTCCCTGCCGTACTATCGTACTTCCATAAGGGTAGACTTCTTTTCTTATACTTGGTTCTAGTAAACGCTTAAACTTTATGGACCATTTACAAAATAGAGGACTGTTCTGTATAAAGTCCTTTCTCTCTGCATACTCCTCTTCTTCTTTTGCCTGTAGTAGACAAATAGTTGGTATGAAATGGCATGAGATCACCATATAAGAAATTACAGTGTCCTGTAACACATTAGAAGATTTTTAGATCCGTTTGCTGCTGAAGCTGTGTAATGCAAAAACATATTGAACCTTTATAGGACAGTGTAGCGAGAAATAATAATTGCATAAGTTGTGGGATGCATGATTTTTATTTTTTAGATCCAGGATCAAGGACAAGGTTGTAAAAATACACGATGATCAAAGCACAGAGAAGCTCCTTTTGTATTGGAAATATTATCCAACCAGTTTCTATGAACGTTCCGATACAAATAACTTATTGTATGTCATAAGTAACCCGACACTCCTATTGTCTTGCAAAATAGGCGAAAAATAGAAATGGTTAAAACAATAAATTCAAAGGAAGAATAAAAACATTACATTTTAGGTAAAAGAGTATTTGTAATTTAACACTCTCTATTATAAATAATACATTGTTACCTTCATGGATCTGTTAAACAAGTCCCGGCTAATAACCAGAAGATCCGTGTCCTCATCAGCAATGACGGTAGCATTACGGACAGAATCATCCCGAATCAGGGCAACCTCCCCAAAACTTTTACCAGCTTCTAAATCCATATAAAGAAAAAAACAACCCAGGTAACACTTATATAATGTCTGAATACACAAATGAATCATAAACTATTTGTCTGAGCTTCAAGTAGATGTGATAACTATTTAAACATCATCATAACATGAACCAATCAAAATAGTATACAAAAATGCAAACATAAGCACTTTACTACCAATTCAGGTTTTTTTCCCGACACATAAGTAGTAAACTATCAATCCATTTTTTTCAAAATCAATGTTGCTTCTAACATGTCTTAATTAATATATGTTTTGAATTACGTTGTGCAATCTTTCTATGTTACACTTATTTAGCTGCTTAGCTTGCTTGAAGTAGAAATACAGTTTATTTTTCCAACACATAAGCTATTTACTACCAATCCAGTTTTAACCAAAACAATTTTTTCGAGCTGCTTTAAAAGCTGAATTAAGAACATATTTTAAAACAAGTTTTGAATTCCGTTGTGCAGCATGTCTGGTTTAGACTTATTTTGATGTCTAATGTGCTTGGAGTAGAAATAGTGTCATACAGTATGCTTAAAAACGAAATTCGTTCACAAACGTCATAGATTTTCCATTAAAAATAAGTAGCGCAAAAACAATAACCAGTTATTCGTACACTTCATAACGGAAAATTTAGACGTGAATATAAATACAAATTATTGATACATCAAAAAGCAAGCAAACAATATATATAATGGTGTAAATAGTTGTGTATTCATTAAGCGATGGTAATCAATGACGTTACAGTAGCAGTGAAATATAACAAACATGGGATTATTGAATATGTATTGTTAATGAAATGTGAATAAAAATAATTAACTCAAGAAGTAAAACAGCGGAGAAGCTGCAGGAGGTCTGTGAATTTGTACACATCAGTAGTATTATTTTCATTTTAGTTCTTCTTTTTGTAACTACGCGACCGCTATCAAATTTTATGTGATTTTTTGAAAAATTGTTTTTCGCAGAAATTTTCTCAAGTATGGAAGTAACAACTACGGTAGCTCAATTGGTAGTGATATAAATGCAAGAATATTTCAAACCTAGACTATCAGGGCCCTGATATGGCCGTCATCACAATATTGTTGAGAAGTATTATGCCTTTGTATCCAAAATTACCCTTGGTATAATTGACGTCCCATACCTATGTTTCTTTCATTCTCAATTTTTATTACACATGTAGCGGGTGTAACTAGCTAAACCGGAGTTGCTTACCCTTCCGGAGTACCTGGTCTCACTTCTCGGTGGAATTTCACGTTGACTTGATTGGTCAGTTTTCAAAGTTTTTACTTTGTTTTCCGTCTGTGATTTCAACATGGATTGGTATGTTTGTTTTTAACTTAAACTTGCTTGCTTGAAAATTTAATACCAACATACCGTAATGTACCATAAACTATCAACATACCGTAATGTACCATAAACTACCAACATACCGTAATGTACCATAAACTATCAACATACCGTAATGTACCATAAACTATCAACATACCGTAATGTACCATAAACTATCAACATACCGTAATATACCCATAAACTATCAACATACCGTAATGTACCATAAACTATCAACATACCGTAATGTACCATAAACTATCAACATACCGTAATGTACCATAAACTATCAACATACCGTAATGTACCCATAAACTATCAACATACCGTAATGTACCATAAACTATCAACATACCGTAATGTACCATAAACTATCAACATACCGTAATGTACCCATAAACTATCAACATACCGTAATGTACCATAAACTATCAACATACCGTAATGTACCATAAACTATCAACATACCGTAATGTACCATAAACTATCAACATACCGTAATGTACCATAAACTATCAACATACCGTAATGTACCATAAACTATCAACATACCGTAATGTATCATAAACTATCAACATACCGTAATGTACCATAAACTATCAACATACCGTAATGTACCCATAAACTATCAACATACCGTAATGTACCCATAAACTATCAACATACCGTAATGTACCATAAACTTCCCATATTTACTCCTGTCTATTGGTTTCTTTTCTCTTTTATCTGTCTTTATATCTTCATCTTGTTCTTCGTCTGCCATATCGTGGACTGTTTTAGTCTCTTCGTTTTCTGTCGTTTCGTTGGGGGCATCTTCGTCGGTTTTCGTCGTGTCGATATATATCGAAGTTTTACCAGTAAGCATGACGAAGAAGCTGAAAAATAATAATTTTCGTGAACATGAATTGTCTGCCCAATATTAACAGTAGACGTTGAATCTTGTTTGAAAAATCTAATTCAAATTCTAATGAACCAGATTTTTTACATCGCGTAAGAATACATTTTTCTGGTGATGAATCGACATGATTGACGTAAAACTGAAAAGTAGGCGGAGTTTCAAAATTATGACTTATCGACTATTACATGTCTAGGTCACGATCTCCGCTATCAAAATTTCTTTTCATTCGAAAGAATTAGCAATTTAATTCCTGAATGAACAAAGAAAATATTGTAAATATTAAAATTGATAAAATCTTAATTATATACTTCATTAACCTGAAAAATAATTGAATTTCAATTTTGATATAAATTTATAGTGTCAAGTTGTATTTTAAAATTTTCTGAAAGAAATACAGTATAACTTCGTACCATTGCGACCACTTCCGCCGTTATAAAGGGGACTGGTGGACTTCTAAAAACAAACTGAAACTGCAAATTACTGTGGTGATAAGTTATCGAGGGGTATTATAACGGCGTTGTACTGTTTACAAAATTAAATGACAAAAGAATGTAATAAACCTAGATTCATCGCTGGTCAAATTTTATTTTAGCGTAGAAAGACATAGATGAAAACATAAAGTATAGACTTTCACGCTGAAAGGTACTGTGGTGATGTGTCAAAATTATCTCAGGACATTATAACAAGGTTTTGCTGTAAAAAAATTACATGGATTACGTGAATGAAGTACAGAGAGCAATAAAAATACAATGTACCCCAAATAGCAAAAATGCAGTAAGATTATAGTTCAACAAAATATTTTTGGAAACAATGGAAAACAACAAAAACGGATTATATTGTAATGCAAAAATTGATAAAAGTTTGAATATTATTGAAATGAAATCAAAACATAATAAAATATATATATATTTTTACTGATTTTTAAATTTGAATATTACTCTTACCTTAATGGCACAGTTAGTTCGTCAATTTTTGAACGTGCATATATAATGAATATGTTTCATAAAATGTCTATGTTACTATGACTAGATTGCATTTAGTGAAGATTTCAAATGAAATCAAAACATAATAAAATATTCATATTTTTATATTTCAGCATTTTTTAGATAAAATATGCATTAGACGAGGACACCATTTACACACACGCGTGCATTCGTCTTTGACACTGAAACTACAAATGCCAATAATTACAAACAGCGTTCCTGTATATTCTGACACCCTATATTCATGTATCAAGTTATTTTGTTTCATTCTCCAAAATATTTGTATTTTATTTTACTTAGTTTCAAATATATTATTCTTACCTTTATTATACAGTTAGTTCGCTCATTTTTGTACGTGCATGTATAATGAATATGTTTCATAAAATGGCTATGTTACTATGACTAAATTGCATTTTGTAATGAATTATAGTACTGCCAAGAACGAAAGAATATGGTCAAATGAACAATTCTAAATATAGGTTACTTCGGAACAAATAGACAAAAACGTACGAATTGTTATCATTCTACAGATTTAATTGGATTGTAAGATTTATAGAAATGTTATGAATAAGAAAATAAAGTCATCTTAAATGTTATTATTTTGTTTTATTTACCAATAGCGAAATAAAAAGCTAAAAAGCTAACATCATCATAAAAGATTAAATTTTCAATCAGGTAAAATCAATTTTCTGATATAAGGATATTATTGTTGAAAAACAATATTCCGTAAATACTGTTAGTATCGTTGTTTACATTGGATAATGAGTATAAAGGGGTTTGTGTCAAAACGTCAATTGCTGTTGTCATATTATTGTTTACTTTAGAAATGACAGCCTAGATCATTGTACGATCCGGTGCTTTGTTGTATCAAGGGGGTTCTCAGTCTATATTATAGGCAAACAAAATTGACCTGTCCGCTTCACCTTTCATTACAATATTTATAATGGACCAGTACATTTATCTTTAATTTAATCTTCATATTGAGAACAAATCACGTGCCTTGTGTTAATACTATCATTAATTGCGAATCTTAACATTACCGTTGTATTGAGTTGATATATGGATATTCCCCAAAATGAAAGGTCAAGCGGACAGGTCAGTGTTGTTTGCCTATACAAATCTTTTGATTGACAATGACATGCCACAGTACAGACCTGCCGAAAGTTGAACACTGAACTAACGACAAATAGACGAAGCTTGGCTGCCGAGCAACCGAGGAATGCCTAGTGACGGCCTAAAGAAAGATGGCAAACGTCGAGGAGTTGCCACGAAATAAGTAATGAAAGGCCGAGATGAGCTGCCGAATCTGCACCAATTCGTACGTCTAATATTAAACTTCCAACAGGACTGTACTGTGCATGTTATTAATGGGCAATGTGACCATGCAGATCTGCCTTCAACTTTATACCATCTTATTTGAATAATACGTCCATTCGTATTTTGCAACCAACAACTAGGTTGGACATTTTTTGCAACCACCAACTCAGCTAAGCATTTGTTTACAACCACCGACTCAGGTAAGCATTGGTTTGCAATCACCGACTCAGCTAAGCATTTGTTTGCAACCATCGATTCTGCTAAGCATTTGTTTGCAATCACCGACTCAGCTAAGCATTTGTTTGCAACACCGACTGAGTAAACATTCGTTTATAACCATCGTCTCAGATAAGCATTCGTTTGCAACCATCGATTCGGCTAAGCATTCGTTTGTAACCACCGACTCAGATAAGCATTTGTTTGCAACCATCGATTCTGCTAAGCATTTGTTTGCAATCACCGACTAGCTAAGCATTTGTTTGCAACTCCGACTGAGTAAACATTCGTTTGTAACCATCGATTCGGCTAAGCATTTGCTTGCAATCACCGACTCAGCCAATCATTTGTTTGCGATCACCGACTCAGCTAAACTTTTGTTTGCAATCATCGACTCGGCTAAACATTTGTTTGCAATAACCGACTCAGCTGACCTTTTGTTTGCAATAACCGACTCAGCTCAGCGTTTGTTTGCAACCACTGACTCAGCTAAGCATTCGTTTGCAATCACCGGCTCAGCTAAGCATTGTTTGCAATCACCGATTCAGCTTAGCATTTGTTTGCAATCTCCGAGTCAGCTTAGCATTTTCAATGCAATGGGCGATTGAACTAAGCATCTTTCGCCATTTTTTCAGCTGACCGAGATTATTGGTTGAGCTGCTGTCTCTTACTAGGTTATATCTATGTAAAATATGCTGGATTAATAAGATTTGACATTAAAAACCATCATTTTTCAAAATCTAGACAGTAACGAATGTTATCAATAATAAATGCGGTATTATAAAAGTCATGCATTAACATATACATATATTAGTATGAGAAATCCACCTGTCAAATACTAATGCTTTGCTGCACTGATATACAGGTGCAAACAATGCACATCAAATACTTGTACGTTTCCTTGGTACACATCCTGTAAAATTAACAAACATTCGATTCAAATTAAGATTTTTCTCTTATTCATTATAATTCCATTTAAATTTTCTCCACATGGAACCGACCGCTTTGTTTGAATAACTTCAGTTAAATCTGCAAACTTCTATTGTCAGCTTCTGAAAGCGGTCCAACCTTTATATACAGTACAGACCTGTCGAAAGTTTAACATTGAGGTACGCGTCGAAACCGGATCGGACTGCCGAGAGGCCGATATGAATAGCTAGTGTCGAAAATCTGCCAAAAGATAGATATCATCTATCGAAAAACTCGAGATATGGGTAACGAGAAGCCGAGATAAGCTGTCGATTTGGCACTAATTCGTTAGCTTAGTGTTAAACTTTGGTCAGGTCTGTACTGTATATCTATGTGATATTCCATTGTATTATTAATATGTTGACCATGCTGAGCGATATTTGCACTATTTCGCACCTTTATATACATGTTTTGTGTTTAATACCGTGCGATCAAATTCTCCTTTTCATTCATTTCTCACATGTCAACAAAAATGACAAAAAAATTATAAATAAAATCTATTTTCCTATAATTAAATGCGCTAATATTTATGTCTGATCTCGAACTTTTGTCGTTACTGTATACATTAATATATTTGACAGAAATCGATTTAATTGGTGTATCCGCGGTGTCAAATAGGGATTTTTGTTTTCATTCAAATTTCCATTTTTGAACTGTTTTTGTCAATATTTTAATTTTAACCGGCTTCCTACATCGACACCGATATGTAAAAACTTATAATCAAGAACCACTTATTTATAAAGAAAATATCCTGGTTCGCAAAATGTACCTTTATGGTTGGTCTTGTAAATAAAGAACATTGTAGGTATTCGCAGATGTCCAAGTGTAATAACCTTCAACTCTAAAAGCCTCCTACTTTGATGTTTTATTCAAATTACCCAGAGAAAAAATTTGTAACTGTGCTTCGTAAACTTAGAGCTTTTAACAAAAAGCGTAGGTATTCGCAGATGTCCAAGTGTAATAACCTTCAACTCTAAAAGCCCCCTACTTTGATGTTTTATTCAAATTACCCAGAGAAGAATTTTATAACTGTGCTTCGTGAACTTAGAACCTTTAACAAAAAGCGTAGGTATTCGCAGATGTCCGAGTGTAAAAACCTTCAACTCTAAAAGCCTCCAACTTTGATGTTTTATTCAAATTATCCAGGGAACTTGGAATTTTGTAACTGTGCCTTGTTAACTTAGAACCTTTCTTTAACAAAAAAACCTAACTGATCAGTGCCGAATATATGCTCATTTCGACCGCTCGCTAACCCGGTTGCTTTTCGACAGCTGTTACTGATCTATCTTTCTATCTACAGCTTCTAAACCACCGGCTACCCATATTTATGTCGTTTGTCAGCCGAGCTTCGACTAATTTTCGTCCCCCCAGTGTCAAACTTTCGACAGGCCTGTACTGTATATTGCGTCATAAAACCCCTGCTTTGGACAGGTACCGATGTTAACGTTAAACTTAACGTTAATGGCTTAATAAAAGAACTTTACGGGTTTCATGCACTTGCCAATGGCGAATGGGAAATAGAAAATGGCTAAACGCATTCTTTTTAGTACACACTTAAAATAAGGATACGGGTACAGCATTATTATAAACTCAACTTATATTTTAAAATTTAACAATATTTTCATTTCATATTGAATGAAAATTTTAAGTATAATTAAAATATTATCCTTAATTACAAATAATTGTTTTCAAAATCAATAAAAATAATTTATTCCAAAATCAATTAGACACGTGAACAATATCAAGGTATATGTCGTCAGTCATGGATACATGATGATCTTGAACGAACCGAAAGATTATTCATAAAAGTCTAAAAGTGAAAATGTGATAATTGGTATAAATGATATAATTGTTGCAAGTCTGAGTACACGCTACGACAATTATGCCGTAATTTCTCATGTTCTATTGTAGAGATACGGAGATTTAGAGACACTTAAATTCCAAAATTGAAAAAATACACTTTATGCATATATAAAGTAGTACAGACATGTCGAAAGTTTAAACTTAGCTAATGAATTGTGCCAAATCGGTCTGACTAGTATTAGGTAATGAAGGGCCGAGATGGGCTGCCTGAGATGTTTTCGGGAGCCTTTCGACAGCTCCTATCAATCTTTTGCAGTTTTGGGGGGTCACTAGCTATGCAATATCTCGACCAATCGGCAAACCAGTTTTGAATCCATTTCCTTTGCTCTGTCTTAATTTTCGACAGGTCTATACTCCATAGCTCCGTAATTCACGGTCAAAGTAAGTGCAAAAATATTTACTTTGTATAGTGAAGGTTAGCGAGAAAAATCATTAATTGGTCATACATTGCAGAGTAGACACTCGAAAGAAGAGTAACTTTTTCTTAAATTTAACAATTGACAAATTCTTCTATGCAGTAGACACTCAAATATAATGTGAAAGAAGAAATACTTAACACAAAATAATTATCTAAAATTGAACAAATTAAAATTTTAGCCACATTTAATGATATATCCTAGACACTTGAAATACCCGAGGACAAATATAAAGAAAGATACTTAACGCAAAATAATTGTCTAAACTTGAACAAATTTGAATTTTAGCCAAATTTAATGAAAATTGAATTTAGACAAATAGAAAGAAAAATACTTAATGCAAAATAACTTTTTTTTATGATTTAACAAAATTAAGAATTTTTAGCCACATTTAATGATATGTCAATATTTATGGGCAACGTTTTAAATTTTACATGAAGGTTCTTAAATTACATATTAAAGGATAAATCATAAATAAATTGTATACTCTTATAGTATGAAGTAGGGAAAAAACGGAGTATTCCATTACAAAAAGTGGTTAATTTGAGTCTTAACTTTTCCTTTAATTAGAACAAACACAGCGCGATAATCTAAAACATGGAACATTAGTTACATCACGTATCTCCGACAATACACGCATGGGGTTTTTAAACAGCGCGAAAATTCTGTGTAGTTTAGACTTGGACTATACCCAGGTGTTTATGATCATTAAAAATTGAAATAAGTTGGTTGGTACGTTGGCTCAAATGATTCAAGTTGGTGCTATAAATTTGAACAGTCCCAGAATATTTGCTTCCGTCCCTGTTCAATGTGATGAAACGTTTGTAATATCCTTACCGGTTCCTGTTGAGTTCATTTTCAGATAATTTCAGTAAAGGAATATATAGGTCGCTGTTACCATGCTTCAAGGTTATAAATAGGTCACTGTAACCTTGTATTAACCTACCTGTCGCCTCTATCTCCTTGCTTAATGATAACATCGTCGATACTAGCTTTAAAGTAGGCACAGTTTCGTATTACATCGATGAGTACATCTGTAACAAAATTAAAAAACGTATTTATCATTGCACGTGGAAATGTATAGTTACTTTGAAGTTGAGTCTTTCGAATGAATCTTTACATTGCGCCCTGTAATTAAAAATATTTATCAATTCACCTATAGCTGGTGACGTCCCGATATAAATCGAATAATTTTAACCGAGATGTAAAACCATGTTTAATCAATCATACAGTCAAACTTGCCTTAAAGCCCACCTCTGTATAAAGGACATCTGACACCAGTAAACTTTTATCTTTGTTGCTCTTTATTCGTGTTATTTAAACCTCTACATAACGACCACCTGCCCATAAATGCCACTTTTACTGCGGGTTCTCTTGGATGGCCTTTATAGACAAGTCTGACAGTATTTCAAAGTTGATTTAAAAATGATCACAAAGCCATATTAACTTTGAGTTTTACATGTAAAATATACTGAGAGAGTGAGAAGGGATGTTATCCTTATCGAGCCACATATTTTTAAAATTTGAGAATTTTATAAAAATTTAAAACTTTTTTCCACTGTCGCGTGACATGTTCTCGTAACTATAACCGTTACCAAACAGATATAAGCTATATTTACGCCTTTTACAAGAGTTAAATCGTGCCTGATTGAAAAAGAACAATAATTATTATTAAACTGTAAAACTGTAAAATCATGATTACGGAATATTTACTTAATACACACATATATATTGTGTTCTATGTTGATTTGAACTTTTGATTAAATAATCGGAAAAACAGAATCTATCAGAAATATCACGCGAGTATGAAGAGCTAAAACAAACAGTAAAATTATAAAAAGCAAAATCACAGGTGTCATATTTTATCATTAAATACATGTTTAAAAAGATATATTGTCATAATTATACATGTACCATTTTATGAATGTATTTAATGTTAAATGAAAATGGTATAAGACAAGGGATCCATTAATTAAAAAAATAAATAAATAAATAAACACGTCAGCTGCTATTTGGTGCTCTTAAGCATTAACTAGAACTGTCTCTTGAGAGTCAAATACACCCACCCACCCCAACATTGACCTCTTGACCTTGACCTTAGACTTATGCACATAAATTTGGTATGCGACACATCGTCTCATGTTTACATTTGTTTGATCAAAATCCATTCATAGACATGGAAGATATGGAGTGGACACATTATTAAGATGGACAAACAGACGGACGGACAGACCGGGTGATCCCTACCTAAACTTCGTTTGCGGGTGGGGGGGGGGGGTATAAAAACTTTATCAGTGATTACCGACTCGGTCATTCAACTCTTCTCATTTAGACTGCCAGATGCAGCTTGTTTTGGGGCGAGGGGTTGTTACTCTTCGATTAATATGGCTTTACTTATATCGAGCCATCACCAAAAATAACTGTGCAATACAATGAGCAATGAGAGGCTTTAAATCTGGACACTCAGAGTTTTGATTTTTTTATGTCTCATCTGAACAATCTAAATGTCCAGTTCATGTCTCATGAACATTCATTACCATTTTTTCCTACCATGTTAAATTTCGGACCACCAATTTTTTTTGCGCATGATGTAGTACAGTCTACCAACTGAGATGTCTATGTGGCACTTTTTTGAAGAAAAAAAACACAGAAAGATCTCAAGTTGTAAAATGAGGTTAGAGAGTTGCTCTGTTCTTCAACTCTTCAATTATGTAGAATCTTTAGAATCTTCAACACATCTTTGCTTTGTCACATTTCGATTAAATGTTTCGAAAATATTAAAATTATATTCTTGTAACAGATATTTCAAATGTTTATGGTGACCAATGTGACAAGTATTTGAACGTCTCTATGTACGGTAATTATTTCCAAATATAGAGGCAATTATCAATAATAAACCAAATTAAAGTCACCCACCCCTAATTATCTTTTGAAAGTGTTTAAAATTTAACTTTTTATATATCTCTTAAAATCAAGCCCCCCCACACTCCAATTATATTTTGAAATTGTTTAAAAAATTATTTTTTTTATATTTCTATCTATTGAAATCAAGTCACCCCCTCCAATTATCTTTTGAAAGTGTTTTAAAATTTAACTTTATTTAATCTCTTGAAATATCTTGTTTTCTTTGTTTCCTAATATATAAGTCTAAAATTATTTACATTTACTCAATTAGATACTAGTAGCATGGTCTTACTCAAACCGACTGAGAAACAGTAGGCGAATGAATTTGTGCAAAGTCGGCATCTAATCTCAACCCCACCTACAGCTTTCGGTATACGGTAGAGACCTGTCGAAAGTTTAACACTAAGCTAACGAAAATTAGTCAAAGTTAGGTCGCCAAATGACCGAGATATGAATAACTGGTAGCTGAGATGCTGCCAAGAGATAGGTAGCAGATATCAAAATATACCTAACGAGAGACCAATATAAGCTGCTAGTTCGGCAATAATTTGTTAGCCTTATGTTAAACTTTGAATCAAAAGAAGAAGATGGAAATGGCTGGGCCACGTTTTGAGAATGGGAAACAGCAGGTATGCAAAACTGGCACTTACCTGGACACCAAAGGAAAAGAGGAAAAGAGGACGACCCAAAGAGACTTGGAGACAGTTGAAAGAGAACTAAAAGAACTAGGATACAATTCATAGACTGAGGCAACAAAAGTAGCGACAGATAGAGGAAAATGGAGAGAACTTGTTAACGGCCCGATTCTCCTCACGGAGAGGCGGAAATAAGTCATGTAAGTCATGTTAAACTTTCGACAGGCCTGTATTGTACATGTAATTATACAGTACAGACCTGCCGAAAGTTTAACAGTGAGCCAACTGAGTTAATGCCCGTATGCGAGGTGGTCAAGAGTATTTATATCTAATGGTCAAAGAGCTGCAGGGAGATGGGTGGCAGTTATCGAAATATAACTAAATGTGGGGCCAAAATGAGCCGCTGATTCGGCACCCATTCCTCAAGTGTTAAATATTCGACAGGGCAGTACTGTATGTAGAATCCAATTCTCAAATCATTCGCACTTATATATAATTGGTAAATGCAATGTAAATAAATCTCCATTTTCCTATGTGTGTTCGTTAAACAACTTCCGGGAGGTCAATTGCTAATAGGTATTTTGAATGGTTAAGTTTCATATAAAATTGCTGTATTGAAATTATTAGCATTATAAACTTACCGAAGGTCAATATTGAAATTAACAGACTACTTTATATTGACTGTACATGTCATAGTGTAGGTAAATTTATAGGTAATTGTAATACCAGCTGTTTTGAACTGACAAGATATGATTATTGCTACAAATCACCCAATCTCGTTGTTTTCTAACTTTTTGGGTATGGAGAAACGTTCTTGGCCTAGTGGCATAAAGTGAAAGCGTCTCTCGCTGCCGAGGTTCAAATCCCGCTCGCGGGCTGACCTAATTAGTTATAGTGTGAGAAAATTGTCTTGGTAGCTTGCCGAAGGTTGGTCATTTTATCTGGGCACTCCGGTTTTCCTACCCTAACTCTGAACTGACTGTATCGATATAAGTGAAATAATCTGGACTGTGAAGAGTACAAAAACGTCATTCATTACTCTATGGCATCCCTTTTGGATGTAGCCCTCTCTCTCTCTCTCTCTCTCTCTCTCTCTCTCTGTGTTTAGATGGGGCGTCATCAATGGTTTACAAATTAGTTAGTAACCGTCATCTGGAATTTGTAACTCAACATTTTTTCGACCTAATTTAAAATTCAATTTGAATATTAATATAAATTACTTTTTATATAAACTGATTGATATATTAATGTTTCTTATCCATTCATGGTGATACCTTAATTAAGTATATATATATTTTAAATCGATTTTGGCAATAAATAAAAGTATATACAACACGGAAATCGACATAAAGAAGTCTCATAAAAAATAATGACTTATTGATATGAATTAGTTTTTCATTAATATGAACCCTTTCATTAAGTCTTTTGACACGTGGAATCGAATCGAATTTTTTTTTCCAATTGCCATTCTCACAGAACACAGCATGAAAGAACTGGTGGATTAAGCTAATGATTTAACGATTTTCTTGTAAAAAATAATGTTGTACCGAGTTAAATTCTACTATCTCAAACCAAAAACAATGACATATTTATACTATTAACCATTAATTTTTTTTTAAATATATGATATTTAAAGGAAAAACTAGCTTTCCCAATCTAGTATCGAAATAGCTAAAATAAACTCGCCTCTTTGACAAAACATCAAGCTTGACTTATCAAGAGCGTGTAATATTTTCTCAAAACCACTTTATCAAAAAGAAAAATGTATTTTGAAAAAAATAATGGGAAAAAAGAAAATAAAAAATATCTCGTGAACATCCTAAACTCACCATTGTCTAAAGTTTGAAGACGTTCGCTTTTCTTCTTCAGCCATGGTAATACAAACTGTATTTCTACATCTTTGCGTAGAGATGGTCTTTTTGAGATCAAATCTACAACTCTTATCTGCATGTGCGCCATATCTCCAAATGTTTGTTTCACAAAATCCAATTTCATGAAATTTACATCTTCAGTTTGAAATATGCCGGTATGTAATTATATATCTCCTCCTATGAAATTGACATCTTTTGTATGGAATATTCCAATATATCTCCTTAGAGCTCCGTGAATTTAACACAACACAAACGTGTCAAATATGTTTGACCGGGTGATGATAAAGTGACAAATTGGCATATAAATATTGCATAATTAATGAAAAACATCAATACATAGTTTGTAATATAATAAGAAAACTTGCTACTACAAACTTATTAAATATACTAAGTCAATATCAATGTATGCGTTACTATTATAACATCTATATATAGTACAAGTTTTCAGTGTAAGTAAAAATTCTCCGTTTGTACGGCGGTATTTTTATAACAAGTCCCGCTGGCTTATTATTGACCATTAACACAATTCCAGTTCAATATGTTGCTTTCTAAATTGTCTCCGTTTAAATAACCAGTCTAAGAACTATATATAAGTGCATATGTATATGTATATAGGTGTTGCTAATTGACATAGTAGCCAGTGAATTTTTACTTTCTTTAACAAGCAGTTTAAACAAATAAGGGACTTGTGTGGTTTTTATAATAATGAAGTGGAAAGGTTCCTTCTCCAGTTTCAACCGTAAGCTTTAAACAAACTCTGCCATTATTCAATTTTATTTTGCCTAGTTTTGTTTAAATCATATACACAAATGAATAATTGTCCTAAAGTAAATTTGATAGAATAAAGAAAAATCCGTTTATTTACGTGACAGTTTCCAAAACTAAGGTTGGTAAATATACTTTCTAATTTTTTTCCTTATATTATAAACACTCCAATATTTCCGATTCTTTGATAAAAACATCCGTGATCGTCAGCAGGTATATCGTATTATTAAAACATTAAAAACACATCAAAATATTTAATTTTTAAATATGATTTTTTACCAACAACTTTAAAACCAGTTCGCTGGTGTAATCATTTAAAACATTAGAAGTCAGTGTCTCTCCAATGGTGCAGTTGAATTTTCAATCCACTTTCGCCAAAATTCCTTAAGTAAAATTTTATCAATGTAATTTTGCATTTATCAGATTTCTAAAAAAATAAATTATGTTTTATTTGGCCATTTTAAATATAACAATATACAATATATTGTATAAATTTTCAACTTTATTTTACAATCGGGTATTAAATCGGCTGGACAACAATAGTTTTATGTCTAGTTCAACGGACGTTAAAAGGCCAATCTCAGGTTTATTTTTATATTTATTATCAAAGTTGCATCTAACCGTTTATTTATCCGATTTAATCACAGGAGAGTTAAAAGTTTTCACATATTTATGATTTCCATTGTGGTAATTGAGACACATTTAGATATTAATGTTCTCAAATCAAATAAATATTGACAAAACCAATCTCATTTTTATTAATTCAGACACACATCTTAATAAAGTTTTTTTCTTATTTAAAAGTTAAATATCTCCACATAGAAGATTAACTTAAATTCCACTTAAAGTTTATTGTTCTGAGCGTCGTACACCTCTACTATTAGTAAGTTACTAACTTGATCTAAAGGCATGTTGCCAAAAGATTCATCTCACCATTCACGTACTGCAAAAGTTGCATGAAACCAATTTTCTTTTCAGAAAGGATGGTTTAATACCATTTCCATTCCGTAACTCCAGTCACATACGGATAATACTGTCAAATTATCATCCATTGCATTCGAAAATTGTTTATGAAAGTAGCGTTCTACCGTTCAAATGCCAACATCATATAGCCTCTGAGAATAATTGGTCAGGCAACATTACACTTTCACCACTAAACAAGGCGGCATATTTTCTAGCATGAACAACTGAACAAGGCAACGTAGTTTCTTACAAGAGCAGTTGAACCAGGAAACATTAATATTAAGAACCAGGGGACATAATCTCCGAGTAGCACAATGATTGGGCGTAAAATAGGTTCTGAAAGCAGTTCAGCCAGGCAATCTAATTTTGGACAAGATCCATAGGACCAGGAAAAAATAGATTCTGTCAATAACATTAACAATTAAACCAAGCAATCCAGTTTCTGACAAGAATAGTTGAACCAGATAATAAATGTCTGTTGCTTTGTATCTGTATCGGTTGATACCACATAACAAGAAAGGACATTATTGTGTGGTTTATAACAGTGTTTCATGCGTTTCTATCTTTGCTGCTTTGGTTTTTGACAAGTTCTTTTTAGACAACTAGAGCGTGTTTCATGTCTATCATGATGAAACGAAAAACATAATCAAAAACAAACATACTAATCCATTTCCGAATCACAATCCAGAAGCAAAGTAAAAACTTTGGAACTGACAAGTTAGGTTAGACACGTGAACTTCCACCAGGGAAGTGAGGCCGGGTGCTCCGGAAGGGTAAGCACCTCCTATTAATACTTCATCATATTGTTTGTGTTGTGTAGTGTTCCCGTTTTTAGCTCAACTGGCTTTAGCCAGATGAGCTATTGGCATGATGCGTGTGTGCGTGCGTCCGTGCGTCCGTCCGTGCGTGCGTGCGTCCGTTAACAGCAAAAACTCTAAAACTACCAGGCCTTTTGAAACCTAATTTGCTGTGTAAGGTCCTTGCTAGAGTCTGACTGTAGATTGTACAAATCATGGTGATTAGATATCCAAGATGGCTGCCGTTACTAAAAATAGAAAAACCTAAAAAAAAATCTTCTCCAGAACCAGTCATTGGAGGCAAAATCTGATTTGATATTTGGCTTCTAGATGGTCTTAACCTTTAAGTTTGTACATTTCGTTGAATTCTGACAAAAAATAGGTAACGCGTTTTTGCGTTTAATTTTGCAAAAATCGTAAAATAGCTTTAAATAGTTTAAAATTGTTATAACTTGACTATTAGATCAGATAATGACATGGGGTTTTCAGTTTTGACATATTCTTGTAATTACTTTCAAAATGGGGTCAAGGTCAATTGTGAAGGTCATGACCTAATTTTTCACCTTTCTGATTTTATTTATTATTTCGAAAACTATAAACTTTTTGTATAGGCATGTATATTGGAATATTGTTGGTATTGATGCAACAGTCATTTTGATTTATAGATTAAGGTTATGGGTTCAAAGGTCAAGGTCACAGGCGCAAAATAATACTGAAACGGTTCATTATTTAGAAAACTATAAACTTTTTGTATCGGCATGTATATTAGAATGTTGTAGGTATTAATACAACGATCATTTTGATGTATAGAAAAAGGTCATGGGTCCAAAGGTCAAGGTCACAGAAGCAAAACAATACCTAAATGGTTCATTATCTCGAAAACTATAAACTTTTTATATAGGCATGTATATTGGAATATTGTTGGTATTGATGCAACGGTCATTTTGATGTATAGATTAAGGTCATGGGTTCAAAGGCCAAGGTCACAGACGCGAAATAATACAGTAACGGTTCATTATCTTGAAAACTACAAACTTTTTGTATAGGCATGTATATTAGAATATTGTTTGTATTGATGCAACGGTCATTTTGATGTATAGAAAAAGGTCATGGGTCCAAAGGTCAAGGTCACAGAAGCGAAACAATACCGAAATGGTTCATTATCTCGAAAACTATCAACTTTTTGTATAGGCATGGATATTAGAATGTTGTAGGTATTGATACAACGATCATTTTGATGTATAGATTAAGGTCATGGGTTCAAAGGTCAAGGTCACAGACACGAAAAGAATACTGAAATGGTTTATTATCTTGAAAACTATAAATTTTTTGTATAGGCATGTATATTGGAATATTGTTGGTATTGATGCAACGGCCATTTTGATGTATAGATTAGGGCCATGGGTTCAAAGGTCAAGGTCACAAACACGAAAGAATACTGAAATGGTTCATTGTCTTGAAAACTATAAACTTTTTGTATAGGCATGTATATTGGAATATTGTTATTATTGATGCAACGGTCATTTTGATAAATAGATTAAGGTCATGGGTTCAAAGGTCAAGGTCACAGATACGAAATAATACTGAAACGGTTCATTATCTTGAAAACTATCAACTTTTTGTATAGGCATGTATATCAGAATATTGTAAGTTTTCATACAACGAACATTTTGATGTATAGAAAAAGGTCATGGGTTCAAAGGTCAAGGTCACAGATGCAAAACAAAATCAAAAACATTAATTAACACGAAAACTATAAATCTTTTGTATAGGCATGTATATTAGAATATTGTTGGTATTGATGTAACGATCATCGTGATATATAGATTAAGGCCAGGGGTTCAAAGGTCAAGGTCACAGATACGAAATAATACTGAAATGGTTAATTATCTTGAAAACTATTAACATTTTCTATAGGCATATATATTAGAATGTTGTAGATATTAATTCAACTACTATTTTGATGTATAGATTAAGGTCATAAGTGCAAAAAAATTGCTGAAATTGTTATATCTTCACTATTTGATCAGATAATGACATAGGGTTTTCAGTTTGAAATATTCCTGTAATTACCTTCAAAATGAGGTCAAGGTCAATTGTGTAGGTTATTACCTAATGTTTTACCTTTCCTGAAAAAAAAATAGTTGACCCAATTTTTAGGCAGTGTACAAACAAGATGTGTGTTTCAACCAAATCATTGAAAATTTTCTCCTGAATTGGCCAATTCTAACCCAATACAGCATGAAAAGTCCTTTAGTAATAGTAATCCAAAAGTTGTGTCTGGCATATCAGTCAAAATCCAAGGTGGCTTCTATACATAGCAAAAACATGAAAGACCAATGCAGATTTGGTTTCCAACCACTTTGGTTCCAGTTGCAATTGTAAAAAGGAGGTGGAATGCCATTTCACAAGATTTGCACGTTATTTATCCAAACTGTAAATTACCTGCCAGTTGAGCATCACAGGCCCTATTGGGCCTCTTGTTTATGCCTTTTTTCGTTTATTCGGTCGGTCTTTTGTTGTGCTCTCGGTTGGTTTTGACTTTTTAGATTTCATTGTACAAAACATTAGGACAAGATTGTTCAATTAGTTATGAAAGCTTATCTTGTGTATTACATCATATTTCCTTAACAGAGAAGAGTGGATTAATGGTAATTTACGCTCCAGTAAACTTGAGAGTATTTCACTGACATCGATATCGTCATTTAAGAGATGATGAAAAACTGGAGTGTCCAGAGAATAAGAAAGACCTTTGGCTAACGAACTGACAATTTTTGATCTGCCCGATTGAAATACGAACATAGGCATTGTGAAGAGCTTTGTTCCTTAGTCGGTGTTTTAGACCATTCGCGCAACGTAACCTCCGACAAGCAAACTGGCGAATTTGGACTGTCCGAGCGGAATACCAATATAGACATTGTAAAGAGCCTTGCTTCTTGGTCGGTGTTTTAGACCATTCGCGCAACGTAACCTCCGACAAGCAAACTGGCGAATTTGGACTGTCCGAGCGGAATACCAATATAGACATTGTAAAGAGCCTTGCTTCTTGGTCGGTGTTTTAGACCATTCGCGCAACGTAACCTCCGACAAGCAAACTGGCGAATTTGGACTGTCCGAGCGGAATACCAACATAGACATTGTAAAGAGCCTTTCTTCTTGGTCGGTGTTTTAGACCATTCGCGCAACAAAACCTTCGGTAAGCAAACTGGCGAATTTGGACTGTCCGAGCGGAATACCAATATAGACATTGTAAAGAGCCTTGCTTCTTGGTCGGTGTTTTAGACCATTCGCGCAACAAAACCTTCGACAAGCAAACTGGCGAATTTGGACTGTCCGAGCGGAATACCAATATAGACATTGTAAAGACCCTTGCTTCTTGGTCGGTGTTTTAGACCATTCGCGCAACAAAATCTTCGGTAAGCAAACTGGCGAATTTGGATCTTTCCGAGCGGAATACCAACATAGACATTGTGAAGAGCCTTGCTTCTTGATCGGTGTTTTAGGCCATTCGGACAACAAAACCTTCGGCAAGCAAACTGGCGAATTTGGACTGTCCGAGCGGAATACCAATATAGACATTGTAAAGAGCCTTGCTTCTTGGTCGGTGTTTTAGACCATTCGCGCAACGTAACCTCCGACAAGCAAACTGGCGAATTTGGATCTGTCCGAGCGGAATACCAACATAGACATTATAAAGAGCCTTGCTTCTTGGTCGGTGTTTTAGACCATTCGCGCAACGTAACCTCCGACAAGCAAACTGGCGAATTTGGATCTGTCCGAGCGGAATACCAACATAGACATTGTAAAGAGCCTTGCTTCTTGGTCGGTGTTTTAGACCATTCGCGCAACGTAACCTCCGACAAGCAAACTGGCGAATTTGGATCTGTCCGAGCGGAATACCAACATAGACATTGTAAAGAGCCTTGCTTCTTGGTCGGTGTTTTAGACCATTCGCGCAACGTAACCTCCGACAAGCAAACTGGCGAATTTGGATCTGTCCGAGCGGAATACCAATATAGACATTGTGAAGAGCCTTGCTTCTTGGTCGGTGTTTTAGACCATTCGCACAACAAAACCTTCGGTAAGCAAACTGGCGAATTTGGATCTGTCCGAGCGGAATACGACCATAGGCATTTAGAGGCACTGTAATCCTTAAATCGGCGTTTTTGACCACTCGGCAACGAAGACTTATTATTGATATTCTAAAGTTCCTCTAACCAATCCGTTAAGCCAATGAAAGTTGTAAAACAACCAACCCGGACTCTCAAAGTAGAGCTAATAATCTAAGTACGCAAACAAAAGTTTTACTGAAGACTTTCAAATATTTCTTTAAGAGGACAAACGTATGTATTAGGGATCAGAACATTTCTCTTATTTCACATTAGTGTACAAATAGTACTGATTTCAAGTACTGATATAGACAAATACAAAGTACTTGAGTTAATGCCACTAACAAACTACTAACCACTTAATAAGACATATTGGTGGTTAAAACGACACGTGGAAGAACTTTAATAATATTGGTAAAATTCGGTCGAAACTGTTAGCAAACACAATTATTTTAATTTGGGCGTTTTCTTAAAGACAGTTATGAGTTCAAAAACTGTTGGTATCAAGGAATTACTTATGTAATAGAAAATTAACCATCGATCAAAAACTTGTTTTATTCCGCAACGCCTTCAAATAAGGAAGTTGGATTCATTTATTGGTTTATTGATTGAAACATATTTTGATATTTGGTATGTGAGCCTACCAGGATGAATTACAGATCGAGTTTTCGTTTCGTCCCACTCTGTTGTTTTTAGGAAAATTACGACCCCTGATGTTTGATAATTAGACGGCAATAACAGTTTTCCACACTTCTTTCCTAAATGCTTGCAGCTATTGAACAGATTTTTGGCATGCGAGTCTACCACGATGTTACCATTTCATCCTGCTCAGCTGAAATTTACGTTTTTACGGTAATGACAGCACTTGACTTGCTCCAATATGTGGGAGCGTGGGGTATGTGAGGTCGCTCACAAAGTTTTTTTTCAATATTTGCTGATTTTACTCTCTCTCTCTCTCTCTCTGCACTGAAATGATGGTTTTTTTAACGTGCCACACCTGCGTCAACATGGGGCATAGGTTTTAAGGTCTTATCAAAATTACTCTAACGGGTTTCATCTCAACATACCATTTTAAGTCTTGGTCAGATCCTGCCGGGGTTCGAACCCGCGATCTTCCACACAGAAATTACCTTCCGTAACAGCATCATCATCATTTATTTATTTCCACTACAATAGTGATTGTGTGATAAATCAAAACATAGATTAAAAAAATATATTCTCGAAACGGCGACTAATAAATGTCTTGGGACGTGAAATTCATCTCGGGACTCCCTTGTAGTAGCCTAATCATAGCTGAAAATGACTGTTGGCATGAACATGTACCGTAACATTCCACATCGTTAAGGGTAGCTTTGAACTGAAAAATCTACTTGCATTTGGCTCTTACATTCAGGCTGAACATGTTTGAAATCGTCGAGTGCAACCGTGGGTTGGGAGTTTCATTCCTGAAACTACCCGGCAGACATTCCTTAAATAACCTGACAGAGAAACCGCAATGCTTGTCATTACATTACACTATAATGTTCGAGATATTACCCATTGTGAAAATATTATATTTTATCAATACTTTAATTTTACTATATTTGTGGTAAAATTTAATTGTTACGTTTATGGTAAAATTTTGTTGCTACATATGTGGTACAATTTTGTTACATTTGTGACCAACATTTACTACATTTGTGACCAAATTTACTACATTTGTGGTTCGTTACTACATATGTGACACTATTTCATTAAATTTGTGACACTTACTACATTTGTGGTAGTTACTACATATAGGGGAATATTACAAGCCTAAGCTTATCAAGACCCTTAAAAAGTTTTATGGCCGTCATCACAGTATTGTTGATAAGTTTGCAGTATCTATGTCCAGGATTGCCCTGAATATATTTGACGTCCCGTTGTATCATGTTTAGATTACACACATGGCGGGTGAAGCTAGCTAAACAGGAGGTGCTTACCCTCCTGGAGTACCCGTGGTCACTTCCCTGGTGGAAGTTCATGTGTCTAACCTAACTTGTCAGTTCAAAAGTTGTATATTTTGCTTCTCGATTGTGATTCTGACTTGCCCGGATTAGTATTTTTGTTTCTGATTAATTTTCAAAATGTAGTATGAACTGTTGAAGTAAAGTGATACTGTACTAGCCAGTACAGCCAATGAACAGAATTACACGGCAAACAGGGATAAATGGTATTTCACGCATCAATCAAGATTCTTTCGCTTATCAGCTTATATCGAGGTAGTCAATTCTAAGATGGCGAGGGAAACCAGAATTTCCTGAGAAAATCTAACTTCTGCAAGCGAACTGACAAACCTTCTCACACTAAGATCTCCACAAGAAGGGATGCAAACCCTTCTGTAAGCGTACTGACAAACCTTCTCCACAAGAAGGGATGCAAACCCTTCTGCAAGCGTACTGACAAACCTTCTCATACCAAGATCTCCACAAGAAGAGATGCAAACTCTTCTGCAAGCGTACTGGCAACCCTTCTCACACTAAGATCTCCACAAAAAAGGGATGCAAACCCTTCTGCAAGCGTACTGACAAACCTTCTCCACAAGAAATGATGCAAACCCTTCTGCAAGCGTACTGACAAACCTTCTCATACCAAGATCTCCACAATAAGGGATGCAAACCCTTCTGCAAGTGTACTGACAAACCTTCTCAGACGAAGATCTTCACAAGAAGGGATGCAAACCCCTCTGCATGCGTACCGACAAACCTTCTCATACCAAGATCTCCACAAGAAGGGATGCAAACCCCTCTGCAAGCGTACTGACAAACGTTCTCAGACGAAGATCTCCACAAGAAGGGATGCAAACCCCTCTGCAAGCGTACTGACAAACCTTCTCAGACGAAGATCTCCACAAGAAGGGATGCAAACCCCTCTGCAAGCGTACTGACAAACCTTCTCATACTAAGATCTCCACAAGAAGGGATGCAAACCTAGAAGGTAAGCGCCTGGTTTACAATTAGACCATGGTCACGGCCATTAGAGCCATCAAAATTTAAAATCCCAAACCTTCTCAGACTAAGATCTCAACAAGAAAGGAAGCAAACCCCTCTGCAAGCGTACTGACAAACCTCATACCAAGATCTCCACAAGAAGGGATGCAAACCCCTCTGCAAGCGTACTGACAAACCTTCTCATACCAAGATCTCCACAAGAAGGGATGCAAACCCCTCTGCAAGCGTACTGACAAACCTTCTCATACCAAGATCTCAACAAGAAGGGATGCAAACCCCTCTGCAAGCGTACTGACAAACCTTCTCAGACTAAGATCTCCACAAGAAGGGATGCAAACCCCTCTGCAAGCGTACTGACAAACCTTCTCAGACGAAGATCTCAACAAGAAAGGAAGCAAACCCCTCTGCAAGCGTACTGACAAACCTCATACCAAGATCTCCACAAGAAGGGATGCAAACCCCTCTGCAAGCGTACTGACAAACCTTCTCATACCAAGATCTCCACAAGAAGGGATGCAAACCCCTCTGCAAGCGTACTGACAAACGTTCTCAGACGAAGATCTCCACAAGAAGGGATGCAAACCCCTCTGCAAGCGTACTGACAAACCTTCTCAGACGAAGATCTCCACAAGAAGGGATGCAAACCCCTCTGCAAGCGTACTGACAAACCTTCTCATACTAAGATCTCCACAAGAAGGGATGCAAACCTAGAAGGTAAGCGCCTGGTTTACAATTAGACCATGGTCACGGCCATTAGAGCCATCAAAATTTAAAATCCCGTTACGCAGGTTACATACTAGTGCATTAATTATTCCCGTTACATACACTTTCGTGTTCAAATACATGTAATTGGAAAACTCGATAAAATACCTTTACTTCCCTATACTTTCTTCGATATTTTGGTCTCATAACTAAGTATTTCTTAGTTAATGTAGAACTTTCGGTTTAAAATGGAATCTTGTTGAATTGCCAGTCAGTGGTCTTCTTTATTAAACAATGAATGACAATGAGTTCTTTAATGAATTGGTGACAGTTTTTGGTTCAACACAAGGTTCAATATCGGTAGTGATTTAAGGTATTTTTATGAGGCCTGGGTGGCAGCCTAGATTCTAATCACAATTGTCCCAATTGAGAAAATTCTAGAGCGAGAAAGTTTGCTTGCCGAATGTTGGTGGTTTTTTCCATGCACTCCGGTTTCATCCACCATATGTCACAGATCTTAATACGAGAAAGTTAACGAGTTCGCTTGTCAAATGTCTGTGGTATCTTTATGGCACTCAAGTTTCCTCTACCATACGAGAACTGACCATTACGACTGGGGTGTACAACCCCACTAATCCCACCAAAATGTTTCTTATTTTGCCTGTGTTGTTACATTATAGTGTTTTCTTACCGATACCTTCCCTTATAGTTGTGAACCACTGTGGTAGCTCAGTTGGTAGAGTGCTCGCTCAATAAGTGGGAGGTTGTGGGTTTCAACCCCAGCAGGGTCTGACCCAAGACTTGAAAGTGAGTAGTGACTAGTCTTTCACTAAGCACTTGGCATTACGAAATGAAAGTCACGGTTCTTTCGGATGGGAACTTAAAATAACTGAGGTCCCGTATGGTGTATTGGTTGGCTTGGCACGCTAAAGAACCCTGCTGTATAAAGAGCCTTGCTTCTTGGTCGGTGTTTTAGACCATTCGCGCAACGTAACCTCCGACAAGCAAACTCGCTCAATAAGTGGGAGGTTGTGGGTTTCAACCCCAGCAGGGTCTGACCCAAGACTTGAAAGTGAGTAGTGACTAGTCTTTCACTAAGCACTTGGCATTACGAAATGAAAGTCACGGTTCTTTCGGATGGGAACTTAAAATAACTGAGGTCCCGTATGGTGTATTGGTTGGCTTGGCACGCTAAAGAACCCTGCTGTATAATACCATCAGCGCAACGCACAGGCAAAATTCTGCACTTTCGCCTACAGCTGGTGATGTCTTGATATAAGTGAAATGTTCTGCACTTGGCATTACGAAATGAAAGTCACGGTTCTTTCGAATGGGAACTTAAAATAACTGAGGTCCCGTATGGTGTATTGGTTGGCTTGGCACGCTAAAGAACCCTGCTGTATAATACCATCAGCGCAACACACAGGCAAAATTCTGCACTTTCGCCTACGGCTGGTGATGTCTTGATATAAGTGAAATATTCTGGACTGGGACGTTAAACACCATTACTCACTCCTTCTAGTTGTGTTTTCTGGTTGAGACATACAGTGTTGTCAGTGTTTGCTTTAAATAAGGGTCAAATCAACAACACAAAAAGCCTTTTTAGTTATTACAGAGCTCTCTCTCTCTCTCCCCTTTTTTAAATCATGTGAATGGGGCCAGGGCTTTACATCCCAGTCAAGAATATTTCACTTTTATAGAGACATAACCAGCTATCGTATCTTGTGTTCAGTTGTCTTGTGGGTGCAACTGGTTCCAGTTTTCAACCCATTGCTTTGTAATTTGGCGTGTGTTAATGGGGTCATATAAAGATGTGCTTATCATAAAATGAAGGTTCTGCATGGAATTTTACCTCTTTTTATTATTTCTGCTTACTTTACAGACATTGACAGGGGTATAATGCCCCCCTTATCCGTGCTCTTGTTATGTGTGTATTATAAGTGAATGGTACTGCTTATGCTGTTCCAAGGTTAGCGATGTTAGGGGCGTATGTTGCCCTGCTCAGCAGTGCTCTTGTTATGTGTGTATTATAGGTGA
Organism: Anadara kagoshimensis; assembly: GCA_021292105.1. Taxonomy (NCBI): domain Eukaryota; kingdom Metazoa; phylum Mollusca; class Bivalvia; order Arcoida; family Arcidae; genus Anadara; species Anadara kagoshimensis. Next base: position 9,014,246 of record CM037858.1, on the reverse strand, counting down.
TTGGTACTGCTTATGCTGTTCCAAGGTTAGTGATGGCAATATTCATTGATTGATGTTTAACGTCCCAGTGAAGAATATTTTAATTATATCGAGATGTCACTAGAGATATGAGTAGTGGCAGAAATTTTTACCTTTGCAGGGCACTCGGGGAAATGTGCAGGGAGAGTTCTTTAACATGTCACACCTGCCATGACACAAGGCATTTGAAATCAAGGTCTCTTTCAAAGGACCCTGTGACTTCCATTTCTGATTATTGAGTGCTTGAATAGCAGTCACTTCTTATTTTCAAGTCTTGGTCAGACCCTCCTGAGGTTTGAACCCATGACCTCCCAAATAAAAAGTGAACATTCTACCAACTGAGCTACCTTGTGGTGTATATTACCAAAAAAAAGTTGTACATCTTCAAAAAAACATCTCAAAATTGATAAATTTGAAAACATTTTTTAATATCTATAAAACACATTATCCTGACACAAAAAAAACCATATAATTACATGTGTATATTTAGAGATTATTCGCGTCTGTGTAAGGTACAATGTGTCTCCATTGGAAGTAAAGATGTTTCACCTTCTGGTAAGTCCATATATGGTAATAATACAGGTGGTATAGATATCTTACAACCCACCTGTAAAATAAATAAAAAAATAATTTGGAAATGCTTAGCCTAGTGGAAGCATACCACAGTGTTGTGGATTCAAGCTCAGGATACATCCTAAAATAACTTCACTTGTAAAAAAAAAAAAAAAAAAAAAAAAAAAAAAAAAAAAAAAACATGACAAGAGCACTGTCCATTTTCAAGTTTCTGGTATAACTATTTAGAATTTTAATTGACTAATTGAACAGGGTTTCATGTCCCAGTCAAGAATATTTTACTTATATTAAGACATCATTAGAAGTGGCAGAAATTTTTTACATTTGCAATGCCCTTAAACATTTAGGAATACTTCAAAGTACATGTATATATAAAATTAATGACACTAAAGTAATTGTTATTGGTTAATACACCTGTCAGGTTAATTAATATTGATGTGAACTTTACTTACCTGAGGTCCGAATTTTTCAAATATCGCCATCACTAACCTTGGAACAGCACAAGCAGTACCATTTACCTATAATAAAAACATTAAAAAAAGGTTTGCAATTTTTCTGTCATTTTGCTTATGATGAGGCTAAGTGGTTTAAGTTGCAGACTCACGTTGTATATCTTTGAACAAGACATCTACATGCAATTTCATACTGCTCCAGTCCATCCCGCTGGCATAAGAGAGAGTGTCAACATGTATACTGGAATAAAATTTCTCAATTTAACAACTTAAGTTCCCCATGGAATAAAATTTCTCAATTTAACAACTTAAGTTCCCCAAAAACAGCAATGATACACCAAGAAACAGTTTATACAGATTGAATCTAAATGCGGAATACATGAACAGCCCTGACCAAGATTTAAAGTTCTATAATGTCCAAAGGTCTAAAAAAAATATACCGGAAATACTACGCGACAACAATCTACCAATGCCTGTAAAATACCACTCAGCCATGTCCATCAATGCTGTTTTTATTACACATACTAACTTATGTAAAAGCTCTTTATTCAAACAATTATTTTGAGCTCTAGGCTCAAATTACAATCAATGAGATTGACAGATTGGTGTTTTATGTCCCAGCCAAGACTATTTTACTTACATTGAGATGTCACCAGCTATAGGTAAAGAGGCAGAATTTTTTACCTTTGCAATGAACGCAAAGCAATGTGCAGCAAGGTTTCTTGAATGTGACGTGTCTGCCATGACAAGGTGCAATCAGTTTATAAGATCTTGAACCCCTTCGCTTTCATTTCTACGTGTAAATGCCAAGTGCTTGGCGAAAGAAGTCTCTACCTATTTTCAAGTCTTGATCAGACTCGGCCGGGGTTTAAACTGAAGACCCCATACATAGGAAGCCAGCACTCTACTAACCGAGCTACCATAGTTATTCAACCAATAACACATAATATGTGTAAGATAACAGACTATTTATCTAATATTTACATGAAGTCTACCATGGACTTACCGTATGGACATGTTTTTTATCACCATTATCGTTACTGTATTTGATGTTCAATCGTCTGCTTTGATAATCCGTACAATTCGAGGCACTAGAAATCTGAAACAGACCAATCTAGAAAATTATGAATTTGTACAAATATGAAATTTAATGGCTAGAAATCTGAAACAGACCATACTCGCACATTATGCATTTGTACAGATATGAAATTGAATGACTAGAAATCTGAAACAGGCCATATTAAAACATACATGTATATGAAATTGAATGACTAGAAATTTGAAACAGGCCATATTAGAACATACAGGCATGTATATGAAATTGAATGACTAGAAATCTGAAACAGACCATATTAGAACATACATGTATATGAAATTGAATGACTAGAAATTTGAAACAGGCCATATTAGAACATACAGTCATGTATATGAAATTGAATGACTAGAAATCTGAAACAGACCATATTAGAACATACATGTATATGAAATTGAATGACTAGAAATTTGAAACAGACCATATTAGAACATACATGTATATGAAATTGAATGACTAGAAATCTGAAACAGACCATATTAGAACATACATGTATATGAAATTGAATGACTAGAAATTTGAAACAGGCCATATTAGAACATACAGTCATGTATATGAAATTGAATGACTAGAAATCTGAAACGGACCATATTAGCATATTATTTTTACCAGTAAAATATGAAACTGAATTGACAGAAATTAGAAATACACTCACAATAGTTTATTTTCTGTATCTTTTTATTTTTCCAAATTCATGCAAAATTAAAATGAACATGAAAATTTTCCGATATTGCAGTAAATGGTATTGTAGACTGGATATCACAGTAGTTTCTTATCATGATTTTTTGTTCAATTTTCTAAAAGCAAAATGTCTTCAAATGAAAGTAATTTATAGTATGTGATCTACATGTAATAATGAAGAACATTTAGATTCTATATATAAAGAAATAATTACATACCTCTCCCCAAAATTCTGATCCTTCTAAATATGTTTCTATATCAAACTTTCTATGAGCAGGTGCCCCTAACTCCTGTGTGGGCATATCTAAAATTCTACAAAAAAATATAAAGTGTCAAACTTTCTATGAGCAGGTGCCCCTAACTCCTGTGTGGGCATATCTAAAATTCTACAATAAAAAATATAAAGTAAATGTTCAATACAAAGTACTGACAAAATGTAATTGTGCATTAGACAATGAGAAGTCTTGATCAAACAAACTGATTTCAAAATTCTGGCATTTATCCTAAAAAATCCCAGAACTGTCCACCTCAATATAAATGAAAAAAATCTTGACCAGGGGATATAAAACATTACTCCACTCTTGTTGACAATAATAATCACATGTATATTGCCTTTTTAGCATTATAAAGAGGTTTAAAAATCAACCAGATTGCACAAATTATTGGATGCATCCAGTCGCAATATGTTACTAGATTCCGAAACATATTCAGAAAATTTATTCCAAATGTGCATATGTAACCAAATGCATCACCCATCTCAGAATACATATCTCACGATAAAACAGATATATTTCTTTCATGTTCATTTACCAGGCGCACTAATTCCATGCATACTCATTTCATACCATTTCATAGTAAAGAAACCCGATCTTGGCAGAAAGCAATAGCAATGTACGGTTTCACTGTTGTGAATGCCGTACAATAAAAAAAATCTTATAAAATATAAAATATTTAGAACTTCATAATGACTATGGGCTAGGTGATAAAATTATTGAGGTACATCAAAATGTTTAACTATATAACAAAACTACAAACAAAAAACATGTCAACAAAAATTGTAATAACTCAAAAAGATCGCCCAGGGTTCTAGGAAATATGGACTTTTTACGCAAGGATGTTTCTATAAAGGCGTTCTTTTTGGTTGAAATATGAAC